>OY757187.1:111460120-111790120 GCA_963583895.1 Melanophora roralis | reverse complement strand
CAGAAAGAACTTTTCTCTAAGACCTGACTGCTTTCAGAATGCCTAGATATGTTCAGGTTTTGTTGGTGTATATTGAAGTATGGCTTAATTTTGAAGCAGCTTAAACGTTGCCAAATATTGTTAGTAAAAATATTTGATTCATTCAAGATACCGAAAAAGCTAATACCATGTTCACAAAAACCTTAATTGCATAATTAGTACATTTACGCAATTAAACATTAATTGAGCTCAATTTATCATACAAGATTTCAATTAATAAATTAAGCAATTAGTATTAAATTGCTTTAGTTGAGTTAAACTCGGAATGCAACTCTGCTGATTTAATAAGAACAGTGTTCAGTAAGCTTAAAAGCTTGAAAGCTTCTAATTGTATGCCATGGTGCATGATACAAATAACCAGGTAGGCTCGTCGGCCCTGTGAAAATGAAACAACAAAAATTATTACAAATCGTTTTTTTCTATAAACTGTTATTTGACACTTTGGCTCTAATTTGTAGTTGTTGCAGGGACTAGACTACCAGGTTATTTGTATCATGCTATGGTGGAATAATAAGGTGGCATGTAAGTATGAGTGATTGGGCACTATATCCCTTACAGCTTAGAGGCTTGGTTGTAAGGAAAGAAGAAACAAATATTGCCAATCATTAACTAAAGAACATGACATTTAGCCCATTGTACAGCCGTAATGTATTAATCAAAGCCCGTTATAGACCGATCATATAAAATCTCCTTAAACACATTTGTGTGCAAGTCGATACAACCGATATAAACGCATTATGAAACCTTTGATTCTATTATTGCTTAATGAAAAAGTCAAAGATCCATTTTCTTGACTTGTAAGTCGGAAACCTATAACCGTGGAGTCGACCCTAATAAAAACTTTGGAAAACATATGTTAGATGATTTATTTTTTATTTTTTTTTACAAAATAATATTATAGTTAAGCAATAGCTAAATTTTATACTAGACTTAATTGAAATTTTTGTTTGCAGACAAAATTTAGTTAAGAAGAGTCTATTGTCCTGCACCCCTTATCTTAAAACTAGAAATTTCATTGAAGTAATTTCATGAAAAATTTCATCGTGTCAGTCCAGTACTTATAACAATATAATAAACTGTAGACTGAAAAACTATATAACTGGAAACTTAAAGGCATTTATTAAAAGTTTTGTGTTAATATTTCGCTTAAATATTTTTATATTCAAGGGATATTCAATATCAGGGGAATAAGAATGTTGTTTTTTTGTTTATTTTTTACAAAAAATATGTGGATTTGAACTAATTTCCTTTTTGTATTTTTCATAATTTTCTTACCTTCAACATCCTTTCTCCGCATCCTGATTTAATTACCACAAACAAAATTATATTCAACAAAACTTAAACGCACACATACATGCAAACATCTTAAAGCACCCTTAGTTGATGATATTAATATACATCGTGATAAGCCGAGCGTACTTATAACATCGCCCGGATCGCCCGATTTACATGCAAATAACAGTAGTAGTGTTGGTAGTGGTAGTATCGTTATCGGTGGCAGCGGCGTTGTTAGTG
Organism: Melanophora roralis; assembly: GCA_963583895.1. Classification (NCBI taxonomy): domain Eukaryota; kingdom Metazoa; phylum Arthropoda; class Insecta; order Diptera; family Rhinophoridae; genus Melanophora; species Melanophora roralis. The sequence goes on along the minus strand of OY757187.1, from coordinate 111,788,566 downwards.
GTGCAGGGAGTCTTACACTAAGACACAGTGCGAATGTTGGACGCACTCTCGAAAGTACAGTTCAACGTTTGGGACCAAAAAACGTATCAGCCACTAGCAACAGCAGTAACTCGGCCAGTAGTTGTAGTAGCGGTAGTAGTAGTATTACACAGCCACCTCGGCAAATACCACCAACATCGGCATCAGCGACACAATCAGCTGCAGCAGCAACAACGACGGCGGGCCATTACCATCATTTACATCATCACCATTGCCATCAAGCAGCACCACCGGCCGCGCATACGTCGTCTGCGTCGCCTTATAATACATATGGCTCAGGTTCGGGACCACATCAGCAACCCCACCAGCAGTCATATACACTGCAGCAACAGCAAACCTCACACACAGGAGCTATGGTCGGTCCTATACCCTTACATATCGAAGGTGAATTACAGATGAAATTGGGCTATGATCAAACAACGTTACAGTTGATTGTAACAATTATATGCGCCACTGGTTTGACACTTCGCCAAACTGGTGTGGCCCGCAATCCTTATGCAAAAGTAAGTAGAATTTAAAAGCAAAAAAAATTTTTAAACATTTTACTTAATGGTAATTAGGTGTTCCTTCTACCCGATCGGGGTACAAAATCTAAAAGACGCACGAAAACTTTAGCCAATACCTGTGAACCTCGCTGGGGCGAAACATTTATTTATAGCGGCTTAAGACGTTGTGATTTAAATGGCAGATATCTAGAGGTAAATAATATCTCCAGTTTTTTTTTATCACTTATATGAGTAAATTTAACCTTCATACCTTGTGTTCAGGTTACTCTTTGGGATTATGTACGTTATGGTGCCAATGACTTTATTGGTGAAGTTGTTGTTGATCTGGCCCATCATTCATTAGATGATGAAGCAGATTGGTATAAATTACAACCACATCAGGATACCTCATATCTCGTATGTGCCCCTAAATATTGTTAACCATAATTTTAGTGATTTTCTTAAAATTTCTTCAAACAAACTTGATGAGAATTTGAAGAACTCTTTAATCTTTATTTAAGTAGGAAAATGTAACGAGATAAATAGCAGCAAACTTAATTAACTATTTTGCATTTATAGTGATATCTTGTTACTTTCAAGTGAATTACATAGTTCTATAAAAACAACAATTGAACGAAATATTAAAAAGATCAGAAGTTTTGGTTTTGAGAAGGAAATAACATTTTTCCTTTAGAAAGTCTCTTGATTATCTTATTTAAATCCTTTGTATTTTTTATTTAAGTCCTTTTTTTATCCTTTTTCACTTTTTCATTATCATAAATATCTCTCTTCCCTTCCTCGCTTCAACCACAACAAAAATCATTTTAATCGAAAAATAGTTGCGCAGTCATGATTCAACATCAAGAGATGTGGACATAGTAATCCTTACACCCAGTGATCATTTATCGACTCCCAGTACAACATCACGTCATAGTGATTCTGATACCATGTCTGAAATTGAATATGCATCACAACGTGATGGCGCCAGTATTTCATCCATGGGAAGCTCAGCTAGTACACCACCTCCAGAGGTAACCAAAAAAATTTTTGTTAAGTCTACTAAAAAGCTCTGTCTGCCTTAAACTCTCTCTCTCATTTATTTTATACCTATGTATGTATATGTATATGTATATATACTAAAGTTTCAAATATGTTTGTAAATTTCTTTATTGTTAATACTTTATAAAAACAAATTTAACTTCAAATAACAACAACAAACAACCTTTTTTATGATCTAGAAATTTACAGTTACACTTTCCAAACATTCTCTTTTTCTCACTCTCATATATATTAATACAAAAAAAAAGTGTTTTCTTTTGCTCAAATATAACTCTACATTTTCAGAGTTGTTTTTCTAAGAGAAAACATGGTTTTAAAGTGAGACACATCATAGGCAGGTTTCAAAACATTATTTTAAAGCTTCAAGTATTAGTTAACTTTTTAACTTCTCAGTGTGTGTGTGTGATGTTGTTTTTTCTTTATGAATGTTTAGAACTTTCATTAAAACTAATTTTACTGATTTTATTTCTTTTAAAAACATTTAGGGAAAAAATTCACACAATTCTTTATTACGAGCCATGGCTAGTTATTAAAAAAATTACCAGTCAAAATCAATTTAAAAATAGAAAAATTATGTTTAAATCAATAAAATTTGTCAATGTTTTCACATACATATTTGTTCGGTAGTGGTCCTTTAAAATGGCTGCAGAGGTCAAAATTAAATTTTCTTGCAAACTTTTCATTTCAATTAATTCTAATTGGTTCATTTTTATTATTATAATTTTTTTTTCTATTGAAAAGTAATATAAAAAAAGTTTTTTTACAACAGGAGCCGAATGGAATCCTTCTTCGAAACCCACTACCGGTTTTCGTCAGCTCTCCTTATTCGGTAGTGAGTGTTGGTAGTAAATATCTTCTATTTAACTCAAATTAATTTAAATTTTGAATACGGGGGCAAGTTGTTCCAATTGTAAACTCTAATTTTTTGCTAGGAAATTTCTAATTTTTTAAAAGATAAAAATTAAGTAAATGAAGACAAGTTAGTTTTAAAATTTTAATCAAAACTTATTTCCTGTTAGGGGTTGATACGTGTATTCTCAGTAAAAATAAGACATAACAATTGGAAGAAGTTGCCACAAAATGCAACACATTTCAGGTTGTTAATTTATTTACCTTTTTTGCGCTAACAATTCGATTCCAAAAAAAAATGTTAACCTATTTTTTTTTTTGTGTTAATTCATAGTTATATAAATCGTTTTAAAATTTAAAAATGTGGTAATGCAGTTGGCAAACCCTTCTTCGAAAATACATAACTCTTTACTAGATTGTAGATTTGAACATTTTTTGCTGGGTTATTTTGTGTTTTATCATTATCAAACAAAATCTAAATGTTAATATTCTTTTTCGCGTGATTCTTGAGCATTTCAGGCGACCATAAACATAAACCATACAAAACCATTAAGCATTGTAATTGTACGTCTTGACGAGACAAATTCATGCCCAGACAAATGTCAAAATACAAATAAAAAAAATCCGGTATTTTTATACTGGGTTTTTTATATATTTAGTTTGAAGTTTGTCTAGGCATGAATTTGTCTCGTCAAGACGTACAATAAACTACAAAACAAAAATTTTTTAATTTAACATAGGCTTTTAAACGGAATTTTTATATAAAAAAAGTATTTGAAGTCTACTTTAAATTTAAAAATGCCCCATAGTCATTAATACTCAATCAAACATACATGTTTTAAAAATAATCTCTTCTTTATTAAAAAAAGAATTAATAAAAATATACAATTAATTTTATATGTCTTAGAATTAATTTTTCATGTTCATTTACATACTTTACTAAATATGTTTATAAATGTTTTAAATTTTTGTTCTTTAATCATACAAAAAGTTTTTATCTTTCAATGTTGTATTAATTATTTTCTTCTCAAAACCATAACTTTGTTAATTTTATTATCTATTAAAAAAAGTAAATAAAAATTTATAATTGTATATACATACATACACGTTTGAAGTGTATGACAACTTTGTGAGGACTTTAACTTTAAGTAATAATAAAAAAAACAATGAAAATACTAAGAAAATAATGTGACCATTTATGTAAAAAGCAAACAAAATGCATATTTTACAAGAGAACACATGCTATCTATGTTATTTATAAAAGAAACGTTTGAAAAGATATTTTCTAGTTTTATATAAAAATAGTTTTATGTTATAATTATAACTGCACTTAAAAATTTTTGCACAATTTTCACAAAAAAAAACTTATCAGCACAATGCATGTTAGCTTTTCTCATTTACAATTATATTTTGCAAAACTTTTAAGTTTAATAATTTTAAAGTTGTGTTTTTTTTATTTAAAGCTTTAACTGTTTTGCTTAGTAGATTTTATAAATAAAAGCTTTAACAAATTATTAACATTTATTACAGAACACCAGAAACCCTATCTTTTAGATAGTAAAAACATTTAATATTTTTTAAATCATGTTTTTAATAAAATTTTTTGTTGTATATTTTATTAATGAATTACATATTTTTTTTAAGCCGATATTGCTAAATATATTTTTTTTTAACTTATCCTAACTTTATATTTACATCTTAACTTGCATAGACATACATAAATACATATATATATTACTTCCGCTTTCCAAAATCCCTATTCCAAACCCTTGAAATATTCTTTCTGCTACAATAATCCATATTTTAAACAATAATTATTTTTGAAGATACCGATCAATATTAAAAAATACTCTTTAGGTTAGACAACATGGTGGGTGTTGTATAATGTGTCAGGCATTAGACAAAGTTATCACAATAAGGTTTGACATTTTTAAAACAATTCAACGTAAAATATTCAAAAGTATTTAAAAATAAATATAAATATCTTACTATACCGAAATATAAAAATAATTTTAATTTCAAAAGCTTCCCAAAAAGCTCTAGTTTGCTCTAACCAAGTTTTAAGGTATAAATTTATAAAAAGCTTTTCAGCTAAGGTAATTTTTGAAATCTTTTTAAAACACTTTCCTTTAAAAAAAATCAAAAATAAATAAAATACTTATGAAATAATGATTATAATTTAAACTTATTAACTTGAGTACGAATATTAATGCAATTTCTTCCCTTTATAAGTTCCTTTAGTGTACAATTTTTTTTTTAATTTTTGCTGAACTGTTATTATAATAAAGCCTTTTGCAAGCTTTTTGAACTCTGTTAATGCTTTTATAAACTTTTTGAATTTTTAAAAAATTTTTTTAATATATATTTTTTTATATACATATTTTTTTTTTGATTTAAAAAATAAACAAAAAAAATCCAGTTTTTTTTAATAAAAATATAAAAGTTTTTAAACCATTTATAATTTCAGCCTTAAATTCTAAACAGCCCTTTTTATATTTTGCTTATAATTTCTTTTCCAATTTTTTTTATCAAACACTGTAGGCTCCTGGCGCACAAACAAGTTACTTTCGCCGTAATGGTGCTACTACCACTGGCCCTGGTGGCATGAGTTTAAGTCAACGTAGTCACTCAGCTGCTCCAAGTGATACCTATCATAGCGGTTACTATCGCAGTTCCAGTCCTAGACGTGGCTCACTATCACCGCCTGAATACAGGGGTCATGATATAGGCAGCATACCACTTTACAGTGGCAGCACCTCCATTACCGCACCATACGACGGTGGTTTGGGTTCGTCATCATCACAACAACAACGATTTCAATCGCGATCAGCAACAGCCACACCGACTGGTTCGCCCAAAAAGAGACAACTGCCAAAGGTATATACTGGACTTTAGTACTTTATTCTTAATTTCTTATTAAAAATTATTGTATGAAAACAAGCGTTGAAAGGGACGCTTAGGCAAAAAACGACGACAAAATTAACACGAACTTTTTCGTGGCCAAACTCTCACCACAATGCCAAAATATCCATATTTATGTTGTTGTTTTGTGATATATGCTGTAGACTTAACGTCATTTGTAAAACTTTATCTTTAAATACAGTGAACTCGCGGAAACGTGAACTAATTTTTACCAAGGGTGTTCATGTTTTCGATTTTGTTCACGTTTTCGATTGAATATGTTCTAATTATTTTCTAACGAATTTAATTTTTTTTTATTAATTTATTGTTACTAGTTCAAAAACATCCAAACCTAGTCAAATCTTTACAATTTTTGTACCCAAAAAGTCCAATTTAAAAATTTTAAAACCTTAGTTTTTTGGGTAACACATAATTGTCTTATTAATCTGACCACAAAAATCAATATTTTGCAAATAAAACTATGTATATCGCTTAAAGATCCTTTTACTGCATAATTTGAAGACTCCCAAAACTAATAAAATTAATGTAGACAAAAAAAAAAAAAAAAACTCAGAAAAAACTGTTCACGTTTTAAAGCTTTAAATGTTTGTTCACGTTTTAGGGTAGTTAATGTTAAATAAAAAGTGTTCACGTGTCTGGCTGTTCACGATTCTGGATATTCACGTTTCCGCGAGTTCACTGTATAGTAAAAAGTTTAACTAGACTATGTAATCCAATATGGCGGCATTAAAAATGATAGAAGAAAGATTACGTCATGCACATGACGTCCATCTTAACGGTTGTCAAGTTTTTTTTATTTGATAAAGCTGCAACTCCTGACAAAAACTCCAAGAGCCATCAAATGAAAGCTTTGGCACAGAAACAACAACAACATTACAGAAAAAGCACAATAATGAGAAATATAGGCACATACACTTAAAAGTTTAAATTTGTTGGTCAATAAAAAAAGTAACCTTAAAATTATTTTACATTGGAAAAACATTTTTCGTGACCTAACGAATCAAACATTCGCATAAAGTTTCAAATTACTGCTCTTCTTGACATAATTTTCAGTTTTCTCATTCTTGGTGACAATAAAAGTCAGCTGATCAGCTGCGGCCAATTTTTTTAATCATCTTATTTTAAACGTTGATTTTTTTTTTAAATTATGGTAATTAAAAAGCTTCAAAAGCTATATTTTTGCAATAAAAAGATTAGGTTTTTTGGGCCCAAGAACGATTGACGCAAGATTACGCCTTATAAATGATTTCCCAACAGGAAACTTTTAGCCAGTAGAAAAATAGTATGCGAAGCAAAACAAAAGTTAAAAAATTGGAAAAAAAATTGCGTGACGTCACTGCCCCATTTATGCGCAAAAAGCTTTAGCTTTTTGTCTATGCTGCCGTCATCTTTAATTTTATCATTTATCGAGCAATTGTTTTAGTAAACTTTTTTAATTATAAAATTTTTTTAATTTTTCGTTCAAGGTTCCGCAATCTTCACGTAGCGCTATGATACGTGATCGCTTGGGACAGGAATTTGATGATCGCTTATCGTCTGGCAATGGCGGTGGGGGCCGTTTCGGACGACACCGCACACGTCAGCCACATCATCAGCCATTGTATCGTAGTACCGGTGGTGGTGGCTGGGAACGTCATTACACCGGTGCTTCGGACAGTGATCTGCATTCGATGGAAACTCGTTTACGACCACGACATTCTTTATCCCCCGATAAAGATTTTATGGGCGAATTTGGTGATTCTGATATGGAATCGGTAGTGAGTGTGACATCAAGTTCATTTTCCACACAATCCGAAAGGCCCAGAGGGTCCAGAGGACTCAGGTAAGTGCAGGCAAAGTATGAAAAAAAAAAGAAATAATATACACATTATACCTAAGGAAATTGCTTCTCATAAAAAATTGGTAAGAGTTAACAGAAAAAGATCAATTTTTTTACTATAGAAAAAGTTAAGTTTAGAAATCTAATGATTATTTCGAGCAAAAGCTTTATTTCAGTCTTAGCAATTAGGAAAATTTCAAAAAAATTTTTTTTTAAATTTGGCTTAAGAAACAAACAACAACGAAAGCCTTTAAAAGTTTTTTAACAAAATCGTAACAAAATACCCAATCTGGCTGGCATCATACATTCTTTGTAAGCTACTAAAACAAATATATTTTTAATGAAAACTTAATATAAACTCATTCAACAATTTTAGCAAATTGCTAAAAATAGACAAATAAAACACTGAAAAATTACAAATTAATACATTATACATAATACAAGACAAATGTCGAAACATGCTATATTTTTCTTTGTGTTTACTGTGTTTTCTTTCTTCTTGTCTTATTGTTTTTCCTTCCTTACGTACATATGTTTAAACGAAAACGAAATAACAATACAACCTCAACTACAATTCCAACAATATTTTAACACAACCAACGACAACTTAATGACGCCTGCGCATTTTTGTGTTTCACATTCCTTTAAATGTGCCCACCACCACATCATTAACACCAACTTTCACTTACTCACACATACATTTGCACACACTCACTACTGCACACACGTAAATATTCACTTATTCTTTACCACTCGGACGTCATTTAATTATGTTTTGTTTTTCTTTTTGTTTTCTTTTTTGGTTTTTGTTTTCTCCTATAATATTTCCTCTTTTAAAATGTTTACTCTCTGCATGTGTTTTTGCTACCACTCAACAACAAATAAAAATCCACCTCTAATATTTTACAACAACACATACAACAATAACTATTTGATAATAAAAACCCCCACTCAACTCTAACACGCGTACACAAATAAAATGATTAAAAACAATCAAAAATATTGGTCTAAAAATAACAGTAGTTTACCACGTAATTGGCGCTCTTATTTTGGTGGGACCAGCAGTGTTGCAACTGCAGGCCCTAGTATGCGGCTAGGTGGTGGTGATGACGGCGGTGGCAGAGGTGGTTTTTTTGAACAATTTCGCTCAAACACCATCGAAGTGGACGACTGTGACTTTTTGCCAATGACGGCATTTCAGAATTCGCAAATGCTTTTGCAAACGACAACACCACAACAAATACAACTGCTCGAACAACTGGAGCGCTTGCAGCGTCTTGCAGAGTTGGCTGCCAGTGACTCACCACCGAATACAGCAGCTATTACAGCAGCAGGGACAGTACTAGAACCACAATCACAGCCACAACTGCCAACACAACTTATGGTAACAGACAATAGCGGCGATTTAATCGAGCATTATTTTCTCGATGCCGGCCAACCTGGTGTCATAATGATTGACAATAGTAGCGGAAGAGGTGGCGGAGCAATTACAACAATACAGCCACGACTTACACAAGCTCAAATTACACAAACACAACAACAACAGCAAATGCAAATGCAACAGCAACAACAGCTCAATACATTAAATCCACCTCAGTACCCACCTCCACCACATGCAATACCCACCATACAATTCCCAGAGTTTCAAGCGCATGCTGCCAATATCACGCATTTCCCTTCCGATCCAGGTTATGTTAACGATAGTCTTTTAGGTGCCACAGAAGCCGAGGCTGCCAGTTCTCTTAATGGTGGTGTTGCAATGCGTAGTCTAAAGCATTTAACATCTCCAGCTGTAAACTTTTTTCGTCAGCATCCCCAGCATTTTAGCTTAACTGTTGATTCGGGACAACCTCATGCTCATACCGTGTCTTCATCGCCTTCTTCGTATGTCGGCTACATACGCGATCACTATGACAATACTTGCAGTCACTGCCAGAATGGCAGCCAGCCAGTGGTGTTATCGACAAATGCCGTATTGGCCTCTTCTGGCATAACCATAGGGGCTTGCCCAGATCCTTATTGTATAGTAGACTCTCATCCACATCCACAACACCAACCGATTGCTTATCCTTATACAGCTGAACAACTATTGCGACGACCCTCGTTATCAATGTTTCAGCCTTCCTCTTCGGAACCATCACTGCCCACCACCGATACGGCAATGTGTGGTGAATGTGTGGATCAGCATTTTGTCGGTGGATTGACTGCTCCACAACTAGACTTAGGTGCCGTGCCAACATACCACGTACACACGCCAACGCCAACTGCGCACAAAAAGGCCAAATCTTCTTTGGCCCCTCCCCCTCAACTGCCAACTCAATCCGTGTTACGTTTGTCGCGTCAGCTAAGCGAAGATGCCTTGGTCTCAGCTGTGCCAATAGCAGAGGCTAAGGCTCAACCCCCTTCGATTCTGAAAAAACCCAAAATTGGTATACCCACTGGTCGCACATCTCTAGACCGGCGAAAAATGTTTCAAGAGGGGCAATCACGCTCTCTGGACTATGACGACTTGCATGCTAAAAGTTGGGGTCGGCGACGCATACGATACGAAGATGAAGTCTATCCGGCTCTGTTTGATGATGAACTAACACGCCGTTGCGGTTCTGAAACAAATATTCGGCAGTCGTACATGGGGGCAAACGTTGACAGCTCTAACCCACTAAGCCATTCACATTTTCTAGTGACTGATGACAAAATTGTTACTATTACTTATGACTCGGACGTAGGCTGGACCAGACGAGGGGTTGCACCCTCACAATTTCGTGACTCCCGACGTCGCTATGACATGGGACGTGAACGCAATCACATGTCACTTGACTTGGACCGTTGCAGTTCGGCGGCAATGCCATATCAGAAACGCCGCCGTAACTTGCCCCATCCCCCTAGTGCACAAAACGCTCACAATTTTTCGCCCGTCGAACCGGGTTCTAGGATGCCCTATGACGATGAAACTTCACATGCACCAGCATCAATGCCGAATGGTGGCATGGTCAATGGTCAGACCGCTAGTGAACGCCAGGCACCGGTTGGAGATACTAGTCGTTCAGGATCACGTCCATCCGCTATGGCCTCCTCGAAACGGCAAAGTGGCCGCGGACACCAACAGCACCTACACGAAACCGGCAGTGATCGCAGTAATCTTGTCAGTATTAACGATCAGCCCGAGTATTTTGAATACGACGATTACGGCAATGGCTCTGCAACACAAAACACGTCACAACAACATCACAACACCAATCGCCAATACAGTAGTAGTGGTAGCGGTAGTGCTATGCCAGTTAGTGGTAACGGTAGTGGTAGTAGTAGTAGTATTAGAAATAGAGGGAAGGGAGGAGAAGTTTTAGAACAACAGACTATGAAAGCTGGCAGTGGAGGTGGTAGTGGCGCTGTCACTACAACTACCACTGCTAGTAATGTTGTTGCTGGTAGTAGTAATAATGCTAATAATGCTGCTTCTTCTTCCTCTTTTGCAAATTCCCATCATGGTGTCGCAAATTCCACATCACCCAATAAACGTGCCTCATTGAAACATTCAACCACCATCAATAATACTAACGACAACGTAAACGTTGACGGAACGATCACATCAACAACAATCATACAAACCACTAATATCACTACAACTACAACAACAACCACATCAATCTCATCAACGAATAATGCAACAACGACAACTGCGACAACGACATCTAACTCTAACACGGCTGTGGACACATCCTTATCTACGGGTGCTAACGATACTGGTGCGACCGATGGTGATGCTCCCGTTGATTTGGATGCGGCTATTGATTGGGATGCAATTGATGCCATGCTCGATGATGATTTTAGTGAATATGTTGATACAAAAGCTGAAGGCGGTGATAAAAAAGATGATCCTAATCAAATACAAAGTGCTGAAGACAAAGTCGGTAAGTGCTGCTTGGAGGTGGCAAAAATCTATGTTATTTCATACTAGAAAAATGGTTAAAAAAGTATTTTAAACTAATATTTGGAATCCTTATAGAAAAAGCTATTAAAAAATATTTTAAAAATAATTTTTCTATTTGTTTTTTTTTTTTTTGCTATTTTTTATTAGATGGCAGTTTATCAGATACTGCTCAAGATCGCAAAAAAGGTACCTTGGACCAAGAACGTTCACCCAAAGGCGGTAGTGGCATGGGTAAAAAATCCAACTCCACCTCTCAGCTCTCAGCAACAGGTGAACTTTTCTTTATGTTCCAATAGCTTGTTAACTTTATCATGAAAAAATATCAAAAAGATGTGGCCGAAACCACAAATTTTAATCAAAGAGTTCATTTCGTACATCATTGCCGTTAACAAAAGATTATATTTTCTGAAATTTTACTTTGTGTTTTCTTGCAAATAGAAATCATTTTCGTATTTCATTTTTATAGTTTAATTCTTTCTTTTCGTATAGTTTTAATTAATGTTTATGTTTGTTAAAAAATTTAGAGTTTTTTGCTTTAATTGTACTAACAATTTAAGTTCATACAAAAATAAATAAATTTTATGTTGAATTTAAAAACAAAAGGTCGTAAAAGACGTATGGGCTTTGGAAAAAAGGGCAAAAGCTCATTTACGGTGAATCGCAGTGAAGAGGTATTGCCAGGTGAAATACGAGGGGTACTATCGCGGGGCTCGTCATCTGAGGCCGATGGGCCCGAAGGCTTAGTTGATCCTGGAGCCGTTAGTAGTGGGGACAGGTTCGCAAATCTAATTTTTATGATTATTTTATTTTATTTGTTTTTGATTTATTTTTTAATAAAAAATTTTTTTATTAGTTTTTATTTAATTTTTTTTTTTACAATTGAATAATGATGATAAACATTAGTTTTTAAGATCTCAAATGATAAATGGTATGTTATCATATAAAAGCTATGCTGAATAGCTTGAAGCTTTTTAAAGCTCTATTGCATTTTTAAATAAATAAGCCAATCTAACAGCAATCATAATGTAGTTATTAAGTTATTAGGGTTTTTTTTATAACAACTATTTGCGAAACCATTACCACATCCCTTAATCCTATTGACAAAAAACCAGACAAATTAACATTTAAACATTGCAGCCAATTAAAAAAAAACCCTTAAATTAATTTTAAAATAACTTTAATCAAAGAAAAAAATAAAAACATCCAATCCAAAGTCGATACGTATTTTTAGGCTTTTACTTTGGCTAACTACAACAATACATTTTTAAAGCTCACTTCTTTTGGGAAAGCTTTTACAAGTTTATTTCTTTTTTAATGTAAAGAAAGAAACAAAATATTTTTGAGGTGAAAAGCTTTCTTTATAAAGACAGTCTTTGAAAAACAATTAGATAAAAAATGCTATAAATTATCTATTAAATTTTAAAGCTTTTACGCATATTGCTAGTTAATTTATTTACACTACATGAACATTAAAATACATTCATCTTAGTCACCGCCATTTTTAAAAGGCATTCTAAATATATACACATATACATATAACTACAACCATGCATACATAATTAAATTTAGTTAAAAACTTACATAAAAAACTTGTTACTGTTTTTTGCATGTAGTTTTGTTGTTGCTTATTAATGAATAATTATGTTTTTGGTAATATTTTTACAACAAAACGCTAAGCTGTTACTAAAGATTTTAAATTTAGCTTTATTTAAGCACGTTAATATGTTTTAATTTGAAAATAAATTTCTAGATAAATACCAGGATTCGTGTTGGTAAGCTTAAATATTTTAAAAAATAGTAAATGTTGCAAAGAAATATTTAGCAACATATCTTATATAAAACATATAATCTATTTTAAATCTAAATTTTTTTTTTAAATTTCCAAATGTTATTCATGATTTGATCCTAATTTTCTTAGGTTATTTATAGGGGTTTTTGTGCATTAAGTTTGTCTATATGAATTTCACTGGTGCCTTCACCGTATTGTCAGTTAGACTTTTAGTAAAGTCTTAAAAACCTGCATTAATATTTTTTGCTTTTATATATAACCTTAATAAACTTATTGAGAATTTTTATTAACAAACCAAAACATTTAAGAGTATTTTCAAAAACTCAAAGAACCATTTTTCGCTATTTAAATCTTCTCTTATGTCCATGATACAAACTAAATATTTGAAATATTTAAGCTTCGTACTAACTTGCAAGAAATAGTTCCATTTGCTTTCTGGATAAATAAGTAATGTTTACAGCCAAAAACATTACTACCGTTGAGAGAGTATTGACGATGAAAATCCATAGCAGGTTTTAAAAGTGCATTCTATTTCACGTTGATCAAATATATTAATTAATGTTTAATAAAATATTTTAAAATATAAACAAAAGCCAAAATAATGAAATCAAAAATTTTGTTTTAAAAAAAATATCAACGAAAACTACACAGCATACGATCAATAACAACTACAAAAAAGAAATTTATACTGGGAGTCTAAAGAAATAATTTAGTTTATAACTACTACTTCACTCTTCCACGACCATAGTAAAAAAACTGTCTAAAGCCATCTGCTTTAAAAACCTGGCTCAATTATAATTATATCATTTGACATGTCTGCACTTTTTGAGCAGCAAAAATGCGTACATTCTGATTTTTTTAAAAATGAAAAAAGGTAATTTTTTTTTTGAAAAAAAATTACAAATCATACTTAAAAAAATACTATTTCTGCAAAATAAAATAAAAATGAAGAAATAAAATACCACATAAGATTTCTGGCTTAGTGCTACCAATATGGTGTGCTTCACTTAACTCTAAGATGTATCCCTGTGCTTGCTTTTAAAACTCGAAAATAATTATAATTTTGTTCCCTTAGGTCTTCAAATGTCATGCCACTGGCTGTCAAAGCCTTACTTTCTAAATTACAAACAAATGCAGAATAAAATTTTGAAACAAAATTTATTTAAAATTTAATTAATTTATTTTTAGAAATGTGTTCACACCTCGTTCGTCATTCCCCTGGGTTGCTTTAAAAAACAAAGTTCAATATAGAAAATTACGTCGAAATTAACCTCTAATCTCAGAATCAATCATATTCTTTTTGTTGATATGTCTGAAACTATTTAAAAATTTTTAAAGCTTTTTTGTAACTTACATATGTATGTATATATTTTACATAACTTTGAATACACCATTTCCAATTGTATTTCAGAACTTTCTAATTGTATTTCAGAAATTTCTAATTTAATTTCAAAAATTTTAAATTCAATTTCAGAAATTTATAGTTCAATTTCAAAAATTTCTAATTGTTTTTTAGAAATTTCTAATTCAATTTCAGAAATTTCTATTTCAATTTCAGAAATTTCTATTTGTATTTCAGAATTTTCTATTTGTTTTTCAGAATTTTCTAATTGTGTTTCAGAATTTTCCATTTGCATTTCAGAAATTTTTATTTGGAAAATTCTGAAATACAAAAAAAAGTTGAATTAATTGTAACCACAATATTTATAAAACAATATTTTTAAATATTCCTGTAAAGTAACTACAAACTGCGATGTTGTTACCAGACTTAGTTAATTTTAACCAACAATCCCGTTTATTGAATCTTTTAACTCCATATGCATAAACAGCATTGTGATTTGTAAAAAACAACAAACAGCGAATACCGTCACTGTTTAAAATAATGGTGATTTACAAATCACATTCACTCTACAGTATTCACAAAAAATCACGGGATTGTTCATCCCTAACTTTAACATTAGGCCATTGCAAAAGAAAATTAATACTTTTTAATAAAAATTACTAAAAAAATATAAGAGCTTCAAATATATAGCAAAAAGATATATAACTGTTGTTTATCATTTGCCAAATAAACTAAAACAAACCCGTAACAAGAATACTTTATTTTATGGAAACAGTTGCAAAATAAGTGTTTCTTTCCACTGCGCGTAATGTAAAACAGAAATGTCTAAAATACGGTCAAGAAACTAAGTATTATTGGTTCTGGATATTTTATTATACCTACATATATATACATATATAAAAAGTTTATATTAAGGAACGTATTGGAAAATTTCTATTATAAACTATAAGAAATATAGTTTATGAGAAAAAAATTTAAAGTTAATTGTCGACTTTTATAAAAATTTATACTTTTGTAATAAAATAAAAAAAAATTCATAATATAAAATGGCAATTGCAGAAAAAAATTAAAAAAATATTGTTACTGCTTTCTGGGTATGTGCCGGTGTGTGCGTGTGGGCGTATGTGCTACATCAGATAAACAGCTGAGTAACGGTATTTCGTTATATTAATGTCAAATTTTGTTTATGTTTATGTATTTTCTTCTTTTTTTACAAACTGTAGTATTGTAAGAAAAGCTCAAAAAGAAGAAGAAAGATATTGTGACTTTTTATTACTTGTCTTTGACATTCTTATGACAGTTTAGCTGTTTTTGTAGAATCACTTCTACCTGATATACGTCATCCCTGAGTAGGTTAATATTAAAATCAATTGCAACGATAATTTTTTATAAATTTCTTAAATTTACAAACTAAAGCCTGCAGGACACGAAATGTAAAATACTGCATGTCCTAGCAACATGCACATTTAACTTTGTATTTACATATCGTTCACTGCGGGCTTAAGTAAGTAAAAACAAAATTTAAGGTTTTTTTTTTAAAAAGTTGGTTTTATATATAAAATCGACAATGTTGTTATCTACTGCATAAGAAAAACCCAATAATATTTGAATCTTAATATGTGCATGTTATTGATCTTGACATTTTCTTTACTTTGAATTTCTAATGTTTATCATCTTTATAACTTTTAAACTATTATTTTTATTTGTTTTTCTAAAAAACGGGAATCAAACCAAAGAGATATAGGAGGCTTTTTTTCAAGAAATTTTTTTATATAGTAAAATTATTCACAAAAAACTTTTATTCAAACTAGAATTAAGGGAAGACCTTAGATTATTAGATTCACGTAAAATTGGCAAAAAAGAAAAAATCTTAAAAAAATCGTAAAATAATTAAATTAACAACTAAGGTTTAACCAACATACTTTTTTGCAATCAAATATATATTTTCGTTTTTATATAACACACAAAAGCTTAAATAACATTCTTAAAAAAACATTTAAAATATTTCTCTTTATACAATAAATATTTAAATTTAAATATAAACTATTTGTTTTGTGTTAAAAGTAAGCATAAAGTATTTTAAACAACGTATATTTGCAATTATATTCATACTAATTGCTGCTTTTTTGTATATTTATTTGCTATTTTTTTTTTTTTTTTATTAAAATTGTATTTTTTTAATTGTTACAATTTATTTTAACTATTTGTTTTATAATATTGGTTTCCCCTCAAGGGCTCCTTGCTTACGATCTACGTGTAACAAAATTTTTGTAACGGCTTTGTTAGCACCAAAAATGAAAATGGAAGTACATTGATTAAGCGCTCGATTGAAATACACACAAGAACCCTACATCACTTTTAAAAAAAAGTTATTCAGCCAGAAGTGCTTTTTTAATAAAACAAACTTAAAAGTATTGCATACTTTAAGGCGCAAATAGAGTTTAAGGTTTAAAATATTTCTTTAATTAAAATTTACTACGCCACATCTCATGTAAGACTTGACACAGTCGAAAATTTTTTACCTGTTTTTTATTTCATACTTTTTTCTTACAAAAGTGAAGTATTTTCCCTTAAGAAGTTTTAAATTCCAAAAAAAAAAATTTTTCACAACTTTATGATTTTATTTAAAAACTAACTCATCTTGAAAGTTATGCGTTTTTCGCTTAAATCAAACTAACTCAATAATTAATACCTTGGTCTCTCAATGCGATTCTTAGCTTAGAAGATTGATTTTTGCTTAAAGTAAAAGTGATATAGGGTTAAAAACAAATAAATACATACTGAAAAACTAATTTTCTGCCCACTACCACCTAAGCCTGAAAAACCAAAACAAAATTCGAAATATTTTTATTTTACAAACAGACCAAGATGAGGCACAAAATAGCACCGCTACCAAAATCTCCACTAAAGCCAACAATAACAACACCACCTTGAACACATCTCATATTCCTTATCAATTGCATCCAATTCATTGCCAACGTCAATCGCGTGGTTCAGCTGGTAGTATACAAAGATCCGTTGAAGTAACACCATCACAATTTGTAACGCAGTATCGTACCGGTAGTATACACTCATTACCCAGCTCCGAAGCCTCATCGTAAGTTTAACTTAATTCAGAAGAAGATTTCTTTTCTCACTCTGTCTCTCTTAAAAAATCAAAAAAATTTACTTGACTCATGTTCAATATAATGCCTGATTATTTAGTATTAAAATAAACCTTAAAATAAACTGCTGTATAAAAGTTCAACTAAATGTGACCTTTTAATTGAAATTGTTATGAAATGCTTTGTACTACGTTGTCTGATCTGTTTAAATATTTTTTAATTAATAATATACTCTTAACGTTAAAAGGCTTCCACTCTTTATATTTCCATTGTACAATCAATTATTATTTTCTCTTAACTCTCGGCTCTTGATTCACAATAAGCTAATTTTCTTGTAACAAGTTTGGTTTTACTTAGTAATAAACCGTGAGATATATATCAGCGGAAATACATGAATAAACGAAGTTCCTTAAATTACAAATTACGTAAAAACTTCGTAATATTGTCGTTAGCGTAAGCATTTTAATAGCCTCTGGTCGTTTTTAAATCGAATTCGATAACACACAATCATCAAAACGCCAAACACAATATGACAGAATAAAAATATGTATTGACCGGTGGATATACTGCCATCTCTATCTCTTATAGAAACAACAAAGCAGAAAAATGGCTTATTGTGCACAAGAAGTTATTTTGAATTTTCTCTATGTGTATGTGTGTGTGTGCCTTTCTCCTTCTTTCAATGTATTTCTAACTGTTTGTGTTAATTATGGAAACAATATAAAAATATTTTATATAAAAAACTTATAAACACTTTTTCATTTTATTATTTTGTTGCTAATAACGCTTTGGTTTCAATATTATTAGTATTGAATAAATATAACCTTAAAAATCTATTTCGGTATATATTTTGTGCTCTAATTTTTTAATAAATTTGCCTTATTTTTAATTCACTCTTTCAAGTTGAAGCTTGTACATAAAATTTATTTATTATTATTTTCTTTCAGTATAAATAGTTTGCTTTTTTGTATTCCTTGGTGTATTGTATTTTAATCAAAAAAAATAATATCAAGTTTTTTGGTGTAAAGTATTGAATACGCATCCTATGAACCTCGAAATTATTTGTTGATGTATTTTAAGGTAAGGACAAGATAATTAACAAGATAACAGAAAAAACAAAAACTGTCTTCAATTTTTATACTCGTTTGTAAAATCTTAAGATTGTTAAATATATAAATAGAACAGATGTCACCGCTGACGTGCAAAATCTGGCTTAACCCAACTACTAGGGTATTCACTTGAACAATATTCGCTCGATTATTCGAACAAATTTTAGTGGATTATCCATTCGAGTAAGATAAATTCTAGATTTCGAATAAAGAATGATTTTAACAATGAACACCGAATTATCGATTACATATTTTTTAAAGAATAATAACAAAAACTATTGTCATGTGATCATAAGTCTATAAAACACTTGATTTTGAGCGTATTTTTGGGTGACAAAATTACATAAACATACATATGTTGGCCATTAAAGATCTAAACATTTAATATTTTTATTGATAGAAAAGTTGATTTGACCATATCTGCCTGTTAAAGCAACTTTAAAATGAACAAAAACGATCTACGGATCCATTTATAACAGTTATATTTTGATTGAGTTGGTTGTCTGTTTCTTAGTGTAATTATTTGTCTCTTATGGTACTAGGGTGATCATACACAGAAAAAACTGAGTTGTAGAATCAGTAACAAATTTCAGAGAATCAGTAAATATTTTGTCTGGCTGAGGACCTATAACGAAAGTTGTAAATTTAGACAAACAATTTTGCAAGAATTTTAGCTTCTGTTAAAAAATTTTGCTGAGCTGGTTAAATATTTTATTTGTCTAGGCGAAAATTTTGTTTGATTTAAAAATCAAATAAAAATATTATTAGAGACTATTAAATAAATTGACTAAAAAAACAAATTATTTTGAACAAGAATTTGTTTGAAAAAATTTTTTTGTAGTTTTTTGTGTGTAGTTGAAAGTTTAAAATATGATAGAATTGCATTTATGAAAATATGGAAAGTAATTTTAAAAATTAAACCAATTACGTTAAAGTAAAAGTTTCATAAATGCGAAATAATTTTGCCATACTACTTAGTTTGATATAGTCTTATAGATATTTATTGTATATTGACAATATTTTATGCGAATAAGATCTTTGACATGTTTACTACTTAGCTTATTTTTTTTTTTTTTGCTTTTAATTATTTTTTATAACGAAAATTAAGATTCGAAAATATAGGTTTAACCAAGCATTGAATGTAATTTAAAAATTTGTCTTTTAAACATTAAGATAATCCTTACTGGTCACACTGATCGTCTGGCACAAGAGACTACAAAAAACCTTTTTTTTTATTCTTAGTTGAGTCAACAACATTTAAAAAAACGTCAAGGTAAAAACGAGCAGTTTATATGTCAAAAAACTATCTTTAGATTCCATTTAATTAAAAAATTAATTTTTTCGGCTAAAACTCAAATTCAACTTAAATGGCGATCAATTTTTTCATCTTAATAACTATTAAGTTTCATACTAAAATTTATTATTTTGGCAGATTGCCATCTTTGTCTGAGAACAAAAAACATTTGTTTACTCGCACTTACTTTACAGCTGTTTTTATTCCATTATGATATACTGTATGCAGCGTTGCTACATATATTCACGTTTGAACATTTAATTTCTAAAAAATAATTTTAAAGCTCAAAATATTTAAAATGGATGCCAATATAGGCTAAAAAAGTTTTGTTGGAGGGAAGAAGTTATTGACTCAACTTTGTTCCAAGTATTTGTGTTTCAAAAGGGAAAATTTTAAAAATTCTTAATCCCTTGTTAAAAAATTTATTTTTTTTTATTTTTTTTTAGAGATGACACTGACAATAACTAACAAATTATCGTTATATAACAATTGTAGATAATTTTATATCTACATATTCATACAAATAAATTTTTTATTTTCTAAAAAAGTTTTTTAATTTTTTGTATATTTTTTTTTAGTTTTGAAAATGTAAATAAAAATATATTTAAAAAATAAGAAAAAGATTTATCTTTCAAATGTCAATTAAACTCTTTATAGCGTATGAAATGCATGATATTTTAAATTTAACCTTCCAACACTTAAAATTTTTCAAACTGGGTGCACGTTTTCTTTTTGTTTAATGCAATTTCTTTTACTAAACAAAATATATATGAAAAAGGCCTTCTATATCTCCCTGTGTATAATAAAACCAAAAAATTTTATTAATTTACTTTTATAAATATTTCAACAAGTTTTAATATTTTAATGGATTTTTTATTTTTTATATCTTTATTAATAAAATAATTACAAGACTTTTTATTAATTTATCAAAAATGTTATAATTTTTCACCCAAAACCCCCAAAAACAATATTTAGGTATTCACCTACCATCAGGGCCGATGAACACATTAACCAATTTGTAGAAGGCTTGGGTCCTGGACAACTAGTGGGCCGCCAAGTTTTGGGTGCACCATCTCTGGGTGATATACAATTGTCATTGCATTATCAGAAAAATTGTTTGGAAGTGGAAGTCATAAGAGCAAGGGGCTTACAGGTGAGGTTTTGTTTCTATATTTTTATAATAAAATATTTTTAATAAATATTTTTTTTTAAATATTTTTTTTAGCAAAAACCTACTTCCAAAATGCTACCGGCTCCCTATGTTAAAGTTTATTTGGTTTCGGGCAAGAAATGTATTGACAAAATGAAAACATCTACCGCTCGGCGTACCTTAGAACCACTGTATCAACAACAATTGGTTTTTCAGCATTGCAACACTAAAGGCTGTGTTTTACAAGTATAATTTTTGTATTTTTAGTTTTTTTGTTTGAAAGATAATTCCCATTTTTTTTGTCTTTAGGTTACCGTTTGGGGTGATTATGGCCGCATTGAAAAGAAAGTATTTATGGGCGTAGCTCAAATAATGCTGGATCAAATTGACTTATCGAATGGCATTATAATTGGCTGGTATAAACTATTCGGCACCACATCACTGGTCAGTTGTCCTCTCAATACAGGTTTATCTAGGCGTTCATCACTAGCATCGCTTGAATCACTTAGTTTAAAATTTTAATTAAACAAATATCTAGTCAAACAATTAGTTAAAATCAATTACTCCTATCACCCCCTATCTTTCTCTCTCGCTGTTACTTCACTTCACTTTTTTCAAACATATTTATAGTAGATATAATCAAACTGCTTTCAAAATTTCTAGTATTTAGAAATAATGCAATAATTACTAATGTGAAACATTCAATTAAATAGTAAAATATTATTTACTTAAACTTTCTACATCATTGGTTAAATTTAATTTGCAGCAAAGTAAAGTCTTTAAATCAAAGTAGTGCATAAAGTAGTTAGTTTTCAACTAAAACAACAACAACAATAAAAAAAACAAATCTTAGATATTTGTAAAATTGTAATAATTAGCAGCTTAAATAGTTATACTCATATAAACCAATAATATAAATATTAAAACATCATCATCTATACATAAATATGTTAAAAATTTTACAATATTTTGGCATAACAATAGTTTTCTTCCACAACACAGTGCTTAGGTATGTTGAGAACTTTTGTTACATTTCTACATAATTTTGTGACCCTTTGGTATTTTGCTTTTTTTTTCAGAAATAATCGCTTATTTGTTATCCATTTTTTTTCTTAAATAAGCATGCTTTTTTAATAGGATCATATTTTTATTAACACTCAAAAAAATTAATGCAATATTTGAACGAATTTGTTCGTACATTGTATGAAATCTTTCGTAATTTCCCACCGCAGAGTTTTTGTATAAAAATACAAAATATACGAAAATCTTTGGTATAAAATTTCTTTATGAAGTAATTTTATGAATGCACACGAACAACTTACAATTTTTCTGTAAAATTTTGAAACTTTATGCAATTTTTTAATTTAATTAAAGGTTCGTAAATGTCATGAAAAATTTATTGCAAAAGATATTCGTTATTCTTAAGAAATTCGTAATAATTTTTTTTTGTAATATGTACAAAAATTTCGTATATTCTACAAAAGAAAAACTACGAAAGTTGTTTTCATATGTTGATGCATGGATTTTTTTCAGTTTTCAGCTTAATTGTAATGGCTATGAATTATATTATTATTATTCGTAACAAGTCCATACTTTTATGCTGCTTTTTAAAGCTTTTTTAACTGTAAACTCACTGCGAAACCCAAACTAATTTATCAATTTTTCTTTTAAGAGATTTGTTGAAAAATGTTGGACCTGCTAAAAGCAATTATGTTTGAAGGTCTTGAATCTAGGAACGTGTTGCTATGTAAAAGTATAATAAGCAATTACACAGAATAATGTCAAGACAACCAGGCAATTGAAAGTATAAAATTGCAGGCGCTTTTTCTATGAAAGCTTGAAATATTTTCTGAAAGTGAGGTGGCAACAATATGAATCCTTATTTAAAAAAAATATTAAATAAAGGTGATGGGTATTACCACCTTGAGCCAGATTTCCATCAGATAAGGATTGTGAAGACCTTGAAAGACATGCATAGCTGATAACTAGGGTGCGCCTCCCTTATTACTGCCAAGTTCTTGCAAAAACCAGAGTCAAATGCTTTATAATTTTATTATTATACCAGATAATTTAAGAGGTGTAGAATAGAAACTATTAGAATAACTTGCTTGCATCACCGAGCTTATACACATCCTCTGTCTCTCTATTTTTTTATTGCAAGATATAAACAACAAGCAAATCACCGCCCAAATTGTATGTTCTGCTAGATTTAAGGCATATTTCAAGTCTTTTTTTTCGTCCAAATTATTTAGTTTTCTATTTTGAAATAAATATATTTAAAAAGTTTTCCTTTTCTTGCTGTATGACTTTATGCCTCTCAATGTGTTTTCAAAAAATCTAATTTAAGATTAAAAAACAGAGGCGTTTTAAAAAACACCATTGTCTATTTTTAGGATTCCCTTTCATAATTTAAATTAAAAGAAAAATTCAGAATGAACAAAAAAAAATTTAAAAATTATTTTTGATCAACCTAGTTGACTTCCGGTATCAACCGGGTCCAATAACCCCAAATTTCTAAACTCAAATATCTAAAAGTGCAAGCAAGTACCAAGAATGTGAATGAAGTACTTTTTGTTCACTTAGTTTACTCTTGACCTCGGTATGGGTCAATTGTCTTAAATTTCATATCCGTATACCTCTATTTCAAAAAAAAAAAATGGTAGAAAAATTACTTTTTATCCATTAAGCTCATTTCCGACTTCTATATGGGTTAGAAGTTCTTAATATCATTTTTCTGAGCTCATTTATCACAAATAATATACAAAATAGGCAAGATATCTTAAAGAACCCAAAAATAACTACACACAAAAAATTATCTAAGAAAACTTTACTTAAATCAAGCCATAGCGGTGTCAAAAGTACGGTGAGTACGGTTTTTCTTAAATCAAGTACGAAATTTCTTACTCCAAGTAAAATTTTTTAAGTACGAATTTCTTACTTTTAGCCACAATTAAGCCTAAATAGGACTGATTTAAGTTCGGAACCGTACTTGATGTAAGCCAAAAAAAGATTGATTTAAGCCATAAACGGGATTAATTTGAAAATGAAATGTCATTTTTTTGACTTATGGACCTTTATTAAAGAAGAAGAACTTTATATTTTATTTTTATTTTATAATTAATTTATAATTAATTTATAATTTAAAAATTTCATTTTTGTACTTACCGAAGCTGAGATTCGAACCAGGGATTTATGCACCACAGCACAAGCGCGTTACCTCCAGGCCACCGAGACACTTTGTTTTGAAATGTAAAATAATATATTTAAACAACAAGCTTTTTTCTGCTTGATTTGTTGAAGCAATCCGGTGAGTACGGTTTTTCTTAAATCAAGTACGAAATTTCTTACTCCAAGTCAAATTTTTCAAGTGCGAATTTCTTACTTTTAGCCACAATTAAGCCAAAAGAGGATTGATTTAAGTTCGGACCGTACTTGACGTAAGCCAAAAAAAGATTGATTTAAGCCATAAACGGGATTAATTCGAAAATGAAATGTCATTTTTTTGACTTATGGAAAAAGAATTTTATAGTTTATTTTTATTTTACAGATACATAAAATTTATAATTTGAAGAATTAATTTTTTGTATTTACCGAAGCTGCGATTCGAACCAGGGATTTCTACACTGCAGTACAAGCGCGTTACCTCTAGGCCACCGAGACACTTTGTTTTCAAATGTAAAATAATATATTAAAACAAAAAGTTTTTTTCTGCTTGATTTGTTGAAGCAATCCGAATAGGCTTGATTTAAGAAAATGTAAGTAAGGATCGTACTTGAAAATTTCAAGAAAGATTTTGGATAAAATCAAGAATAAAATTCTTGATTTTAGAAAGCCGTTTTTCGTTCTGTGTACCAAAATTATTTTCTCCACTACATTAGCAATCAATCTCTTTATAAGTTTAATTAGTTGATTTAATGTTTCAAGACTCCAAATCTCAACCTATTCAAGAGTACTAAAAATGTAGTAAAAAACGAAAAAAAAATACCACAAAAGAAATAGAATCTAAAATTTTAAAAAAGTTGAAAAATATATAAATATTTTTTTAGCTCCAGTCAAACCCAGTTTTTTGTTGGCTTAAAATTGCAAATAGACTTTAAATGTGACAAAATATCTTTTTGAATTTTTTTACCTCCTAAAGAGCATTTTTTCAACAAATCTGTCAACTTTCGATATCTCTTCTAAATTGATCTCTAAAAAAGGAAGAGGTACCCGCAGTGCCAAACTAAAGCCTTAAGCCTTACTAAGTTGGGCTATACAATGATGAGTACACCATTTCAGTCTGTAAGTCAGTCATTAACATTATTTCGTTGTATTTCAGGGTTGACAATCGTTAGCCATGATATTTTGGGTTATTAAATTTGTATCTAGATTAAGCGCCAAAGCAACAGCAACATGCCTGTATGTTTAAAATCCAGATTTTAATGCTCATAATTATAATACTTATGGCAGACTTACTAAAGGCTTTTTGATAAACCTCTATGGCATAATTGTCGAAAAATCCTTTAACAAACCTACTTTAATTATTATGAATACGGGCATTCATGTTAACAAGCCATGGTTTTGTTTTTTAATTTTATAGTAAATCCCATAATTTTAAAGATCTCTAAAATATCATAAAACTTTTTTAACTTAAAATTTATTTAAAACTATTTAAATGCTTAAAATTTTTTTACTACACATAACGCCTTGACAGTTCTATAGCTTTGTTTTAGAATAATATTTTATTTTATATCCTTATACCTATGTATTTAAATACTAATTCCATTAATATTCCATAATATTTCTTATATTAACATTTATATTCGCTTAACATATACATTTCTCCTCTTTCATTGTTTATTGTCTCAAGCATTAGAAAAATATAAATATTTTACCAAATTTGAACATAATAGAAGAAAATGTGCAGTGGCTAGTTAAAAAAATTAACTCAAATTAATATAAGGGTCTAGCAGGGCACACTAATACAGGTAGTAAGTATCAAGGCGAATAAAAAAAATTCACCCTCTGCTTTTTCTTATTGTGTTTGAGGAAGTGAATGTCAAAACAATTTTAAATTTAATGCAAAATTAATAAATCTGACATTCACTTTTTGAAATATTCTTAATTAGGACTTGGTTCTTGATATTGCCTGTACTGGGTGCCCTAGCAACTCTAACATCTTAATCAAAAGAAGACATAAAACAACATTAATACTAGAATAAAATTAGAAATCAAGCTTTCATTTCCAAGGCATATCGATACAAGGTAGCCGCAATAAAAAAATTAAGAGAGTCGTTCCCTTACTCTTAATTTTTTTTACATGGAGTTTGACACTAAACTCGAAAAATTTTTCAATTTTGGTGTCAAACTTCATATAAAAAAATAAAGAGTAAGAGAACGACTCTCTTAATTTTTTTAATGCGACCACCTTATATGAATATGCCTTGTTCATTTCCTTTCAAACACAGCCAGCTCTTTTTGTCCAAAAATCTTTAATAATTAAAAAGTTAAACTAATTGTTATAAAACAACTAATTAAATTAAATTAAATTTCTTACACACACACACAAAAGGGTCGTCCAATTGTCTGGGCTGGCGATACAATTATGGAAGAAGATTGTGAATAATATAAAATAATTACAATAAATATTCGATGGTTTCACAAAACTATTGTAAGTAGTAACTTAAAGAAAAAGAACAACTTTAATAAGTCTGGTTGTGATATAAAACAAAACAAAAATTTCTACAAAAACTCAAGAAAAAAACGGGTAAAAAACCAAACATCAAAAGTCAAGAACAATATACAATTAAAACACGGAAACAACATTTTACAGAAACAAACAACCAAACAAACATACATACATATGAACAGCCATTCATGAAAAGTGTGAGTTTATTTGAAATTTATTTAAAAGAAAATTCTTTAAAAATTTTTAAAATGTTTAAAATAGATTCCGATTTAGCCATAGACAAACAAAAAGATATCAGCAGCAAAATTATTGCAATTATTATTTTTAGCTTTTAAATCTTGTTATATTTTCTGAAATAATATTAGGTGTGTTCCAGAAGATTTCGTTCTTGTTCAGAAAGTAAGAAGAAAATTGCTTTCTTAATTTGCCAAAGTTACCCACCCAAATTATCTAGATCACAAAAAATTTAATTCTGTACATATTGAAGCACTAATGCTGCTTATTTTTGAAATAACAATCTATTTTAGTGATTTTAGACTCCTAAAATGCAAAACATTTTACAAACACAGCATTAACATCATTGGCAATAGCAGAAAAAAAGTTAATGAAAATCTGTAAAATCATATTTTTGTAATAAAGGAAGAAGAAAATATTTATAAAATTTTGCTTTTGTAAAATCTCCAACTGGCTCTTAAATTTTAAAAGTAAACAAAAATCAGCTGATTTTATAGTTCTTGTCCGAGCTTACCTTAAGACAAAGTTTAAGTTAATTTGTTCAGGAAATGAAAAATATTTACTCTTTCATACGCTCTCTCTCTCTTTTATGCACAAAAATTGTTTGCTGGGTAAATTTGGGTGACTTTGTGCAAGTTCGTACTATTTCGTTAAGTATCTGGAACACAACTTTTATGAGTTACTGGCTAATACACCTTGATGGTTTGCAAAAGATGTACATACACATACTTTAATGTTTTTCTATGGTTTTAGAACTTACTTTAAGGAAAAGAGATCTTGAAACATTTATTCACTGATTAGAAAAATGCAATGTTAAAGTTGAAAAACAACTTTTTTAATTTAATTTTTTTAAATTTATGATTTTGAAATCAAATTTAAATATTTTGTTAGGGTTGATGGCCGAATTACATGGGTGGCCTGACTCTTTCGTTTTCCCTCCATACCTTTACTTAAGGATTGTCATCCTTTTTGAACTGCAATCATCATAACTATTGGGTTGAATTCATGGTACAATTACCCTACGGCAATATCGTAGCTTGAAATGGCTGCCAAATCTCATTGTTATTTGACATTTATCTAGAATCAATATTCTAGTAAAGTAACATATGTGGACTCGAAATGTCATAAATTCACTTATTTTAAAGAAATTTATTAGAAAATTTCAAATATATCGAAATTTTGTCTAAACTGCAACCTGTCTATGGTTACGAGAAAAATAAAACGTTTGAATCCATTTTTCTTAATGTCGACTTTTAATCCTTTCAAAAAGGTTTGGAAAAGCTGGGCTAATAGGCAAGCTATAAAAACCACCTAGAGGGGAAGCTAAGTGTCTCTTTTAAATGCTATGAAAAAAAGAAAAACTAAATTACTAAATTTAAAGAAAGAGAAACGAGTAAATCAAGGACAGCTTTGTATGTCACGCAAGTCAAAAATTACAAAACGTTAGATATCACATATTAGCCATTATAGGCTTTTGGTGTACCCAAGCATTGCAAAAACCACCGCACTAGAGCGTTACCAAAACGAGGTAATTTTTCGATAAGCTCCGTTAATCAACAAAACAGACAATCTACACACATAGCCCCCTTCCCCCACATTCTTACATACCCGGTAATAGTCAGTAGCGTTTTGCTTCCGATTTTCTGACAATGATTTAATATAGCAATGATCAGTAAGAATGCCGATGAGCAGTCTTAGATTCGTCTTACCCGCAAACAGAAAAGCCTGGGTCCTGCTTACATTAGCCTAGTCCCTGCCCACCCTGTCCCTAAAGTATCCTTCAATATTTTTAAAGAATTCAAACAGTATGGGCAAACTAAGGTAATTACTCCACTTCCATCTATGGTATCTATTTTATTTGCTGTTTATTTGCCGGGTATCTAAAAATGCCTTTGAACTCAGCCAAACTTAATATATCTGAGTGACCAGAACTCTGACATTTAGCCCCTGACGACCCTGAATATTTGCATACATAGACGTGCACTACTTATGCAAGAAGTCTCTCTGGAAAGTCAAATTCACAAACCGTGCTGAAGATTTCGCTTTTTTACCATTTCTTTTCTTTGACCCATTTTGGTCTTAAGACGCTTCATCAAGTAAAAAACGAGAATTTTTGGGATATATGGCCTTGTGCAAGATATAATGACAAGTAGTCAAAGTAGTCAGACCCTTTGGAAATACCCGTTACTATCTGATCGTTCTAATAATGGTCAAAGCACTGCCATGTACCGATAGAGAGCCGCCCCAAGCCTCTGATTCCCTAAGTTCCAAAGTACATCTGTACTAATGCACCCAAAAGATAAAGAGGCAAATATTCATTGTGGCAGTTTTCTTAGCGGCTTTTGCATGATATCAGTCAAGGTTAATAAAATATTGCCCCTACCAGTACAACCATATCATTTGAAAACCCCACCACTCTTCTGCCTTCAGCCTAGAAGGCCTTTAAAATTACATTGAAAATCAAAGCCGAAAAATGAAAATTAAGTGATTCTAACCTTGTGGTGTGTCCCTAGGTGACTAGTTCTTCTTTACAGTCCTTATTTCAATTAGAATCATTATTTATCACTTTAAAAGCAATATCTTATAATTAAAAGTAAAAACAGCCTCAGATATGTATGATACCCATAATAAAGTTTTTGGTAAAGATAAGCAATGCTGCGATTTTTAAAGAACACTGTGATTGGTGAACGTAGATTAAAAATCACCGTTCTTTCAAACAGTGACAGTGATTGAGGTTTAGTATTTTTCACAAACACAAAAAAATATTACAAATATCACAAAAAATTATAATTTATTTTTTTTTAAAATTAGTTCTGCCAAAAATTAAACTTAAATAAAAATTTTTTAACATATTGAAAATTTATTAAGTCTTTGTATTTAGTTTTATTTTTAAAGTTAAAATTTTCGTTACAGTGAATTTTGTTTCAAGATCTTTATTCTTCGGTGAAAAGAAAATTTTAAGTAAAAGAACTGTAAATATGTAGTTGACAAAATAATCAAACTTAATCCATTTTTTTCTTTATGTAGAGACAGCTAGCTCTGAAATTTGATCCGCCATTTTGCAAATGTTTTGTTCAAAATGTACATACACATACATACTTATAAAAAATATTTATATTTTTCTAATTCATATACTGCAAAAAAAATCTTGCATTTATTTACTACTTTGTAAAAAAACGTTTTCATTTTACAAAAATTATTTTTAACAAAATTTTGTTAATTCTGTTACAGTAACCTTTACAAAGGGCTGCCACATTAGCAGCCTATTAGAGTGATCAAGGAAAAGGAAACTACAACTCGAAAGGTCACATATGCATAAAAAGCATATAACGACAAATTCAGTCTAAAAAAAAAAGATCAATGAAACATTTTACCAAATAAAAGCAAAGATATAATTTTCTAAGCATTTTCTAATTAAACTACTTAAGTCAGCAACAACAACAAAATAAAAAAAATTTATATTGAAAGGACAAACATTAATCAGGACATTAAAAGGTTTTATGAAAATCTTCAGCATATACAAACAAAAAATAACGAATAAAAATCAGCTTCAAGTTAAAAAACAAAGAAAACATCATTAAAAAGTATATAAAAAATAAATTAAAACCTAATAAAAAATATGTAAAAGAAAATTGCATTTAATACCACAAACTTATATTAAAAAAAAAAAAGATTTAAATATAAAAATTAAAACAAAAACAAATTTCTAACAAAAACAAAATAATAAAAACAATTAAATAAAAATATATTTGTTACATAAATAAAATTGAAAAAAAATTAAGATTAATATTTATAAAAAATACTATTAAATATATAACTTATTACTTCTGGAAACTGATAAATAATCTTCTTATTTAAGAAAAAAAATTATTAATAGTTAAACTTATTATTAAAATTAATATAATATTGAAAATTATTTTTCAAACTTAAGTATAATTAAATGAAGACAAACGACCATTCTTTAATGAACAAAAATTAAATCCATAATTAAATAATATTTCCACAAAAAAAAGGAAAATAGAAAATAGAACAAAACTACTATTAAAAATTTTAAAATTAAGTAACAAAAAAATAAAAAATTATAAAAACTTTGCTATATATACTAAAGAAAATTATTAAAAAAATAAATTTCTAACACTTTAAATATAAAATATCAAATAACTTATATATAAAAATAAATAAAAAAATTAAGAAAAATATTTCCTGTAAATAATTAATTTATTAATAAAACTTAATGATTTAAAAAATAGGTTTAAAAAATTTAGAAACCAAACAAAAGGATAATAAGAAAATTATAATAAAAATTTATTAATTAATTTATAAATGAATCAAATTTGCAAGAATAAAAAAATTAAATAAACAAATACCTTAAAAGAATTAGCATTTGTAATAAAATAAAATTATATTATAAAAATGTATTAACTAGAGTGGCTAAGGGCAAATTGACAAGATGATATATTTCATGCATCTTAAAAGATAAATAATCATGACTATGATTTCATAAAAAAACTATCATTTAAAACGGCCCTGAATACTTCAAAAAAATTTTTTTTCATTTTCATAAGGAATGCATAAATAAATTATTTTATTTATTTATTAATTTTAAAAAATTAAGCTTTTTTTTATTTTAGCACTTGTTCTGTTATACTTTCGGTAGAAAAAAATTAAAAGTGAAAATAAAGTAAACAAACAAATTTAATGTGGCCAAAGCAATAAGCACTCCTTTTCCTAAAAAGTCCTTTTGTGATTTAAACTGATTTTTTTTTTTTGAAATATTTATGCAAAAATTTAAAAGCAAGTTTTTAAGAGAATATTTTAAAAAAAAATTTAAGAATTTTCCACACATAAATTATATGTTTGAAATAAAAGAAACAGGAGAAAAAGATGGCATTGCATCTGGGGCGCGGCACGACACGGCGTCTTATCGGAGCATCATAAAATAAGTTCTTAATTTTTTCTGTTTAATAAATTCACTGTATTTCAAGCCAAAGTATTAACAGAAACAAAAGCGGGAGTACTAGATATTTTGTAGATGGCCCGCCGGCACTTCTGCCACTCAAATCGTATACAACTACATCACTTCTAGTCCACCAATGTAAGAAAGCCTTATCTTCCGGTACTACCTCTAGTGCGGCATTAGTCCATAGTTTGCTAAGGACAACCAAGGTTTTGATCTTTAGATTATTTTTGGAAGAGAAAAATTATTCCTTAAAAAACTTAAAAAAATTTATATAATATTCGTCCAGAGTTTCAGCAAATATGAAACCTAAGCCTTTAAATTCTTTAAGATTGTCTTTATTTGTTTCAAGCCAGCGGAACCTTCCTCTAACATTTTTTATAAATTAGAAAATTAAAAATAAAGACTTTTATCGAGCAGAATGCTTTTTCGAGACCAGCTACGGATTTTCATTTACAACACTTTTTTGTGTGAAGTTAGTGTGCTGACTGGTTTCCAAAAAATGCCTAAAGCAGGTATAACATTTGTTCTAATTCTTTTTTTTCACACTGTTTTGTTAGCCTCCAACCACATATAGTTTTAAAGTTGTTGAATAATGGACCTTCTCTTATAAACAATTTAAAATACAATTTTTGTGTATCTTTAATTTATTTTCAAAGTTGGGCCACTGGTTGAAAAAGAAAAACATCTTTCATTGATTAAACATAATAATTGTAGCGGAGAAAGTATGTAAAAACTCTTCCAGGATGTAGTTGTGCGACATGTTACGGAGTGTTAGTTAGTGATGCATTTACCAAATCAAGGGCAGCCCGGTATTTGTATTTAAAGGGGCATTACCATCACATTAAGGCTTAAATAAAAATATTTAAAATAATTATATATCAGTTATTAATTATGCTTGTTTACAGAAACTCTGCTTCTTGAAACCCGTTTCATAAATATATGCAAAATTTCTTTTAACATTCTTTAATTATTTAGAAAAAGAAGTTCTTAAATATTTAGAAAATTGTTTTGTAACATAATATATTTCAAGTTTATTTTTAATTTGCGTTAAACCTTATTCCGATCTTTAAAAATAAAAAACAATTAATACAAAACAAAATATTAAATAAAATGCAAAGTTAAAAGTACCTAAGATATAGAATGAGCTGTAAAAAAAAGATACCTGCTTGAATATTACAAAAAAATAATACGAAATATAATGTAAAATTTTTATTTTAAAACTTTTTTAGCAACATTTATATAAAAAAACTAAGAAAACATACAACAAATACATAACCAAAAGCAACCATACCAATAGAAATTCAACATTTTTTCCTTAGAAGAATATCATTTTTAATGTCTGAATGCAATAAAGTTAAAGAAGTTAAGTTGTATATTAATTTTAGCATGAAATTAAAACTGATTAAAAACTTATTAAGAAAAAGTTAAAATTAAAAAAGTTAAAGAATTGTTAAAATCTAGATAAATTTACAAAATAAAGAAAATTAATGGTTTTACTATATCAAAAAACGCACAACTATATTTATAGGTTTTTTCTGACTTTTAATTATAAAAAAATTTAAACAAAAACAATATTTCCAAAAATACATATAAGCAAATATATTAAAGAATCTTTAAAAATATAATTGGGTATTCAACAGGGTATGTTATCATGTCATTTCGTCCTATTTTATAAAAATTTAAAAAATTTTGCGTTTTTATAACAAAAAACTCAATTAATATTAGAAATTTTAATTTTGAAAATCTTTATGAATTCAGTAGGATGATATAACATCCTTTTGTCCTTTTTAAGCATTTAATAGTTATTAAAAAACAAATTATGTCTGCTCATGGTAAAGTGTCAAAATATTTTTTAATAAAAATCTATTACAACAGGGCAGTGGGACGAAAAAGCATACCTTGTTAAACCAATTATTATTACACTACAAAAATTATAATAATATAAAAAAAAATTTATATATATTTTCTTTAATTGTTGTGTTTAAAACATTTGTTTATTGTAACAGTTTTCCGAAGATGAAAATTTTTGTTTATATTAAAAAAGTTTTGCCAACATAAATCCTATATTATAGAAAATCTTGCCTGTTATATAAGTATAAGAGATATTGCACATATTTTACCCATAGTCTCCTTGCTATACATTGATAAATAACCATTAAAAACATATAAACCTACGAACACAACACATTCATATATAAGTACATGCAAACAAACATAAACATAACATGCATACATATTTTGTTAAAAAAACATATCTTTCTCCGTCCGATCATATGTAGAACAATACCAAAAATAAAAAATGTTTAACTAAATTTTAAAACAACTGAGTGTTGGACCTGTTAAAGACAGCCACCATTGAAAACGCCGCCATTACAATCACGCCACCATTTTAACACAAACAACTTTTACACTTAAAACTCACGCAAGCACATACACACACATACACCTGCGAGCGTAAATACTTTTAGATTTAGTATGAAGAGTAAAAAAAACAGAAAGAGTTTCCATCCATTAAAGAGAAATGTAAACAAAATTCCTAAATAAAAAAGAGAGTCATTAAAAATGTAAAGAAAAAAATTAAAAGCAAATGAGATTCATATATATTTATACAAACATTTGTTATAGTGACATTAAAATGATATTTTTTGTAGGAAAATATAACAAAAACATATGCTTATAATTATTTATTTTAAATAAAAGTGATTTTCATTAGAAAATATTATTAAATTTTTTAAAATTCGTTAAAACCTTCTTTAAAATAATTTGTCAGCCAAGGGTTTATTAAATGAAATTAGTATACAAAATTAAGTTTATAACTTTAAAAAAATTAAAAAAATTTGTTTCATATTTTTATATAAGATTTGCAACTAACGGCTTTACATTTAGACCCTCCAATTTATTCTAAATAAATAGGTGAAGCTTAATTTCACATTAGAATATATTAACGCTAACCACAAGTAAAATATATTAAAGTTTTGGCCATTGGCTGACTTAAGTTCAGTGTAAAAATATATCATATAAAAAGCAAATAATCTATAAACAGGGTAATCGAATATATATTCTTAAAAAAAAGTCTTACATATGCCCTTGAAAACGCAAGCAGAGACAATTTAATAATAATAAAATAAATTTTTAACAAAAAATATTATAAAATTTTTGAAACAATTTTGTCTATCTGCTGCCAAGATTAAACTGATAATGCTTAAGTGCATATGGTCAACTGGGTTTTTTTTGAAATGATTTTTTTAACTCCCACAAAAGAAGCATTTATGGCAGGAGTGCTATGTGGCAACATTTTTACTAAACTTTTAGGGACTTAAATGGCAAATTGGCTTTTATCTATCTTAAAACAATTTAAATTTGATAGTTGATCGTAATCCCAGCTTTGGGATGGCCACTTGATTGCAGAAAAACTACTAGTGTTGAATTTATTAATCTCCTACTTGTTAAGTGATCATAAGTCATAAGATCATAAGATATACAATTTTTTTTTTATAAATTTGCCATTTTATTTAAAATTTTTTGAATCTACTTTTGTCACAAAAAAAAATTAGATTTAATATAATGTTGTTACAAAAGAATCCGGTTGCTGCAAATCTTATACAAATATATAAAAAACAAATTAGTTTAATGATTTTTTTTATGTATCAAAGGACCATGAACTCAATTTTATATACTAATTTGTTTCAATTCACATCTGATAATTTTTAAAATATATTTTTTAAATGTGGGGTTATACCTTGTTGCACAAACCTTTTCTACTTAGTTGCCCAGTGGATGAGAAAGAAATATACTCCTTTTGTACTTCTTAATTTCAATTTTTAAATCAAAACCCATAAATTAATAAATTTTAATATTTCTACTATTTTGTCTTACATTTATTTAAGTATATACATATGTATAATGAAAAACAAAATTACAACAAAATATAACTAACTAACCCAATAGCATAATGAAAATTAACAAAACAGCAAATTTAAAACGAAAATATAATAAAAAAGGGGTCAAAAATACATTGAAAAACAAAAATTGAAAATTTAAATAATTAATAGCAAAAAACAAAACCAAACACAGCATACAAAAACCAAACACAGCATACAAAAACCAAACTCAAAACAAACAAAAGACAACAAAAAACAAACATAATTATTTGATTATATTTAATAAATTAAATTTACTCTTTAAACCAAAAACCATAACAATACATACACTCTTCATTTATTATACATACATAACTATATATGTATATTAAAAAATAAAAACAACAAAAACATATAAGGAAATACAAATTATATATTTATTTACTTTAAAAAAGGAAAACCAAAAACAAACACTTATTATCTCGACCCTGAAACGATAGTCGAGAAACGACAATAAACTGTGAAAATTGTGTTTATTATTATGAAAAAGGATTAATAAAATAAAAAATTTAAATTTATTAAAATAAAATCATTGAAATAAAAAAAAATACAATTCTCCTTAAGCTATAAAAATAAAATTTATTTCATTATGTCTGAAAACAAGAAAAATTTATTAATAAAATAACAAATTATAGCAAAAATAAACCAAAATTTCATTAAAGATGTAAAAAATTTGCATAAAAAATAATATTATTAATATTAAAAATAAATAAAAAAATTCTTATAAAAAATTATTATTATAAAAAAATGAAGAATAAAAAATTGTTTTCTAATAAAAATTAAAAGGTGGTTTTAATTATTTGCTTGGTTTCAGTTAACATTAATGAGGGAGCTTATAAGCCTTAAGAAGAGTAAATCATTTATTTAAAAAATAAATAATATTTTGTCGATATCTTAAATTTTATTATAAATAAACATATTTAAAATTTGTGTATAATTTTATTTTTTTGCCAGCTAAGCATTTTTATCAACAGTAGCATGGTGGAATAAGAAGGTGGGAACGTCCCTAAAACAACAACTTCCTGTAAAATTTCAGCATGTGTTTTGTTGTTGCTAATGCCAGCTTGGTTGTCGAAAATGTAGCGAACACACATACACACAGTATGCACAACCAGTGTATAACATAAACAAGTGTCCAAGCTAAGCTAGAAATCATATGGCGGAAATAGAAGTCAGCTGATCAGTTATTCCTACTTTGTTGAATATACCTTGAACAGTAGATAGTCTTTAGCAAATAGTTTGTGTTTGGCTTTAAATACAATATATTTTTACGTTGAAAAGCATACAGAGTTTCCTGTTCTCAAAGATATTGAAAACTCCAAGGTGTTTCGCTTAAGCAAATAAATGGGTAAGTAAATTCGTTGGTGGTTTGAGTAAGCTCACTTATGATTTAAAGAAAATTTAAGGACACGTGCACTAGTATAGTGAAGTAATCTCAAGGTAAAGCAAGATTTTAAAGCTAAATTGCATGTTTTCAAATTTTCCTAAAAATTGGTTTCGTTATAGAAGTACAAATGCTTCTTCTTTTTAGGTTTTATTACAATCATCACCAATTTTTTTTAATGAGTACAAGGTCGCCTAAAAAAATTTACATCACTTTTAAACGACCTTTCCCACAAATCATTAATACAATTGTATTTAATGTTAAACTTTATAAACAAATGTAATCTCTTACAAAATTATTAAAATATGGAGTCAATAAATCTGTTTAACAACATTAAGAGACAACACATGTTTAATTGATTAATATTTTATGAAATCATTTTAAATTACTAACGGCATCTTAACATATGTTTTGTTTTATGAATTATAAGACTGATAAGGAATCTCTTCAGCATGTTTCTTAGTTTTCTTTTGATTATGTAGAGACATACAAACACATAAGTATGTTTGTACATATGTATGCTTATAGGGAAACGTCATTAATGTTGCTAGAAAGATTTTTAAGCATTAATGAATAGTGAAATCAAAGTTTTAAACTAATTTCAAACTACTTTAGTTCTATACTTTGAGCGGTTCGAAACGTTCTAAGAAAAAAATTAAAAAAAAACAAAAAATAAATAAAGAAGAAGAGATGTTTTAGGAACTGTGACTTCAATAAAAAAATAAAATAAATATATAATGAGTTTAATTTTAAAGAAATACTTAATACCGGTTTGTTTGGTATTAATTGCAATAGAATCGTCCTTGGCTCGAACTAATGGTGTGTAAAAAAATTTTAAATTTTGTGTAAATTTTCTTAAAAAAGGACACTTTCTAAATGTAATAAATATTGAGTTGAGTGAAAATATTATGTTTAAAGATGTAAAAATTTTATTAACATTATTTATACCTTTTGCAAGTATTTCCGCAAATTTTAATTTTCAACTTAAATATTGGAAAATGCAGTATTTTGAACAAATGCAAATAATAAAAATACTTAAAATAAAAAAAATATTTATCAAATACTTATAAGTGTTAAAAAGGACTTTTCTTTATATACAACAGAAGTACATATATTTAAATGACTTCAGCAAGAAATTAAATTTATTGTTTCTCTCAAGGACACTAAAGGACATTGCTTTTCTCTATTACACTTCATATGTATACATGTTAGGATTACATGGCTTTCCTAAAGCAACTTCATCTTATTTGTTTTGCCTTTGTTTTTGCGATTTCCCACAACAATATTTTTTTTACCCTAGACTTCAAAGCCACGTGCGTCTTCAGGCATTTCTTCGGGCAGGTGACTTCTTTTGTTCCTCTATTGTCATTCTTGTAACAACGTCTCGCTCTTTTCTGACAGTATGGTCAATCTACTTAAATTTTCGACGTTATATTTGCTTAAATATGGGCTTAATATTCATAGAACTTTAATCTTATTGGATCATTACAACAACAAAAACAAGGGCATTGCATCTAGGCGACGATAGGTGGCAGGAATTTCGCAGAAAGTAAGTCACCTTCTTGGCCAAAACTGAAACAAGAATATTTCTGTGCCAACGGAAATGTAAATTATAAAAGGAAAATACACAAAAAGTTTATTTAGTACAATACAGGTTGATGTGGTTGGATTTTTTAAAATAATACTCACAGCATAAAAGCACCCATAATGATTAAAAACTATTTTTAGGAAAAAAAGTGTTAAAAAAGTCAGGCTAATTAATTAAGTCCTTTTACATAATTCTACAAAAGGATATCAGCCTTGGAATATTATTCCCTTGCCAGTATATCTAAAAAAACTAAACAACTTTAATAGAAAAATTAAAATAATTAATAATTCAAGAAAATAATGCTGTAACTCAAGAAATGCCGTATTCACAACGTGTTAAAAGTTCTAAATCAAAACCCTGCTAGCGTTTGCTCCTTATCGGCTAAAATGCCTATTTTTTATGAAGTATCTGTGTAAACGGTTACTTTAGAGTGACTATGAAATAACTTCCAAATAAAAACACTTACAAAAAAATAACTCCCAACAATCATGAAGCATTTCCCAAAAAAAAGAATGAAATAACTGGAGCCACTGCAGGGCTTAGTCCTTGCGTCTAAAAGAAAATGAAAATGATTAAAATATAAATAAACGGGTTCATATATTATTTTTATTTATTTTGTAAAAGCTTAAAATGCTCACCTACTGAAAAGTCGGCTCTTTTTTTTACGTTTTGATGGAAATTTCACACCCGTCACATTTCAGAAAATTTTTTTTGTTAAGCAAAAATATTTTTTTTTTGTAGAAATAATGAATCAAATATGATTCTAAAGCCGAAATCCGTTTAAATTCTATGTTCTTGCTGTGTCTTCTTACTATTATTTGCTTAAAATCATATCATCCTTGGAAATCATAGCCTTTTTTCAAACCGAAATTTTTCATTGTTTGAGTCATAAGCAAAATTGTCACACCCATCACAACAGAGTTTCCCATGTACAACGTTTTTTTTTAAAGTTAAAAATTTAAATAATTTGAGAACGAAGACTAGCTGTCTTCAATACCCTTTAAGGACAACGCTTAGAGTACTGCATTATACACTTGCCTTGACGAAACAGAAATAACAACGTTACTGACTGATTGATTGATTCAACATCGCACAGCCCAAACGCGTAAGTCTAGAAACTTGAAATATAGACTTTGGGTACATTTTCATATATATTAATCCATTTAATGTAAAAGTCATGGTGACTTAAGGTAGTCAGGATCCTTAAAGAAGTTTGATAAGTTATGGAATAATTACAAAAAATGTTTTTTTGTTTTAAAAACTCATAGTCGGTAAAGCCTGACCTGGCCCCTTACTCCCCATTTTTTTTTTTTTTTTATTTTACGACAGTTTTTATTTCTTTTGCCGAAAGAAAGGATGTAAGTGATTGACTTTATATATTGAATTTGAGTTTTTATGGGTTTAGAGACGCTAATGTTAGTTCTTTGCAAAAAAGATTAAATATCACTCTCCAATAATATTTATAAGAGACAACCGCTTAATAACTTCATCTCTTTATGACCATACTTTGTCACTCTTAAAACCTATTGCATAGATTGTTAACCGGAAACTCTCTGTGAAAAAAAAACTTGAAACTCAATGTTTTTAAAGGCCCCAATACAAATAATTGATAACCTTTTCAGTCAAAAAATTAATAAAAAATAGAGGCTAAGGCCAAAACAAATCACACACAGACACACACACACAGGCATACACACACACACACGCATACGTTAAAAATAAATCTCTTTGTTGTTCTTTTTCTTTCCCTGATTTAGCTTACAATGGCCAAGATGATTATGATCAGGATGAAGATGAAAATTTTATGCCCATAAGTCCATGTAACGTTGTTCGTCCTGGTGATCCAGACCTAACCACTTATGATATAATTTCATCTTATCATTTCGATGAATACGAATATCAAGGTGTGCAGCAGATAGTTGGTTCAACTGGTTACCAGCAGGCGTATCATCTTAGTGAATACTCTAATATGACCATAGAGTCATCACGAGCATTTCCCAAAGGAATACCTAATGAATTCTCATTTGAATGTACATTTCGTGTGCCGCAGCCACAACCTTTACTTGAGGAATGGTATTTGTTTGAGCTTTCCGATTATGAATATCAATCGCAAATGAATATAAAACTGGTGCCAAGGCTGAGCACAATACAATTCTCTTTGCCCAGATATGATGGTTCCATACAGACGGCTTGTTTTGAAAAAACAGAGGTTGTTTTTAAGAATTAATTTTTTAAAATAATTTTTTTAATTTATTTCAATGTCCTTAGATCTTTGATTATTCCTGGCACAAAGTTATGTTTGGTGTTGGTCAGGATAGTATACGTCTATGGGTGGATTGTCAGCCAGTGCCGGATAGAAGTGGTAGTCTTATAGTTCCTTTAGATGTCAGGGGACCTATTTATGCCACTGATGGCGCATTTTCGGTTGCCAAGAAATGTTACAAAAAAGAAACTTTGCCGGTAAACTAAATAAAATTATTTATATCCTGCAAAAAATTAATGAAAACTCTTTTCTTAAGATTGATCTGCAATGGATGATTTTTAGTTGCGATAAGGATAAGCCAAAACATAGCAACTGTGAAGATATACCACAATATGCCCGTGCTCCTAAGGTTGTAGAACGCTATGAGCCAACAACCCTAAAGCCTTTGAATTTACAATTTGCCGAAACTTCTACTAATTTTCCTTGGATTATGAGTAGCACACCTAATTATTTGGTTGGCAAAGAGTTGTCGACTTGTCCTGAACAGTGTCCTCAAGGTCCACCAGGACCTCCTGGTCCAGCGGGCCCTAGAGGTTCACCAGGCAACCAGGTAAAACTTGTTTTTCTTTTTCTGTTTTATGAAATTTTTAAATTTGTATCGATTATCAGGGCCCTATGGGAGTGCCTGGCCCTCCTGGTGCTACATTGGAACGTTATGAAAAGGGTGAGAAAGGCGACGCTGGCTTGGCTGGTCTACCAGGACCACCTGGTATACCAGGTCAACCTGGACTGCCTGGTGTTCAAGGTGAAAAAGGTCTAGCAGGCTTGCCAGGACCTCAAGGTCCCACTGGCTTTGGAGTAAGAGGTACTTTAGCAGCTTTTAATTCGAAAGACAGCATTCTAAAAACCAATTTTTTAATTATTGTTAAGGTCTAGCTGGTGAACCTGGCTATCCAGGGGAAAAAGGCGATAGAGGCTTACCAGGTTTGGATGGTGCTAATGGTCAGCCTGGACCCATGGGGCCCCCAGGACCACCAGGTCCTCCTGGTCAATCTTCTGTTATAAAAACTCCTTATCCCAATCCAGGAATGCCTGGACCCGCAGGCCCAGCAGGACCACCAGGCTTAGCAGGACCACCTGGCCTGCCGGGTCCCCCAGGAGCTACAACAACCACTTCTCGTAACATAGATGAAAGAGAAATTCGTGATATTTGCATGGCTGTTGTCAGGGATTACATAAGTGAGATTTCCTCAACACTAATGGGACCACCTGGGCCACCGGGTGCCAGAGGTGCAGGGCGACCAGGACCAAGAGGACCACAGGGTTTGCAAGGTAAACATATTAATATTTAAAAATTTTTTCTTCTATTAAAACTAAAAAATACTATCTCTTTAAGGGGAACCTGGAGTACGTGGGCCTCAAGGTGAACGAGGCTATCCTGGCCTGCCTGGTATTCCTGGTTCTAATGGTAATGCAGGTCCTCAAGGACCACCTGGTGAAAAAGGTGATCGTGGAGAAGTTGGTGAGGGCAGAGAAGGGCCTATGGGTCCAATGGGGCCGCCTGGCCCCGAGGGTCGTGGCAGAGATGGCATACCCGGTAGACCGGGAGATCGCGGTGAAGTGGGCAGACAGGGTTGGTTTCTTTAATTTACCTATAGAATTGCAATTGAAAATAATTAATAATTTTTAACTTTAAAATCACACAGGAGAACCTGGTAATAGAGGACCACCTGGTGATCCAGGCACCTGTCCCGACTGTTCTGCTTACCAAGCAGCCTACGCTTATCCATTACTTTTGGCGCAACAGCAAAGAAATAGCAAAGGACCACAAAATTATAATAATAAGGGGCCTTAACACTATTATAGTGTAGGAGAAAAGAAAAACTCATTATTTTTATAATTTTTTAAGAAAAAAAAACAATGAAATAAATATTGTTTTATACAAAAACTAAAGGCGAAATGTTTTTGATTTTAATAAGAAAAAGTATTTAAAGTTGATCCTACCAAATGTCAATAATATCATATCTCAACCATGACACAATCCTTTTTATACTTACTTTTTATAAAATAGAAAAAATTCACAAACTTTATTATTTTTTTAATTTTTATTAATGTTTCAATATCAATTATTTAATATTTTATTTGTGTTTTTCAGTTTTATGTTTTCTTTATATTTTACAAATCTTTTTTTTTTATTAATTACAAACTAATTGTGGTTTTTAGTATTTTGCATTTATTTATGAAAGTTTTTTTTTATAAAATTTTATTTTAATTATTTCGTAAAATTGCACAATTTTTGGTAAATGATAGGTGAGTGTTAATGTATTTTTAAAAATAAAGTTGTTTGAATTAAAAAACGAAAACTAGTGTCAAAATAAAAACAATAATTTCATTCGCTTTATTTTTAAGTAAAGTCCAGTTACTTAATAAATACTAAGTAATTATGTTTTTGAACATATTGTTATACATACATTTTGGAAATAATTTTTATATCGATTAATATTTTTATGGAATAAATATTATTTTTGTGTGAAAACTTAATAAAACTACTTTTTGACTTAATCCGAATGTAAGGTCAGACACTAGCCTCATACGATTTATTTCTCAAACAAACTTTATTACATTAATAAATGAAATACAATTTACAAAAAAATGGCACATGCTTGTTAAATGTATATGTTGATGTGTAAAAATGATATAATGATTTTGTTTAATGTAAAATATTTATAAGTAAATTTGTTTTATAATAAAAGTTTTATATGAAGATGACATTATTAAAAATTATATTTTGAAATTAAAATAAGGAAATCTGCTTTTAAGAATTTATAAAGACTGAATAATGTTGATTCGCTACAACGAACCTCTGGGTTTGCTCCCTGAATAGCGATTGCGAACGACCATGATGCTCAAACGATTTTTATTGTTTTCCTTTGACTCTTGCTTTTTACTATATTTTTTTTTTTATTTTTTTATTAAAATATATACATTTTGCTTTAAACTTTTTATTATATTATTTTTTTCATATTTTTTTGTTTTTATTTGTTTAAATTCTTTTAGCAGCTAGTTCATATAAGCTTGAGATAAACTTTTAAAAATGTGAGATGATAGTAAATTATTTATGGTTCACAGTAAGATTCAAATTGCATCAAGAAGGATCGCTTTTAAAATTTTGTATGGCGAAACAATATCATGGTTCCCGCGTTGCAACTATATATAAGAGAGCGATTATCAAATTTTGTTGCCTGGGTAAACATGCTCTTAAATGATTTGTTTTAAAATTCGACTAACAGATGGCGCAGTTGTATATGTATGTTAAAGAAGCGTTTTACTGACAAGT
This sequence comes from Melanophora roralis, assembly GCA_963583895.1. Lineage (NCBI taxonomy): Eukaryota > Metazoa > Arthropoda > Insecta > Diptera > Rhinophoridae > Melanophora > Melanophora roralis. The sequence continues at coordinate 111,744,383 of OY757187.1, read as the reverse complement.
GCAACTTGGAACTGTAACTTTATAATTTTTTATAATAAAGCTAGCTTTAAGCTTGCTAAGCTCATAAAAAACTTTTTCTTGATAATAAAGGAAATTTCCATATTAAATTTAAGCCAAAACAAAGCAAAAAATTGTCTTAAGCAACAGAAAATTTAAGAGGAATGGAAATTAAAGGAAAAAAAAACATAAATGCACACACAGTCACTCACATTTAAAGTCGGGCAAACAAAATAAAAAAAAATACTTAAAATTTTTTTTGTCACAAAAACTACTGTTTACAGACAACAACAAACATAAACTTCGAATTACGGGATAAATTTAGAAAACTGAGAAAAGATCTTTTATCTGGCTCATATTAAAAGCCGGGCAAGAGATATTTTGTAAAATAAAACCGTTAAATATACTGTTATTTTTACAGTTCCTACATATGAAATGACGAAATTGATAAAAAAAAAGCAAAACAACAGTGCACAATATTATTGCCAAAAACAAAGAAATCTGTTTGATCGCAGACAAACAATGTGGAGCCCGGCCAAAGATGCTGCCCTCCAAAGGGAAAGTGAAGATGAACCCAAATGATCTTGTATTTGCTCCTCAGTAAGGATTTTGATTTTTAAAACAGGGAAAAAATACCAATTTGATGTTTATAATTCTGAACTTGTAGATATTGTTTACTGACGAAAGTAAATTTTATTTATTTGGGTGTGATGAAAGGGGCAAAATGTGAGGCAAACTAAACAAAGAGCTGGAATGCGATAATTTAGGAAAAACGGTTACAGACGGTAGTGGGTCGGCTTTGGTTTGAGAGTTCATGGCGGCTCCAAGAGGTGGCAGTTTACACTTTTATTATGGAATAGTAAACACAAAAACGTCTACTTAATAATTTTCAAATAAAATGTAAAAGAAAGCGTTAGAAAACTCGGCAATAAAAGTATTTTCCAGCATTTGATGTATTTTTCGGCATTTGATGTAAAGAACTGGTTGCTGTTTAAAGGTAGTCAAATTCCCTGCAGAAAGTCCCGATCTCAACGTCATTGAACATATGTGAGAAGAATTAGGTCACCGTAAAGTTGCTTTGCAGAAAGAGTGGAATAACATAAGTCCTGATGTTTACAAACAATTTTTTACCGATGCCGAGCCGGCTAGGTCTTAAATAATTAAAAAAGGAGAGGCAATAAAATATATACTTGTTATTGTATTTAAAAATTTATTTTTATGTAGTGACCGACTTTGAATGTAAGAGTGAAAAGTGATCTTTTTTGTTAAGCCTTTGAGTTCATTTTATTAAAGTATTTTTAATTTTTTTTTTTTTAAAGAGAAAAATACATATGTACGTATTTGCTTTCATTAGCAAATACATACATATCGTAACTTAAAGTTTTATCAAACATCTGCCCGAGTTTAAATTTGAGTGAGTGTACATACATTTTTGTCTAGTTATCAAGGTCCTTGCCGGCGTTGTATCCTGGTTTTTGTAAACGTTCCTACACTTACAATGTTACAATATTGGTTCGCGAACAAATCAGACATGCGCGTCAAGTTCAGCAACCCAATAATGCATTTCCGGATAGACAGAATCTTAATAACTTCGAATCGAGCAGTTTCTCCTTTTAAAATTTTTATGATTTGAATTATAATTTTAGGTAAAAAGACTAAAAGTTTGTTTTGCGCTAATTTTGTTTTTGTTAACGTTCTTAATATATACAAATGCTATGTGTGTATTTCCTCACAATACTTTTTCGTTTAGTTTAACTTTAATGACTTAAATATGTTCTATTTTTATTAACAATCTTTTTGGGAAAAGGTTACTCTTGTCTTATAAAAAGGGATATAGTTTTGAATGTGTGTAAAAATACAAATAAAAATTATTTAATTAAGGTGAAGACTGGCCTATAAAATAATAAAAATAAATGACAATAGCTGAGGAAAACTGTGGCTGCAGTTACCGGATGCTGCAGTTAGAATGGAATTGCCTTTCAATGACTTCTGCAGGAGTTGCCAGAATGCAAGAAAAACCAAAAACAATACGTTATAGTAGATCTCTTATGATTTTTAGAAGGTAGATTTAAATTTTAGCGTAACTCGTAGAAAAAGGGTTATGGTATACAAAGAAATGGGAATCAGTAGAAAAGAAGTGAAAGCGGCTGTTGATGCAGCAATCATACGTAGCGCAAAGGCAACAAAATTTTTTGGAGGAACCAAGACGTAATTATACTGCTATTTGGTTTGCATTTGCGAGGTTTTCACTATGTCGGCACTGTTGCACTTGGATCAGTTTATTGCTACCAGGCTCTCAGATTAGTTAAACATAAGTATAAAGAAAATTTGCAGAGTACAACAAAGTTTAAAATTTGCTGACCAGTGTTTTTGACTACTGCTGTTGAATGATATAATACATAAATAGTGTATAAGTTTAACCTTAGTTTACATACATCTGTGTAAATGATTTTGGTTTAAATATATATTTACAATAAAATAATGTTTTATATATAAAAATAATAAAAACAAATAATACAGTCAATTTGAATTTAAGAAAATTATACTAAATAATTGTTTTAATTTTTATTTTAAGTTTACATACGTTCTCAGACGTATTAAACTTAATACTACTTTAGGAGTCTGACTTAAATGTTTTTTATTTAAATACTTATTCTTTTAAGCTTTATTTGTTAATTCCTATTCAAGTTATTTAATAAAAAGCTTAATTATAAAGAAAAAAAATATTGTACACGATTTTTAAAAATACTTTTATAACTAAATAACTTATTTGGATTTGTTTATGTTTTCTTAATATTAAAGATTATTTAAAATAATTTTTGGTTTAAACAATTGTTCACTTTCGTTAGTTTTAGAGATTTTTTATGGTAAATACTTATTTCTTTTTCTTTTAATTTTTTTTGAGAATATTCAATGTTCTGTACTAACAGTTTCATCGATATTACTGTCCCAATTGAATTCGGTAACACCCTGTTTATAATAAATGTTGCCTAAATTGGCAAAACGTTTTTCAAAATCGTTGTCTTTAGCTTTAAGATGCTCAAATCTAAAATTGATAAAGAAAATAAACAATTATTTACAAAAATGAATTACAAAAAAAAAAATACAACAACAAAAACAATAATATTAAAATTATGTTTTGAATTTTTTATGAAACACAAACCTTTCAAATAATAAATTTTTGGCAAAAGCATATAATTCAATGTCTAAACTATTTAATTCTTCTATGTGCCGCCTTTGGTCGGGTCGTAAATTATTTATGGCTGCTACCGATAAAGTGGTATTGTGTTGTTCAAAGGGTATGGCAAAGCGTAAGTTGAATGTTTCTTCAAAAATATATTGGGAGATCTGTAAGAGAGAAGCAAAAAATTAATAAAATTTACAAACAGAAACCCCTTTTGAAAAATTACCTTTTGATATTCCGTTAAACCGAAATAAGCCATGGCTGCTAAATTTCTTTTAGCACTGGCCAGCATGACACGATCTCGTTCATGTGAAGGCATGGCCGATTTATTGTAACAGCCTACAAGAGCCAAATCGGCTAACATTCTTGTTTGCCGATTTGCTGCCAAATTCGATTCACAGCCTGCAAATTCATCTATGGTAACATCTAACCAATCTTTACCCTTATAGCAGGCTGGCAGCTCTTGTGGCGTTGCCTGTCTGCCCAGACACCAGTGTCGTGAGCCTTTCCAGGTGGCACCTCTCTTGACATGCCTGTACTCTGACATATATCTTGCTATGGGCTCTCTCAGCAATGTTATATAAAAATATCTTCTTTTCGCTGATTCACCTTCGTTTTTGTCCAGTTCCTGATCGACACAGGACGTAAGTTCCGTCCAATCGGCGTGCAAGCCACATTTCCAACCTGTGGAGTAGCGTGAAAATAACCAATTTTCATTGCGATGTGGACGGAAGCAGTAACAACGCTTGCGTTGGCGTTGACATTCGCAGGGTCTCTGTTGAAAGAAAAAAAATTAAAGAGAGGAATTATTAAAACAAAGCAGCATTCGAATTTAAATATAAGATTGAAGGCCCAAAAACAAAAAAAAAAATATATCTTTGCATTCCTAGCAAACTTTGTTAATAAAACAAATATTTTTATACCCTTCACATACATAAGTGATTAGGGTATGTATGTATATGTAAGTTTGTCGTTCCGTTTGAAATTTCTTTAATAGCGACCCCATAGAGTATAAATTTTCTTGGTCCCAATGGATAGGGAAGTCGACTTAGCAATGTGTGTCTGCCCGTCTAACCGTGTTATGGTTAAAATCAACTTTTGAAAGCCCTCCGACGCCAGAAATATCTGAGAAAAAATTGCTTTTGAAGTCCTGAAGATAACCGCAACCACGACTACCTCTATGTTTTTATTTCTCTAAAATTTGTCTATAAAAACCTCGGAGTTGCCCCTACACGGGTGCAATTAAGGGAGACCAACTCTTATTACCTTTTTCTTCAGAAGCATTTTTGTGGAACATATGTACTTATACCCTATCTTTACCCCTTACAGGGTTGCCATACAAACTTTTTTTTAAATCGCTCCGATGCTCCTACAAAGGTCCAATGTAGGATCGACCCCAATTTAGTTTTCCAGCCAAACATTTCTGTGAAACATACTTACCCCCCTATCTCCAGCTCTAACAGGGTTGCCCTACAAAATTTGAAAAAATTAGGGTGGAAACCCCTTCAACTTCCCCGCAGTCGCTCTAAAAGGAATTAAATGTATTACAGACCCAAATTAGTTTTCCTTTCCAAATATATTTTCCTAGAACATTCTTACATACAAAATTTACAAAAATGATGTAAAAACGCCCATGACTTCCACAGAGTCGGCCTTTGAGAAATAAAGTGCACAGCCGACCAATATTAGTTTTCCCTCCCAAACATATTCATAGAATATACTTTTCCCCTACCGCCATCGCCTATGGGGTTCCCATACCAAGTTTGGGAAATTGAAAATCCCTTCTACGGCTTCCAGGGTGCCCGTGAATAGGTCAAATGTAGGACTGACCAACTCATTTTCCCTTGCCAACATATTCCTAGAACATACTCCTTGTCTCTAGCTCTAAAGGGGTTGCCATAAAAAAATTTTTAAAAATTAGGGTAAAAACCCCTACACGTTGTGAAGGGTAAATAAGATTCGGCCCAGCCGAATATAGCGCTCTCACGTCTTTTTTCTCAAAAAAAAGCAAACAAATCAATTTGCAAAGTTAAAATTCCAAAAAAAGTTTTTATGAAGATTTCCTTTGGAAATTACAAAGATAACCAAGAAATGTGAAACCTTTCATAAATCAGAACCCGTACCACATTTTAATTTTATTAAAATGCAAAACTTGCAAAAAGAAATCTTTAAAATGATATGACAAGTAAATCCTGACTAGATTTTAAAACGACAATTTATGTTAATTTTCAGAATTTTTTGCTTTTTGCCAGCCGAAGTCGAAATGATACCAAATGCAATAAGTTAACAAAAATAAATAAATTTAAAATAATATAAATGATTTAGTGTGGCCATAAAAAAGGATACACAAAGTAAATATTTATTTAAAAAAAAACTTCTTTTATTATAAACAGACAAACAAACAAGCATAATGAATATTATACAAAACAAAAAATAAACTTTGAATAGACCATAAAACACTGACAATATTTCCAAAAACTCATAACCTGCCCTTGTGGTTTAGAATAACAATGAGATACAGATTTTTTAACGTCACAAGATTATGAGCTAGAGAGTTTAGAAATTAAATTAAATATTTGTAGGTTTAGGAGAATGCTTAAGGACACCATAAAATTTAAATTTCATATGAGGTAAAGCGTTGGGTTAAACATTTTTAGCTGGGATATTAGAAAAAACAAATGTTATGAAATAATCCTTGTCAACACTTTTAGAAAAAGTAAGGACAAAACTTGTTATTTCAAGCTTAAAGAAACTAGCTTAACAGATAAGGTGTTGTTAGCAAAAAAAAATATCCGCCACTTGGACAACGTGAAGACTTGTTAAATAACACGTTAGAGTGCTATATTCAACTGCGCCGAATCTTTTACAGGGTGTCTGGTGGCGAATTTATATTTTTAAATACGATTATTTAAAAAAGTAATAAGTGATGCGGAGGGAGGGCGGCGCCGTTGGAATTATCGACTGTGCGGATTTTTCAGTCATGATGTCGCAGTGGTCGAGTGAGCATAGCGCGCTTGCTGTGGTGACATTTTTTAGAGTAATGATTGTTACGTAATTGATGGTTGACAATTTTGTTCAAAGTGTGGTATTCGGCGATTACGTGATGGACCGAAGGTAAATTTAATTCGTTCGTGGGTGCAGAGATTCCGCACAACTGTTTCAATTATGAATGTCACACGACCAGGGCCCAGTCGAAATTCAAGGACTGCCGAAAACATTGAACTGATTGCAAGCAGTTTACGTAAAAATCCGCAATACGGAAAAGAGCAGCCTCACTGGGACTTCCAAGAGCGATTATTCATTAAAATTTAAAAAAGGATCTGAAGTTCCATCCTTTTAAAATTCAAATCATTCAAGAACTAAAAGAAAGCAACTTTGATTTACAAAAAAATAGGGTGCCCCGGTAGATGAGTGGTAAGTACACGAGTCTACCAGTCTGGGGATTGTGGGTTCGATTCCCACCAGATACCCTGGTAAGTTTGCTTCATTTTCTGTTCTTTATTTCTTTCTTATCTATCTCTAAATTTCTTATTTCCTTCTATCTTAACCTATTCTATCTTCCTTTCCAGGTAACGCAAAGGGACCGAATTAGGCGGACCCAAGTCAGCTATATCCTTTCCTTCAACGGCTGCCTGTTCTACCTAACCTACAAAAAAATTGTGTTAAACGATGTTGGAGCGTTTTTGCACTGCAAATTCCATTTTTTTTGGGACAACGAGGCACTTAAACGGCGATGTGAACAAACAAATATGTCGTTACTGGCCTCTTAGAACCCAAAACCCTCGATCAAAACATCAAAAACCATTGCATGGCCCCAGGGTAACTGTTTGGTGTGCCTTATCCACGCATGAGAAAATTCGATCATTTTTTTGGAAAATTGTCGAGGCCAAGCGACGAATGTCAACGGTGAAAATAATCGACGCATGGTTACGGAATTCTTTTTGCCAAACTTGCGAGCTCATTCATCGTACCCTTTACACATGTGGTTTCGAAAGGATGGGGCGACTGCAGCAACAGCCAGAGCTACGATGCATTTTCTTCGGGAAAATTCGCCCCAAAAGCTAATCAGACTCTTTGGAGACATCCAATCCCCCCCTAGGTTGCCCGATCCACCTCGGATTAATTTTTAATGGTGCTACCTCAAACAGAGGATAAATAATGGCAATCCCCCATCTTTTGTGGCTTTAAAGAAAAATATTCGTCGAGAAATCAGCTCAATTGAACCAAGTTTTTAACAGTGTGTTCAGCTCGATGGAAGACATCTGGATGACATACTTTTTCAAAATAAAATCCGCATTTCCATTCTATCGTTCAATGCTCTTAATAAAACTTTGTGACAATTATTATGTTTTTTATTTAAGTTCGAAAATTTAAATCTGCCACCAAACACCCTGTAAAAAGTAGCTTGAACAGGATCTTAAACAATTACTTCAAAATGATTCGGCTTCGGCTGGAACCCGTTGTGATTTAAAATAACGCTGTGTTTTATACTCTACGTCAGCCAGTGTGAAAAAATCTAGAGAAATGGAGCATTTTCCAATCAAATTTCGAAATTTGGAAAAAATTTTTTCGATGAAAGCGAAAAAAATAAATATATAAAAAAAATTAGACCCATAAACATATATTTTTTGGAGTTTTCTTGTTCGTCAGTTGCATGAAACTTTCGAAGCTTAATAAAGTTGAACTGACCCGGAAATACATATATTGTGATTTGAAATGTATGTATATCCTGTTGTGACATTAGGTGTGTTCATTTACAGAAAATTATCACTTATTTTCGATAATTATTACTAGTAAGTGTTCACGTACACAAAAAATTAGCAGCTAGAGAGCCAAAAAAGAGCGTAATATGTTTAGAAACAAAAATGTTTCTGATAATTTCTGCTAGTAAAAATTTTACTATCAGAAATTATTCAAACAGTCTTTTTGTCATTATGCTTTGAAAAAAAATGTAAGTTTTGAATTTTTATAAGTTTACAATAACAAAATACATTTGCTTGCAAGTTTTGACCGTAAAAGTGTTCATTTAATTTTTAATATTTTTGAGAGCAATTTTGATAATATTTCTTTTTACTCTCTCGTTGCTAGTAATTACTGGAAAGTTATTGAACACAACTATTGATTTCAATAACCCAGTATTATGATATTAACTTGAAATATATTTTTCTCTTGAATATTTATTTTATTCATAAAATTTTATAAACAAAATCAACAACTTTACTAACCTTTAAATCCAAGTCACGCACTAAGTGACGACCAAACGATGTTCCTCCAGTCTTTTGTATATGCAAAAATACCATCACATCATGTCCATCCATATCAAATTGAAAATCATCGTTTAGTACATCGTCGTAACTTAAGCCAGCATTTGTTATAATTATATTATTCTGTTGTATAGTCTTGGACGACGAGAGCGGTAGTGATGGGTGCTGATGCAACTGCAACTGTTGATGTTGATGATGAACTGTTAAGCCGACATTTGCGCCAGAAGCAGCACCGGGTGGTAATGGTGGCGGTTGTGGTATATCATTAAAGGATATTAAATCTGGTTGCAAAATCATGCTACGTTTTGATAATGCACAGACCTAAAAATGGAAAATTTATATAAAATTAGGGTTATTGGATAAAAATTTGTAGTAAAAAAGCTAAAATTGGTAACAATGTATAAAAACCACAAAAATCTTGTGTTTTATATATAAGTTTATTAATAGTTTTGTTTTTATTAAAAATATAAAAGGTATTAAAGGTAAACAAGCGAAGGTTTACCTTAATTGATTATAATTAAATTTTTTTGTAATAATACTCGAAGTTTCTTCCGTAAAATCAAATTCAATTCATCTTAGAGTTACAGGTTCAGTTTGCATTACCATCACTTTTTTAGTAACTAAAATATTAATCATTACGATTACTTTTTAATTGAAAATAAACTAGCAAGCAATTTTGTTAATTCAATATATATCTTTGTTACCAGAAGCTGTTAAATGATTTTAAAAAACAATTTCTAAAACCTATTGAGAACTATTTCAAATGTATTCAAACGGATTTCTATAAAATTTAAAAAAAATTGAAAATGATTTTTAATAAAAATATTTGTAATATTATTTACAAATTTAATTAATTTTTTACCAGTAAACGATTTTGTAAATACAACTAACATTTTAAAAGTACTCTAGTTAGCATTTGTTTCAAAATTTAATGTTAGCAATTAAAAATTTAAATAAACTTATTTGAAAGTATTAACTTAACAACACTTTTAAAATATTATTTAGGATTTAATCCCAATTTCCTTGTGTATTTATAGGGTTTGTTGTTGGTTAAGCAACAAGGTTTTGTTTTCGGTAGCCCTTATAATACATTTAGTAATAACCAATGGTTATTCAAATGTAAAGGGGAAAAAGAAAATCAAAACAGCGAATAGCGAATATTGGTTTGTTGGATTTTTAAAAAAAACTTGAACGTTTTGGTTTGCTTATAGTAATTCTCATTTTGTTTATTGAGGTTATTATATAAAGACAGAAAATATTCATGAGTTTTTTAAGAATTTGGGTTGAAGTCTACTGATAATTTGGTGTAAGAACCAATGAAATGCATATAGACAAACTTAACCAACAACAAACCCTATAAGTATTAACTTAACTTAAAAAAAATTGTTTTAATTATTTTTTTATTTATTTAATTTAATTATAAACATATTATCGTGGTTTTTAAAAATACAGGTAATTTTAGTATACATTAGAATCCTCAAAAACGACACGAGCCAATGACCTTATGATTGCAAGGTTTACGCTCTATCCACTTAACCAACAAAGGAATTCGATTTTTCAGTGTTAAGATTACATTTATTTACTTACCTCGGCATTATCAAGTCAAATGAACACAGCCCAACAAACATAAGCAAAGGCTAAACATAAAAAACATAAAACCGAACCAAGAAAAATAAAAGCAGTTCAAAAAATAACAGAAAACAAAAAAAAAAAAATAAAGTAACTCCAAAATGGATATAAAAAATATAGAAAGAAGCAAGAATTGAACCTGTCACCTTCAAAGCTTAAATTCTTATCTATGTAAGCGCTCAGGTTTCTTGTTTTTTTATGTATACTCAACATAAAATGTGTTGCATATTAACAAAAAGTAAGTGCAGAAAAGGGTCAAACTACAAATTCCTAAATATAATATATAACTGTGACAATTAAATTTTTAATTAAAAACTGTACATTTTTTTAAAGCGTTTTTTAAAAAATAAAATGAAAAATTATTTCTGTGTAATAAAGGTTTTTTTTAAACAATTTTTTGTCACCATTAGTTTTTTTATTTTAGCATTTGATATTTAACGTTTTGTTTGATACTTCTTACAACATTCAAATAAAACACACTTGCGTAATATTTATAATTCTAAAAAATAAATTTTTTTCTGTCATTCTCATGTATTTAATAGATTTGGGGTTTTTTTTTTTCATTTTACAACTCAAATTCCAATTAATAATTGCTTTTAAAGTTTTTTTTTCGAGTTTAATTTATTTTATTACATTTTTAATGCAAAATTATTGCAATTTTCTATAGTGGCCAATGGTATCAAATATATAATAATTATAATCTGTTTGCACAGGCCAAAAACCACTTTTAAAAATATTCAATCAATTTTGTTATTAATTATTTTCTTGGTTATTGCAAAAAAAACTTTATTTAGGGTATTAAATAACAGAGCTCCCTCTATGAGGGAAATTTTTATAAAACACAAAAAAGCAAACAAACCATTATATGGCAACATATTGTGGTTATTGAGTGAAAAAAAGAACAAAACTTAAGTTAACCATAATACAGTTATATTCAATGCAATATAATACTTTAGTAGGTAAATCAGTTAGTTGTGTATATGAAAATCTTTTTTCCGGCCCTGAAAAATTTTATTTAAATTTTTTATTACTTTATTTTGATACTTTTTCTTTCTGGCGTTCTTGTTGGAAGTTTATTTTATTTTTTTGTGATACACAAAACAGTTAAATGGAATAATATTTTATACATATGTTTAAACAAAGTTATACATACATATGTATATGTATTTATTTACATACAAACATACATACATATACACAAACATGCAAAAAATTCATGTTTTATACACAATCGCTGCAAATGCTGTTGCATGTAATAAAGGAAAATTCAGTTATAAAGCACCCAACCAAACAAATTATTGTAAAGTGTTAGTGTGTTTGTTGAGTAAACATATGAATGTTTATGTGCTGATATCCTAACTTTAGCTCAGAGTTGTTCCAAAGCCTTTGCTCATTTTTTTTATTTTTATAAACAAAGCATTCAGTGTTTAAGAAAAAATTTTAACACAAATATGTATAATTAAACAATATCTGTTTTAAAAATATAACAATCAACCAAATCGTTTTGAATTTAACTATAAACCAAATTTTGCATTGAAAAGTACTATTATATATAACAAGTAAGAGCGCTATATTAGGCTGTATCGAATCTTGTTTACCCCTCACAAAAATATCAATTGCATATCTAGTAATCTGATTTGGCCAAACTCTTTGTGGTTGGTTTCCAGTCAATAGCAATTCTAGTTTTGAAAATAGAAAACTTCACAAAAAGAGACGTTTTTGTGGGCCATGCTGCTTCGTAGCAGTTCATAAAAATTTGAAAAAATTTGTGAAGTTGAGGATACCTGCTCATATCCAAAAAGAAATGTTTGGCAATTTAGGCCACCGCTCTTGAAGTATTTGTGCGAATTTTTATGGCAGCAGTGGCCGTATTTACTGAATTATATAGAGACAAGTGCATGCATTTTGTCCTAAAAAATTGGTTATTATATCGGTCCGTAGTGATCTGATGTTGCTTATTTTGTATAGCATGTTGCCTAAGGAAAATAGTTTGTCACCAAACCGCTGTTTGTGCGACATAGTTTGTGTCCGGAAATTAAAATTTAACAGACGAACAGACCGAAATGGCTTAATCGACTTCGCTCTCCATAAGGAACCAAAATATATATATATACTTTGCGGTGTCGGAAATGGAAATTATAGAAATTACAAACGATATGACTGATAAATGCTTTTATAATTATGTTAAGGGTATAAAAAGATGAAATTAGGGCGCTATATGTATATCCGTCTGGGCAGAGTTATCTAAATACAATTATTAAAAAAATCCAAAAACGTTATATTTTTTTTGTCAAAAACAACAGAAAATAATAACTTAATTTCGATTTTTATTCTTATGGTCTAACCAGGGAAAAGAAAAATTTAAAGAGTTAACTTAACAAAAATTGAAACAAAAATAAAAAAGTTAATAACCTAAACATGTTGCAACAAAACATTTCTATTACAATACGGAGACACATATGTACATAATAGTTATATATATACTAAAAGCATATGAAATTTTATGTATTAAATATACTTATAAGTAATAAAAATCCTTCTAAGATTTTTATTATTCTTTTCAGCATACACATGGCGCTAAGTGGTGTATCGTTTTTGATATAACATTTTAATAAAGCCTAATAGAGTTTTATGTTTTCGCTTGTGCAAAATAAAAAAAGAAAACTATTGGTGGGAGTTGAAAAAAAAATTGGAAGAACATAAAAAAATTGTGAATTTTATTTAGTTTTAAGACATAAAAACTTTAACATTTCTATTAGATTGCCCCTAAAGTTATGCTACAATTTTACTTCCTCAATAATAAAAAAACAATAATGCTGCTAGTAAGGAGACTTTGCCCAATAGAATACTATTTTGCTTAATTTTTTTTACTTTTGAAACTTAAAGCAGTTTATGATTGTTAGTTAAAAAAATTGTTTCAGAATGGCGCTTTTTTAAAATTTTTGTAAATTCACAAAAAAAATTGTCATGTTAATAACCAAATTGTAAGTAGCACTAACAACTAAAATTTAAAAAATTTTGAAAATTTTCTTGATTCAGTAATTTTATGTTTCCTTAAACATAACATATTTAACGGCTTTGTACTTAAGGTCATGTGTTTCTACTTCTTCTTCTTCTTTTAACGCTCATTATCTACCACTTTACTTTCCCTCCACCGAAAAAAAATATAATAAATATTAGTTACCATTTAAAGAGCCGACTAAGCGTAAGAGAAAGGATAAAAATATGCTTAAAATTGGTGTAATTAAGTCGAGGAAGCGTAAACTCAATTAATATTGTCTTGTTTTAGTGCTTTTATTTTCTTTGTGTTTTCTTTTTACGTTACAAAGGATTCGGTTTTTTTTTTGTTAATAAATTAAGCACAAACACTTTAAAAACAAATGCTAACATGATAACATGCTAAAAAAAATAAGAAGGATAACAAAATAACATTGTTGATGTAATTACAGCCTAATAGGTTTATGCTACAGAGCTTAAGATGGCAATAAATTTATTTGGAAATTTCTGTAGAAAAATATTTTAACAACATGTTTATTTATTGGGCTGGGTAAATGATAAACCACAGTGGAGCATTAATATTTCAATAGGCAATGTATGTTGTAATAAAAGAATAAGAATTTCTTACATTTGCTTTGGAGCGATTTTTTTTTTTTTTTTTTTTTTTAGAAGGAACAATTAATTAAGCTTTCTTAACATTTATTTTCTACACACAGAAAATTTCCAATGTTTATTTCTCTCTTTCTGCATATTTTTTTCAATACAAATAGGATGTACAAAAATAGTTTTTACTTATCATTTATTCTGCATATAAGCAATTTATCAGACTTTGACTACAATTTTAACGTATATAAAAATAGCAAAACTCTTATTGTTCTAAGTAACAACTCCTTGTTTCATCCTTATCTTTTATCTCCGAAAAGTATTTAATACTTTTAACAATGTTACTTTTATTGCTATAAATTTAAAAACAACCATTCAACTTTTTTGATACAAAATTTTGGAAAGTTTGTTAGTAGGAAATAGTTCTTACTTGTATACCCTTCACCACTGATAACAAGAGTAACAATTTGTTTGGGTTTTCGTTCGCAGTGTTGGTGACTAAAAATGTTATAGTATTTTGCCAATTCTATCAAACGAAATATTTTAATGTAAAGTGAGCTCAAAAATTGGTTAACAACTTTATTTAGTTCTTAAGATTTTTATAGTCCTATCTTATCCCCAGAAGACATTTTGTCATGCAAGAGTAAAAAAAAAATTTATAAGATCACTGGAGTATTTTTTAAAATCTTCGATCTGTGCAATTACCATATATCTATCTATTAGAATGTTAAAATTTTGTAGATGGTATTTCTTGCTTTAATCCTAGTTGTTTGCAAACTTAGCCAGGAGAGTCTCCGGGGGACGAACACTAATCGGATTTTACATGAACACAATATGAGAACCCACAAAAACCCACACAAAAAGAGTAAAACAGTCACATATTTACAAATTTTCTTCACTTAAACGCAATCGAATTTAATCCAATGCTCAGTTTTCAATCAATTTCCAGTGCTTCTTACGATGTAATCACCTTTAAGCTTTCACAAGGCCACTTCTCTGATGTCATGCATCCAGAAAAGCCCCAAAGCCAAGAGATATTTATGAAGTGAACCATAAAATGTATGCAAAACCGCTCAAGGAGTTTACTCTGAGTCCCATCCAAGACGGACGTATTACAATACTTTCGTCTTTATTTGGGCCGATTGGGAATAACCATAACCACCACGAGCGCTCCCAAAAATACTATCAAGCAAATTGTGAAACAGTGGGGCCTTCTTATCCTCGTGGCACCTGATAGAACTCTACTCAGCCACGAAATATTTTCAGTAAATTTCTGGGAGAGACAGAAACATACCCATCTATTCCTACTAATATTGGCACAATTAACTAGACTCTGGTTTCTTTGTTCCTTAAAGCACTGTTCCATATATAAGACAATATAAAAAAGAACTAGTAGAGATAATCAGTCTCTGCCAAACTATGTGGCGAACTACATATTTATTAAAGTCTAATGACAGGTTGAATTTTCGAATCGATTCATATCGCCTAACATGATAAATGTGGCGGGTGGCCGCAATCATACTGAACATACCATAACAGACACTGACCATGTCAGAAGAAAGATTTCAACCATGCTATTACACAACCAGATTAATTGAAAGCAGCCTACTTGATACACAAAGGAGGTAGGGAGAGGAGACCCCTGATGGAAGGCAAATTCGAAGAAAATCTCTTTCAGTTAAAGCTTATCAAGCTGGGCTGCGAACAGCTGATCCAAAAGACGGACAGCAGGACATTGCTAAATCGACTTCGATGGGGGAGCCACTCAGTAACATATATTTTATTGGATATCAAATGACAAGCTTCTAACATCGATTTCCGAAAAAACGATTTTGTTGGGACAACGATATTTATATTTATATATAAAAAATGCCACTATACATATATAAACAAATGTACATATGTATAAATGTTGAACCTTTAGACCGTTATTTTAGTCATTAGAAACATCTGCGCATATATTTGGGGTGTATGTAATAACTTTATTTTTTCAACACTTAACAATAACAAAGGGTATTTTAGATTCGCATTAGATCCATACAATACACTTACAGTTTTGATGTGTTACGACATAAAATTTTTTTCTTTTAAAAATAACATGAAAAAAAAAACACTGAAAGCAAAAACTTTAACCATTATAAAAGTAAAAATTTATGACAAACTCTACATTGTTCAAATAAATTTAAATATGTTTTCTTAAGTGCTGCTGAAAAAAGATACTTTGTAGCACTTCTTAAACTCTTATGATATTTCTTAAGCAAACACACACCTGCATATGACAAACACACATACACATAAAGACAACTATATGCAAACTTTTGCAATATGTGAAATTTATTACCTTCTGTTATTACTTATGGGTTGTTTTAGAAATTTATTTTATTTATATTTTTATATACAAAAACATTTACACAAGTATTGGAAAATATAACAAAAAATATTGGGCACACAACATAGAAGCTTAAAATATCTTTATGAAAGGCAAAATGTAGAGAAAACGGGTAGTGCTTAAGTAAGTATTGTTCTCTCATTTTACAGCCGTTTAGACCAGGGACTGTAGGAATTTCTTGATTTTTACTTTTTGCAAAAGTGGTAATCATTTTTGATTTATTTTTTTCTTGCAGAAATAATAATTATTTTAAAATTCATATTAAAAAATTATTAATTATCAAATAAAAAAAAGCTGATATCTTACAATTTAATTAGGATACCTAGAAATGGTACACAAGTCGTATACAAGGTGGGCCAAAAGAAATCACTCTATTGGAAGATGCTCTTATTTTTGCAAATGGCGGCCAATGTCAAATCTGTTTTGACATTTGTGAACAAGGCAGATGTAGAATACAAGTGAACAAGCCACGGAGCGATAAACTCCCCAAGAACGCGGGATAATCGTGTCTATTTTTTTATGTAAAAATTCGCCTGTGGTGTTGGCGCAGCGCGAATTCCCGGTCGTCCGGCAACGACTGCGAAAATACTGCGCCGTTTGGCACCACACGAGACGCTGCTAAGAGTTGTCGGCCCCTGAGCCCCCCCTGCCGAATACATCCTCGTTGTTGGCGGGGATGTCGATTTGTCGCCAGAAACATCGACTAGCCACCGTGCCTCGCAATTAGCTATTAAACGGTCATCGCTAAGACGAATTTTGGTTAAAGACATGCGCATGTTCCCGTACAAAGTCCAGTCCGTGCACCAGATGCCGCCTGTCGACCGCCAAACGATTGCAACCTACGCCCAAGCCATCCTTAATCTAGAGGACGAAGTGAACGATTTTTCGACCAAAATCATAATGAGTAATGAGGCTCATTTCCACCTTAGCAAGTACGTGAGCATGCAAAACTATCGCTTCTGGGGCACCGAAAATCCACGAGTGATACACCAGAAACTATTATAACCACTCAAAGTGACTACGTGGTGCGCTGTTTACGCCGGAAGAGTCATCGGGCATTTTTTTTTCGGGGACGCTGCTGGCCAAACAACAGCAGTGGACGGTGCGCGCTGTAGGGCCATGTTACCCGAGTTTTTTCTGCCGCAAGAAAACGAATTAGGACTGGAAGACATGTGGTTCCAGCAGGAAGGAGGAACGACACACACTGCGCAAGCCACAACCGATATTTTGAAGGCGGCGTTTTTGGGTCGCCTTATCTCTCGTTTTGGCTATTAACATTGGCCCGCAAGATCGGCCGATTTAACCATTCCATACTTTTTTGTGGGGTTCTTTAAAGTCTCGTGTTTAGTTGAACAAGCCCGAAACCCTGGAAGCCCTCTAGGACAACACTCGACACGATTGCGAGAAACTGTCGCTTAAAGTTCTCGCCGAAGTGATGAAAAATGCCATAAAACGAGCCCGTGAAGCAATCAATTGTGACGACGCTCATTCTAAAATTCTAAAGGTTTAAATAAACATAATAGCTTACCTTGTATATTAGTTTCTTTAAATGTGCTGTGCGCTAAATAAGAACTCACATGACGATATGCCAGCAACATGTGGCAACAGCATCAACTGTGACCGTTTATAGCTGAATGTTTAAAAAGTCACACAAGAACCGGCATCTTGTCTAAATCCTCGTTTAGTGCTCAAGGGTCATATCATCATTATAATTTCTTATTTCTAATTTTTACTAAAAGTCTTGTTTCATTTAATCTCCTACTGTAGAGTCTTATAAATTTTTTTTCTTGTCTTTTTATCTTTAATTCACACCCAGAAGAATTTAACACCATGACAGGACAGTTATAGACTCCCTTTAGGAGCATAAGAAACGTGCCGTTAGTCTGTTTTCCTTTTTTTTCTGCGTCGAAGCATCTACACATATTCGCTTAATGTTGTGGCAGAAGATCTTTCGGAACGAAATTAATATGTTATTAAAAATGACAAAAAGTTTTCTGAACATCTAATAGGCACAAGTGACGAAAATATAGGATTTTTGCTGTCCTTTAACTTTGTTAGTAGTTAAAGTAACAAATGTTCTTCCCCCTTAAATTTTGCCTTTGGAAATCATTATAACTTTAACCTAAAAAAAGTTTATTATTTTCTTTAATATTTTTAAAGTGTTATGTAATTAAAATTATATTTTTTCTAAAAAATGTTAATTACTTTAAAACAAGTTTAAACGAAAACATACATTTTTAAGAGCATAAATATTATTACATCTAAACTTAGTTTATCAATTCATTATCTTGACATTAGTAAAACCACAACATAAACAAGCATTTAAGAATGATGTAATAAAAATTAAAATTTTGGCGACAAAAGGACGACTGTGAAATGGCATACAAAATCAAATTGTATAAAAGACAAACAAAAGAAGTCATTAAAACAAACATATGACAGTTTGTCAGCATGTAACAAGCAGCCATAAAAAAATCTGTCATTTGACAGTGAAATTCCCTACGGTTAGATAAGATACATTTACATTGTTTTTTTTGTCTCTGTTAGATTTTGTTTCTTTTTTTTTTTGGACGTTTTTTCTATTCTTTTAAAGTGATATCATCATCAATATCACAAGCGTCATCACATTTCCATAATCGAGAAAAAAACTGTCATTGGGGTAAACAGTGTGAGTTTTTACTAGATTTGAAGGAGAAAGAGGTTTAAGGGTAACCTTTTATATAGTGGATATGGGGCAGTTAGCAGGCATTTTGGTCTTTTATATTTTACAATTTTTTTTCCGTTCATGTAGTCATAAAATTTCGCTATACTTTCACTTGTAAAAAGAAAATTTCACTATGAAATTGTATAGCTTTTCTGAGTATGTGTGTGTATATATAATTTTTTTTGTATTGTTTGCTTTTAGGTTAAGTTGGTGAATATACCCTGAAGGAAACATGGGTGCAAGTGTCCCCATGTCACCACTTTTGTCGACTTTTTTGGTACCTTTCTGTTGACATTGTCAACAACGCGTCCACATTTTATATTAGGTTTGATAAGACAAGTAATAACTTTTAGCCGGTAATTATTTCATTTGTGCACACAGACATGTTAAATATCTAATACAACAAACAGCAATACCTGAGGTATAGCCAGTCAGTGGTACTGTTGATTAAAATTGCTGAAAAGTTCTAGTGAAGAAACGGTTCTTTTGTCTACATATGATCCCAAAAGAACTATCTTGTCGTATGACCAATGTCAGTAGTGGATTTTCAAAGGCACGCAAATGTTAAATGTCTATAGCGAAAAGCATTGCCTGGGGTATAGCTTGTCAGTAGTACTGGCGACAGCGTCAATAGTGAATCACTAGAGCTTCATTATTGGAATTTCCTCTAGGGTAGTTATAGACTATAAAAATTATGACGTAATATTTTTTCTGTTGTTTAAGATTAAATTATACATGCCATAACTTAATGCTATAAACATAACCATTGCCATGAAAACTAAAAGTCAATTGGTTTCTATGGTTATGGTTGTGGCGTAATTGTTAGTCACCTATAATCAAATACAGTTTTGCCCATAAGTTTGATTCGAACAGCGGTTTTAAACCTTAACTCATCTATAATCAAATACAGTGTTGCCCATAAGTTTGGTTCGAACAGCTGATTTGCATGGTTATGGTTATGCCACGTATAATTTAGACTTTAGTTTCAAATTCTTTCTCGACTGTTTTAACGAAAAAAAAATTAAATAAAGTGTTAGAAATATAAATTTTAGCCTTTAAGTATTCGTGCAGTAAAATTTTAAATTTAAATCATAAGGTTAAAAAATGGTAAATGCCAATAGTAAACTAGATTTTCAAGAAATTTATGTTAACACAACAAAAACACAGGAGGCCAATAAAATAGCTAAAGCTGAGATGCAGTCAGGATAATCATTGGTAGCCTACTGTCTTTATATGTTTCAAGATTTCAACACAACATTCCTTAACAAAAATCTTTAGCAAAAAACACCTAACAATGTTGTTTGTATTAAGAATTAACTTTAGAAATTTCACACTTATAACAAGACTCTTAAAGAAAGTTCTGATTAAAGTTTTGTTTATACATCCAACACTTGTAACACAACCAACACACATATAAAAGTGCCAAGAAAATAACACAGGCGGAGTGTTAAAGATTAAACAAAGATTGAATCAAGGAAAAAACAAAGCTTAAGACGATGTCTATACAATTTAAATTACAATGAAAAGAAAAAAAAGAATGACTTCGTTTTAGTTTATTTTTGCCACCCACTCACTAACAATGATACTCATATGACAAAAAAAAAAGAAAAAAAAAAAATAAACAAAACTATGACAAGAAAATTCTCAAAGGAATTTGATTGCTTATCATATATCAAAGGGATAATGACATTGACAAAAGGTCAACTAATATTGACAGCAATGTCAAAGAGATTGAAATTCTTTTCAAATAAAAATTTTTAACAAATATAGTCATTTAAATTCATTTAGGAAGAAAAAAATGCCAAATGTTCCGTTCAAAATCTTCGGAAAAAATTTATCTTGCAACCCATTAAAAAATTCGCATATTCAATTCAACAATTTACAATTTAAATCAAGTTTTAAACCTGGCACCTTCTGATTGCCGAGCTAATAGAATACCACTAGACACAGAGGCATTGAATTTTTTAAGTTTGAATTCTTTATTATGTTTGCTTTTATATATATATAGATGCAAAGTATACACAAACGAATCTCAAGTGTCCAAATTGTAAAAACCAGCTCGATTTTGAAAATAATTTGGTGTTACAGGATACAATTATGGGATACTGTTCGCCTCCAGCATTAAAAAAATTTAACGCTTTCAAAACAAAGTCCTATAATTTATAACTGCCGCTCCTAGGTATTTTACAAATAGCAACATACACAAGGATCTACAAGTTCCACTAGTTAAATGAGGAATTTTAAACTATGTGGACATGTGTTTTAAATAAGCTGGAAACACATCCAATCCCGCCTGCCCGAAAGATCCTACAACGTGGTGGGATACTGTTGGCCTAAGCTGAAACCTTTAAAACTGTGTAACAATTTAATTTGAGAATGTAAATTTTAGTCTGGCATTGGCTGGACTAATATTAATTATTTAGTTTTAAGATTTGAATATTTATTAAATAATAAAACATACGAAAAGAAAATGTTAATTGCATTAACTTTTAATTCTATTAACAACTTATTAAAAATGATTTTTTTTTGCGCAACAAAGGCTTTTTATTTCAAGTGTTAAATTATAATTTATAAACTTTTAACACCTTGTTACTATAAAATGTTTTTTTTAATGTAACGGAGAATGCAACTTAGTTAACGTACAACTACAAACGCGTTTTCAACACACGGAAGTGTAAAAAATAAAACAAACCGGAAGTTAAACACTTTAGTGTTCATATTAGCGCTAATAATTAACTAAAACGAACACCAGTGCTTATAAATAATGTAAGAGGATAAAAACACAAGCTACCATAAAGGTTTGAAAGTTTAAAAATATGTAGTTTCAAAATTTTTTTAAAGATGACTTATTGTTATAAATAAACAGCTTTTTAAAACCTTCTTAAACATTTGTTTTTAACCACAAAATTGTAAAAGCAATCTTCTATTTTTTTCATCCAAAACTGCAGGGGTTTTAATTTTTATGTGTATATATGTACGTGCGTACTTCATATATTAAACAGTTAGATTTTTTTTTAATAAAGTTTGAGTGTTTTTGGTTTTGTGTTAACTGTCTGTGGTTAACCTTACAACCGGAAGTGTAGCAAAAATTTATATTTTTTTTTCTCTTTCTAAACTGCCATAAATAGCAATAATAACAACAGTAAAACTAAATTTAAGGAAACTGACAAAGGATTAACATGAATTATTTGAAGTCATGTTGATATTTAGTTCAAAGAAGTACAGGGTGTCCGCCGGAAAGGTATTTTGTACTTTGTTTTGACGCCATTTTGGTAAACATTATTCTTGAAAGTTCATATTTGGCAGTCGTGAATTAGAGACGTTGCAAATTTATTTGGAGAAATATTCAGTAAATCAAAGTGCTTAAATCGTTAAAACATGACAACTCCGATTTTCATTAAAAAATCATGAGTGACTGGCGCACATTTTAAATTGTATGGATATTTGAATAAGCAGACTAGTCGGTTCTGGCCAATAGAAAAACCTCAAGTTATTCATCAGTCACCTTTTCATCCATTAAAAGTGACAGTCTGGTGTGCAATTAGCTTAGGAGGTATTATTGGACCTAACTTAAACGGCGTAACGGCAACTGTCATTGGGAACCGAAATCGTCATATGATTGAAAACTTTTTAATGCCTCAGCTGCATGATTTAAGCTTGGTTACCATGTGGTATAAACAAGACTGTGCCACCAGCATTACACCGGAATTACTGCGAGACTTCTTTCTACAACAAGTTATTTCAGGAAATGCTGATGTTGATTGGCCTCCACGGTCGCCTTATTTGACTACTCCGGACTTTATTTTTGAGGGCATATCTGAAAAGTAAGATTTATGCAAACAATCTAAAAACGCTGGAGCAACTCAAACAAAATATTTGTGATGAAATTAACGATATACCGCGTTAAATGTGTGAGAATGTAATGAAAATGTGCCTAAAAGGGCTCGCATTTGTGAGGCTAACAGAGGCGGACATTTATCTGACATTGTATTTCATTTATAATTTCGACATTAAATAAAATATTTATTAATATAAGATCCATTCTCTTTTATTTAATCAAAAATTATAAACAAACAAATTAGTATACCTTGCCGGCGGAGGACACCCTGTACTTAAAGCGGACTAAAGCCTAAAATTTGTGAGGAACATGTTTAATTCTTAAATAACTACACTTCTCAAAAATACATATAAATAATGCTTCTTCTTATTTTAATATTTTTAAATAAATAATATTTTACTGCTTTTAACAACATCTTAATAACATAATGACATTTTTATTACGTATAATATAAATTCTTTTTTGTTAAAGGCTTTTGTTATTTAAATTTAATTTATTTTTTTAAACATTAATATCAACAACATTCTATACAAAATGATTTACATTTCTTTCTTGTTTCTTTTATCGAAATCGAAGTTTTAAGAAATTCTCTTGTAAGAGGTTGTTAACATTACAAAGAAGTAGCGAAAAGGTAGAAACAAAGACAAAGTAAACAAAAGCAAGTTAAAACAAGTAAGAGCGCTATATTCGGCTGTGCCGAATCTTATATACCCTTCACATTGGTCTTTAAATATACCCAGCCGAGTAATTTTGTACTGCAAATAATATAATAAAAAACCTTGTGCGAGTTTTAAAGCCCATAGAAAAAATAACAAGATTTTAACGTTCGTATGAATAATAGAAATAGATGAAGAAGATTTGAGGTCGACAGTTTTTAAAGTTTTCGACATTATTCATATTTAAAGGTTAATAAAACTTATTAAATGTTCTAGTCCCCCTGCTCTTCACCAACTATTTCACCAAAATGTATGAATTATTTGATTATTACTTTTTGTAGAATGTTCGAAGTCGATAGCTGTAATAGTTTTCCAGAAGTAGCGTATCCAAAATTTTATAAAAATTGTTAATTTGTATGGGAGATACCCCTTCTTCACCCCCCATCCGAAAATCTTTTTCTTCAGAGCGTAGCCCTTAATGCCAATTACTTTTTGTAGAACATTTGATTTCGATATATGTTATAGTTTCTGAGATATAGCATATCGAAAATTTAACAAAAATGGTTAATATGTATGCTACCCCTTTTTCTGCCCACACTCAAAAATATTTGTCTTTGAAGCGTAGGCCTTATTGTTCAATTACTTTTTGTGGAGCATTTGATGTCGATAGCTGTTATAGTTTCCCAGATAAAGCGTATCGAATATTTTATAATAATTATTAATTTATATGGGAGCTACCCCTTTTTTTGCCCCCACTCAAAAAATTTTTTCTCTAAAGCGTAGGCTTTCTTGCCCAATTACTTTTTGTAAAACATTTCATTTCGATATCTGTTATAGTTTCCGAGATATAGCTTATCGAATATTTTATAATAATTGTCGATTTGTATGGGAGCTACCCCTTTTTTTGCCCCCACCCAAAAAATTTTTTCTTTAAGGCGTATCCCTTAGCGTGCAATTACTTTTTGTAGAACATTTCATTTCGATATCTGTTATAGTTTCCGAGATATAGCGTATAGAATATTTGATAATAATTGTCGATTTGTATGGGAGCTACCCCTTTTTTTGCCCCCACCCAAAAAATTTTTTCTTTAAGGCGTATCCCTTAGCGTGCAATTACTTTTTATCGAACATTTCATTTCGATATCTGTTATAGTTTCCGAGATATAACTTATCGAATATTTTATAATAATTGTCGATTTGTATGGGAGCTACCCCTTTTTTTGCCCCCACACAAAAAATTTTTTCTTAAAGGCGTAGCCCTTAGCATGCAATTACTTTTTATAGAACATTTCATTTCGATATCTGTTATAGTTTCCGAGATATAGCGTATCGAATATTTGATAATAATTGTCGATTTGTATGGGAGCTACCCCTTTTTTTGCCCCCACCCAAAAAATTTTTTCCTTAAGGCGTAGCCCTTAGCGTGCAATTACTTTTTGTGGAACATTTCATTTCGATATCTGTTATAGTTTCCGAGATATAGCGTATCGAATATTTGATAATAATTGTTGATTTGTATGGGAGCTACCCCTTTTTTTGCCCCCACCCAAAAAATTTTTTCTCTAAGGCGTAGCCCTTAGCGTGAAATTACTTTTTGTAATACATTTCATTTCGATATCTGTTATAGTTTCCGAGATATAGCGTATCGAATATTTGATAATAATTGTTGATTTGTATGGGAGCTACCCCTTTTTTTGCCCCCACCCAAAAAATTTTTTCTCTAAGGCGTAGCCCTTAGCGTGCAATTACTTTTTGTGGAACATTTCATTTCGATATCTGTTATAGTTTCCGAGATATAGCGTATAGAATATTTGATAATAATTGTCGATTTGTATGGGAGCTACCCCTTTTTTTGCCCCCACCCAAAAAATTTTTTCTTTAACGCGTAGCCCTTAGCGTGCAATTACTTTTTGTAGAACATTTTAAGTCGATAGCTGTTATAGTTTACGAGATATAGCTTATAAAATATTTCACCAAATTTGTGCAATTGTAGAAAAAATACCCCTTCCCCTGGTCCTATCTGAAAAAATTTTTTCCATTATTTAGGTCCCTTCTTAAGGAGTATCCGTGCCAAGTTTTGTGGCAAGAGTGACTATACTTACTGAGATATATAGGGATATATGCACGGATTTTGTCCTAAAAAAAATGGGTTACTCTGGGTTTTCGCTTATATCTCGGTCAATAGTGAACCGATTTTGCTGATTTTAAATAGCGATTGTTAGCGGGATATTTGTAATCGTTTGACACCATTTACTGATTTGTATCTTTTTATCTGACTCCGGAAACTTGATTTCAACAGACGGACAGACGGACAGACAGACAGACAGACAGACGGACAGACGGACAGACGGACAGACGGACATGGCTATTTCAACTTCCCTATCTATAAGGATCCAGAATATATACACTTTATGGGGTCGCAAATGAATAATAAAGAAATTACAAACGGAATGACAAAGTGATATATACCCTATCACTATGTGAAGGGTATAAAAACAGTCATAAAACTTAAAAAAAATTTATTGCCAAGTCTTTAAAGTCATTCATTGTTGCAGCTCGATGTCAATTTTTTGTTCCTGTTTTTCGCTGCTTAACAGTTTTGCCTATAAATTCTCTACCTTTTTGCTTTTTAAGACATGCTCACACGTTTGGAAATAATTTATAAAGAATATTTAACCGTAAAAATTATTTCCACTGTCATTTATCACTCAACAACAGACAGTCGGTATGTTTTTTTTTTGTTCATACAGGAATACAGCCACTTAAATTTATTTGTTCCTGTTGGTAGTCAACGGAAGTCGTTAACATGTGAAGGAGAATTCAAAAAGAAAATTATTTAAAAAAAATTTATGTTTAATTTTTTTTGCAGTCTGCCCAAAAGCTAATCTTTTCATAGGGGGAGGAAATGTTAAAAAACTTAAAAAGAAGCCTCTTCAATGATATTTGCAAAGGAATATATATGGCTTTAAGAGTCCTTTTTTATTTTTTTTTTTTTTTTGTTTAACACACATTAATATCGTTAGTTTTTGAAAGTGTCTAAAAATGTTTATAGGTTTTGCTATAAGGATCGGGTTTTGATTTATAAACAGTTGTAGGTAAGCAAAAGTTGTAAAGTTTAGGGGTCTTTACAACCCCAAAAGCTTTTAAATTTACAAACCAGATGGTTAAGATACAAAATAAAATTCAATACACCAAATAATTTGAAATTTTAATGGAAACGAATTTTAAAGGTTGCAGACAGGAAATTCAACATATTGGATCAAAGAGGATCTGCAGATAAGGACTTTTGATTTTTAACAGTTAATAGCGGCCATGCTGTAATGTTATGTTCGCAGAACTGGGTTTATTTCTTTTTCTTTGTCAGCTTTGCTTAGTTAATGTGGACGGTCGCGATTATCTCTTCTTAATAGGAAATCCTTCTTTAGTACTTTGGAGAAAAGGCCGGATGAAATCACCTACCCGCGGCCTTTCGTTATATACACAGACTAAACATAAAACTGGTGTCGCTCATTACTCAAACAGGAGGTCTTAATTTCGTATAGACTTTCCAATGGTCGCAGTGTAATACAGCGTGAACTTTCAGCGATTGGCAAATAGGATAAATGGTTGCGGTACTACAGAAATTGACAGCCGAGTTTCCGTAGGATCTTTTATTAACGTATATTTTACATCTCAACTTGTCTAAGAATGCCGTACATCTTTAAACTAAATAGCGATTATAACATAATTTCAGTATGTGTGCGGTGACATAGGACAAACAGGCAGATGTGTTACAGATATACTGAAAAAATATGGTACGAAATTAAATGGCAGGGCGATTGGCAATTTTTGTAGCATTCCTCTCTTTTTCTGCAATTTTTTTCGTGGATGCATACATTTGTAGAGTCGCTGGGATCGAATAGTCTAGCCACCTTAAATGCGAAACCACTAGAGCAGCCGGGGCAAAGCTAGATCCAAATGTCCATTCGATCTAGAAAAAGCGAGGTTGAGGTCATCCGTGGCCGCTATTACGGGTCCCCCATTTTACTAGAATGGAAATGCCTTTCAAAGGCTTCTGTAAGAGCTATTAAGAGGTGGTTAAAAATTATCCAGTGTATTTTCGCGACACTAAACCGGATAAGGGACTTTGTGGCCTGCAATCCGGAAAGTCTTTCGGATGTGGCTTTCTGTGGTTTATTATCACGTGCAATCGGTAAAATTTAACCTGAGCCGCATGACCCAAGAAATATTTGAAAAACAGCTTCAAGGTGAAACATCCTAAGTATAATAGCATTGAAAGGCCTGGTTAACGAATAAAACTTAATGAAAGAAAGACACCCCTTATGACACCCCTTTTATAACGAAATGCCATAGATGGCTGACATTTAGATTAAGTATTCATTCTTAAAGTATGCATTTTGTGTTACATAGAAAAAAAGTATGCGGCAAGTTCATTTGAGTATGATTGGTTTCCATGGCAACTTGCCATGCTCGCTAGCTGTTTAGTAGGGTCAAGGGTGATCCCGTCTTAGCATGCCTTTACCAATTGTTATTTGCATTGTTTCTTAAAATCCAAAGGAATCTTATCAGGTCATATACCAGGCACATTGAAAACTCACTGAAGTCCCCTTGTACATAACTGCTCTACGCCTCATAAAAGTTTTGGCAGGATATTCGCAAAGAATATTGATTTTATTCTATTTTTTCATTCCTTTAACTGCGACAGAGAATCTTGTTGTTGTGTTTTTCTACTACCAAATAAATCGTTGAGATTGACATCAAGCTCCTTTTATCATTTTAATTGCGATTAATTTGATAAATTGTACAGAGCGCTTGCAATCAAAAGAGGCCCACATTACCAAAGATACCTGACATATGTCAAAATTACGCCACCTACTCCAAGCCACTTTAGGAAAGTATTTAAAGCTGTCGCTTTAGGCGGCTTCTGGCGGAATTTTGACTAACTCTGCATAAGATATATGGAGAGCAGATCCCAGTTTAGCCAGCTCGCCTGCCCGTTCATTGCCAGAGCAGCCCCGATGAACAGGGACTTAAACTTAGTTAATATTGAAAACCCAAACTAACCTTGACAACTCGTTCTTATATTAACTGTTTAGCAAAGGCGTAGTAGTTTACGGACTTAGTGAAAACATTTTCCTGGCTATCGACAAAAATTCCAACAGCCATTTAGTAACAAGCCTTCCCAGATAGTATGAAGAACTTATCCTCTTAAAACTTTCGGATCCAGCACCCCATTATATTTTAGAACCTTGTGGGCAAATTTTGGCATCATAGTTTTCCACAAGATATTACCTCAACACAAGTTGCTTCTAGAGATCGCTTTTTGGAAAAATTTTTTAAGTGTTTTTTTTCTGTAGTAAAAAATGTAAGAAAAAGATAATTTTATTCAGCTTATGAAGTTCTTTCCAACATGTTTCAACCCTATATAGATAGAAATATCTTAACTTGAAAAGAAATGCATTTTTATTAATCCTTTTATTTCAACTGGTATAAATGCCAGAAATAAATTTTATATTTATTTTGGGTTTCTTTTCCCTTAATTCCTTTAATATCGGGTCATTCTTCTATTTCACTACTTCCTTTCATTAAATCTCACAAACTAATAAATGACACATATGAATGAACATGTTTAATGCCAACAATAAAAAAAAAGTAAAATAAAATCTTATAATTGAATTATGCTCATTTCACTTCATTGCCACATTCGATAAAAAAATGGGAATAAGACAGAGAAGAAAAAAGTAAAAGAAGCTTTAATGAATTATAGCATAATAAAACGAGAAAGATTATGATAAAATAACGCAAGACATTCACAAACCGTACTTAATAAAAAAGTCATATCATTTGGTAACAAAATAAAAGAATTTTAGAAACATTAAATAAAATATTGTTTGGTAGATTTGCAATAAGCGTAATAATCGTTGTAACCTCCTTTTATATTATTTTTGCTTTAAAAATCTTTTATAATAAAAAAACTAAATAAAGTTTTTTGGTCAAACTTTCAAAAAAAGAAGCTGACAGCCAGTGTAAATTGATAGCAAAAAATCAACACGGAGATGTAGAACTTTCACCTCCACTTTTTCTTTTTCTACCTAAAGAGACTTAATTGGGGAAACCAAGAGGGTAATTTTTTAATAAATAGATATCAATTTTTCCAAACTACCTACTGGGCTACATATGTATGTACCACACTTGGCTCTGGTTAAGATAATTGTTATCAAAATGGACTAGAAACACAAAATTAGGAGCATATTTATTTGGTTGTGTTAAGCCTTGTGAACAAATTCAATAAACTTAATTATTTAAAAAAAACTTACTTTAAATAATTATGACCTCAAGCTAAGAAGCTTGTTTTTCATTTTCATTTATTTGCGCCTTATGATATGCTGAACCCTTTTTCGTTCATTTAAACATTAAAGCGTTATTGTCATGTTTAAGTGACAATAGTAAAAAAATACAAAAACAACAGCATTCCTTAATTTAAGCACATTATCTGCTTAAAAATTATTTTAGTTGCAAATAAATCATTACGGCTGATTTTTAGCGCCAAAGTATTAACAAATATTTCTGATAGTTCGTTGGACAAAACTGAATTTCATAAGCCTTATTAAAAAAAAAAAAAAAAAAAAAAAAAAAGAAAACAGAATTGTTTAAGTTGGCTATAAATATATTTTATAGATTAAAAGATAAATATGTTAAAAACTATCAAGAGTATGACAGACTTCCATATATATATGAGTATACTCATATGAAAGGCAAAATGTGGTTTAGCACAGGAATCTAGTTAATATCTTCAAATATTTATAAAGTCAAAAAGTATTTGTATGCTAAGAATTATTTATATGCTTAAAAGACCTTTTGCAATGTAACTTTGCGTTTCCATTTGTTTTCTTTTTTAAAACAATAGAAGTTGTTATGGCAAACAAGCAACAACCTTTTGACTTCCTACTTACAAGCTTTCCAAACAAACGAAAGGTAAGAGAAAGAAAAATAAGCAAGAGCGCCATATTCGGCTGGGCCGAATCGTTTACACCCTTCACAACGTGTAGAGGTTTTTACCCTACCCCTTTGGGAGTAGAGATAGGGGGTAAGTATGTATGTTTTAGGAAAATGCTTGTAAAGAAATTTGAGTCAGGGTCAATCCTGGATTTGACCTATTCACGGGCACTCTGGAAGCTATAGGGGGGATTAATTACAATATCCCAAACTTTGTATGGGAGCCCCCTAAGGCGATGGAGATAGAAGGAAGTATGTTCTAAGAATATGTTTGGGAGCGGAAATCAATTGCGGTTGGTCCTACATTTTATTTCTCTAAAGCTGACTCTGGGGAAGTTACGGGCGTTCTTAAATCATTTTTGTAAATTTTGTATGGCAACCCCCTTAGATCATGGAGAGTAAGTATGTTCTAGGAATATGTTTGGGAGGAAAAACTAATGGGGGTCGGTCCTACATTTGACCTTCATAGGAGCACACTGGGAGTTGTGGGAGCGACTTAAAACAAATTAAAAAAAATTAAACTTTGTACGGCAACTATATTAGGGAACGGAGATAGAGTGTAAGTTTGTTCCACCAAAATATTTGTTAAAAAAACCAATGGGAGTCGTCTTATATTGATCCTGTATACGGGCATCTCCGCGGCAGCTGTAGGTTTTTATGTACAAATTTTAGAGAAATTAACAGAGGTAGTCTTGGTTTTTCGCTTATATCTCAGTCAGTTATCGGGCGAATTTTTTCCTGATTTCACAAGGGAATTGCTCGCATATATTTTAGATAGTTTAATACCACCTACGGGTCTACGTGACATCGGGGGGGGGGGGGGGGCTTCAAAAAGTTGATTTCAACCATAACAGGGACAGATGGGCAGACGGGCATTGCTTAATCGACTTTCCTTTCTATAAGAACCAAGAAAATATATACTTTATGGGGCCGCGCAGGTAGATACTTAAGAGTTTACAAACGAAATGATAAACTTATCACTTATATGAAGGGTATAAAAAGGAAGCAAATATATACAATGCATCCTGTATTTATAGCTGCACAACCCTAGAGTTACTATAACGCTACCAAAATAACCATATATGTTACAAATAGCAATTTACAAGGATTACTATTGCTAAAAACAAAAAATAAAATAATCTTTAGAGAATGTATAACGAACTCAGAACACCGCATGCTGAAATTTAAATATAAACATTTTCTATTCCTTTCGTGAGAGGTTTTTGTATTTACACAAAAAAAAAAGGACAAAATCAAATAATTCTTATGTCAAATAAAAATAAAGTGTATGTTTTATTAAAGAAACATGTTACCACTCACATCCACTTTGCATTCATATGAAATTTGTATCATTTTTATGATAAATTTTTTTACACATTTTTCTAAATAGTGGTTTCTTACGACAAAAACTTAACATAGTTTTGCAATTTATACAAAATGTAAAAGCAAACAAGGAGATTTAGAAAAACATAAAATTGTAAATTTTATGCAAAACTATTTTAATGAAAATGAATAATACATAAGAAAACGCATTGCAGAAATGTTTTTTACGCTTAGGATGTGGGTTCTTATTAGGGGGGTTTTTTTTTGAAACTTTTATAATTAATTTAAGGAGTCCAAAACCTGCAAAATTTTGAGGTATAATTTTAAAAAACTTTTCAAAAATATAAACTATCACAACGAATATAATTTCTAAGTTTTCTAAGACACCAATGAAGGTCAACATATAAAGAATGTCTTAAACTTTGCGGAAAACTTCAGTAAATTTCAAGAGATTTTTACATTTGTTTAGTTTTCTTTAAAAAAAGTTGACCAAATCTCCAATTAATTTAAATTAATTATTTTCAGATATTTTCCATATTCTTAAGGATTCTTCTCTTAGTCATGTGGTTATTATATTTACAAAGTTAAAACGTATCCTTTGTTCTAATAATTAACTTTTACTTTATGTTGTGGTTAACTTTTATTATAAGAACCACTAAATCGAATTCTCAGATGCTTTGTTCAGATATCACACAAGTGTTTAACATAATTATAGTAAATTTGTAATGACCACTAAAGCATAACTTAAAATTAAAATATCCAAAACTACAATAAATTCTCTATTACATATATTTATCTATAAACATGAGTAAAGGTGGCTTTACATGGTAACAAAAAGTATTTGGACATTCTACAAAGTCAAATATTATGAAATGTTATGAAACATTATGAAATTCTCTCCGTGTTTAAGAAAAGAGAATAAAAGTCTGTTCTTAGTATTTTTCATATTTAAATGGATGGTGTTGGTAAAATCAAAAACTGTTTTTCAATGACGTTTTCTTTTGTGGTAACGGCATATGGTTTAAGTTCTACAAAATTAACAAAAACAACATGAAAAACTTATGCGTTGATTTTGATTATTTTTGTTTTGTTTTATAAAATGTAGCCAACTTAATTAGATGTTGTTAGTGTTGCCAACCTTTCACACCTCTGATGTGATGAGAATACGTAAGTATCTAAAGTGGTTTAGAAAGCAAACACTTACCGAACACTTGTCAAATTTTTTATCCGTAATCTCTTCTACTCAATACATTATGCTTCTACATGATGAGATTTTGTGTTACTCCACACTGTTTTTCGGCATGTCGTAATGCATGTATTAACATGTAAAGACGTTTTAAATGTTGTAAAAACAAATTCATTAAGATAGATATGAAACCACAAACTAAACAAAGCAAAAATAAGTAGCAAGTCGCCAAACAAACTTACATATAAACGCATACATACGTACATACCCTTTCATATGAACAGCAAGATTATATCTGTGTATTGTAAAACAGCAGGACTACAAAAGAAAACTAAGAATTTATATGGAAAAACTAATAAATAAATTAATATTTATTAGGAAACCACAGAGTGCTTCATACACAAAAGACAAAATATCACAAACAATGGAAAATATTTGTTTATATGAATGATTTTAATTTTTAAAGCAAAATTTTTGGTTTTGCGTTCACTTTACTACAGTTATTAGAAATTAAAAAAAGGAAATCAGTCAAAAGGCTTAGAAGACCCATTACTAAAAAACCGCCGTTGCGTAATTTAAGAGGATCTTGAATAAGTAATGGCTAGAAATTTAATCTTCTTTTAAATTATTTTAGAAACGTATTTCTTGTCTAAACATATTCCGATATGAATGTAGGACAACCTACAGAAATTTCCAAAATTTAAAAGACGCTATAGATCACCTAAATGCTTTACTAGCATTTGATAACATCAGCATGAAATTGCTTTAAGAGCTGCCTTGCACAGCAAAGATAATAATTTCATTTATTCTTAATGTCATATACGGGCTTGAATACTTTCTTACTAAGTTTACTTCTTAGTCTAAAAAAGGTTTTTCGAAGGTTTCCATAAATCCTTTAACTGTGTCTGAATTATTTAAAAACTGATTAGAATCAAGATTAATCAGATTTTGATGAGAGCAGCGTATCTTCATATTCTTAAAAATATACAAACCCGACAGCTCATGATCAAAAAGGGGGCCACTTAAGGTGTTCTCAACAATAGGGGCTGGCGTTTCTCAAGAGAGTATTCTAGGACCAATTTAAGATATGCTTTACACAGCAAGCGTGTCGAAAGAGGTCACATACACAAAAAAAAAGCAAATGGCCAAAATGTTCCCTCAAAACTTTCACTTGCCGTTGAGAGTCGTGTCCTCAATTCTCATAATAGCAAGATGGCTCTTAAATACTAAAAGACAAAATACCTGGATTGTCGCTTTACATGAAAGTTTTATATAGATGCGAAGTTGACACAGTTCAAATTCAACAGCTATTTGGTATAAAAATCTACGAATTATTACTGCCCTTCCCTGGTTTATAAAAACCCCAAAATTCACAAATATTTGCAAGTTCAAATAGTTAAATTTATTGTATTAAAGTATGTGACCAAGTATTAAAACAAATCGGAAAAACGCATAAATCCGCTTTTTCGAAAGGCTGACGCTTTCGTTTGAAGAGAAGAGACAGTGTTGCCCTCAAAATATCGGAATTGAGGTTTACCTTAATTTGAGAACTTAAATTTCTGATTGTCCTTGACTTGAATAAAATCTAAAATATCAGAAAATTTGAGATTTACAAACTTATTGCTAGTTTCTGAAGATAAATAAAAAAAAGGACAACAGCTTCACAAACTATAAGATATTTTAAACAGTGGCTACAAAACAAAACACAAGTTAATAAAAAAAGGGTGTGTGCTATCATTTGAAACTAAAGAGATTTTTTCTTGGCCCAAAATAACCCCAACAACTCTATTAACAAATAAAATAGTAATGGTACTGACTAATTTAAAACCCCGTAAAACTAAAGACTTGAAATTTGAGCCATAAGAACACATTTTGAAAAATTGAGACCTAACATGGATAAAAAAAGGGGGAAAAAGGGCAATTTCATAAACGAAATTTTAATCTAAAATAGGTGTTAAGAGAAATTTTTCTTACAAAATCAGTATTTGAAATCTATTTTATAATTAAAAAAAATGTAAATGGATATCTCCCATTGTATTCTGCTCATATATAAACAATATATAAAAAGACAGGTGTTTGGTACTTTTTTTAAATTTATATAAAATTTACCTTCATACTTAAAATTTTGTTCTATAGGTCTTCAAAAAAACGAAAAATTAATGGATAAAAATGATAAAAAATTATAATAAGATACTTTTTCTAATTTCTAAGCAAAGAAAAATAAAAATATAATTTAAATTGAGTTTGACAAATCTCAAACAAACATGAGTACGTTTTTAATACTTTTTCAAATTTGTAGACGAGTAGAGGTAAAAATGGGGAAAAATATATTTTGGTACTTTTTGAAACTTTAAGGCCAATAAATATTGAAAAATTATTAACACTTTTTGAAGTCTTTTACAAAAGCGCAAACGTCAATTTGGGAAGAAATATTTGATGTTGAAAAAAAACTGTTAATAGGTTTTTTTTAGATGAATTAAGGGGCAATAGTTGGCAAGTAAGGCATAAAATGGTGTAGGCAGGCAAAAAGTACTTTTTCAAAATTTTTGGTATTTTTTAGGAAAACGAACGAGTGTAGAAATTAAGGGTTATTAAACCAAATAACCAAATAATTTCACATTTTTTGTACCTTTTACCTTTTTTTGATACTATCAGTTAAGAAATATAAAATTTGTTTGAAGTGTTGTAAAAATACATGTAAAAAAAAAATCAATTCTGTGTTTTCCAGGTTTTTTTTTGTTCTTTAAACATGTGTATATAAAAAACCTTATCATTCAGAAAAAAAATTCTTAACACAAGCAAAGTATAAAAAAAAGGTAAATACAAACACAAACTGAAAGATTGTGCTTGCAAGATATAAGTTTGTGCGACTTAAATCCGTTACTGTATGGTATATGTAACATATAATTAAAGGGTAGCCACCCACATACACAAACACGTACGAGCTTATATAAATAACTTGAGTTAGTTAACACAGCAATAAAAGAAGAAAACATATATATTTGTTTTATAGAAACCCTAAATAAACTTTGTTTTTCGTACACATACATACACATACAAACTCACATCAAACTAATGTCCTTACTAACGTTTGTACTCACCTACAAAACCAGTGGCCAAAGACCACCAAGAAACTTGCTTATTCATGATATTTAAATGGGGATTAACAATTTTATTCTTTGGGGTATTTTGTAACAAAAAAAGATAAATCAACACTTTGGGGTCGTCCCTTTACTAATGCGATTAATAAAGAGCTGATTTCTGGCATAGTTCTTGAAGGATGCCCCAAAAGCAAAATTAATAGCATTAAGGATTATAAATAAGGTTGTGAGGGGGGTGTGTCTCTTTTTAAGTTAAACTAAATTGAAAATTTTAGTAAATGATTTCGTTTAAATTAATATATAGAAAATAAATTTTAGATTTTAAAATAAATCTTGAGAGCTGCGGTATTTGTCAGCAAGCAAGTATTATAAATAGGTAAATCGTAATCGGAAGTTTTTATAAATGAAACTAAATTGGATATTTCGCTTGAAAAAATCTATATTTGTCCGCTCCTTTGCAGCCTTTTAAACTTCTTATTGTACAACACATTTTTAAAAAGTTTTTCATCGTTTTTAAATTAGATCGTAAAACTCTAAAAAAATGATTTTTTAATTAAATCAAGTCATACGGAAAGTAAAGGTTAAACTAGGGGAAATTCTTTGAAAGCGAATTTCTATATTTTAGCTGCAATTAAGCCACCTGAATCAGATATTAAAGTTTTAATTCGTACTTGAAATACTTAAGCTTAGAAATCAATCCAAAAAAGTCTACTTTCTTCTGATTTTACTACCTTTATTGATTCATAAACAATTTTTAAATCTTAAATCGAAATTTTGATATGAAATCAGCATTAAAAATCTATTTGAAATTAGAAATTGTTTTTATGAATTTAATCCAAATGAACGCTGACTCACTCGGAACTAAAGATGTATGTATGTATCCAATAAAAATATTCATGTTTTTAGTAGTGTTATTAGACTTGTTTTCCTACGAAACATTTGCAAATTTTCAAAACCTATCACGTTCTGTAAACAACAGTAACAACAATAATAAACGAACTGTAAAGAAAAAAAAATATTAACATAAATACGTGCATGCAAACACATGCAGACTTGCCATAGCTTTCTATAATTAAATCTTAATGGTTATACTCATACATACATACATACGTATATGGTTGGCACTTTCTAATCCGTATATTAGCAACGCGATTAGGAAGAAAAACACAGGTATGAAGGTCATCGTCTACAAACTTGGTTTAAGTTTTAGTAATAATCATACTTCACTGCTGTCTTTAGGGGTCTTGGGGTCATTTAGTTACCCTAACCGAACCTAACTTTTATCAAATATTTAACTAGTGTAAGCTATAACTAAATAAGTACCACTAACCCAAGACTTTTAAGGTAGTTTAATCGTTTTCTAAGACCATAAGTATATGAATATAAAAGAAAAAACTGTGGACCCAGATTAGGGTCGAAATTCAACAAAGTGGTAAAAAAGTACTTTTTTCATGTTTTAGGTACTTTTGCTTTGTTTTGGGTTATGGGTTTTACGGATTAATGGTAATCCTAACCCTTTGGAGGTGAAAAGTCAACAAATTTTATGAAAAATACTTTGGATTAAACTTAAAATTTTTTATGCTAATAGTACTTTTTTGCATTTAGTACTTTACTACGTTAGATAAGCCGTTAAACGTCTCTTTGTGTTACTTGCAGAGAAAAATGGAAAAGTCGTAATAGAAAGAACGTGATATGTAGAGACGGGTTAGAGAAAAATAAAGAAAGGATGAAGCAGAGTAGACTGAGTCTCTGGCGGGAATAAAACCCGAGACACCCTGACTGATAGACTTGCACACTTACAAGCGGGTTAACCGGAACCCTATTAGGTACTTCCCCTAGAGGGGAGAGGACTGGTCCTAATCTACATTAGTACCTCATTACGGCTTCCAGGCAGACAATTTTTGAATGAGTTGCTTTAGATCCTGTTTTAGTTATATTGTATTCATGTTGGCATGTGTGTATGTATACGTGTGAGTATAACCGCACTTACGAAGTAGCGAAGGGATTTCTTGTATATCATAATTGGAAACATTTATGAATATCTTTTAAAATGTAATTTTACAAAATGCTCTGTTAGGTGTAATCTTTGTTTGAACTTTTTTCTAATTGCAACTGTGTATCATCCATAAAGGTTAAGTTGTGTACTTGTGTGCGTGTGCTTGTTTAACGAACCGAAAACCTACGGGTTGGGTTGATTTACAAAAGTTCATTAGCAAAAAGGTGTTGATGAATTAATTTAAATTCCTTTAATTCTCCTGCCCTTTTGACAACTGTTCTATTAATTTTGTTGTTTACGTTGTTGTTTATTAAAGTTGTAGCTGTTCATTATTCCATAGACCAGGGGGTTTAAAGTATAAAGTTGTTGGTTAAAAAAATGGTTTAAAATGACAAAAGGCTAAGCTGAAACAGAAACGTTTTCGGAAGGGTTAAATACAGTTGATATAAAGGAGTTAAAAAAAACCATATAAAAAAATTAACAAATAAACAAAGCAAAGTCTTTGTGCTAAAGAATAGGAAGTAAAAAACTAAAGTCTACTTAAAAATAAAAGATATTGTTTTTATTTACAAGTATTTGCATTTCATGCGGTCTTCAAGCGGAAAAATGGGGTCATTGAGTTGTTAATTTTTTGCTTTATATTTTTAAAAAAAATATTTATAATGAAAACCAATTTTGCCACATTTTTTTTGAATCTTTAGAAGCTAAACAAAAGTTACAGATTTTATAAATACTTAAAAGCTTATGTTCTGAAAAGATTTTAAAAGCGATAAACAGTGATTGATGGATGGTTTTATTAAGGAAGATATAACAATGATTTTATTGTTTTCAAAAAGTTTTCAAATTTTTAGAAATTTCACAATTTTAAAATGTATTAAGAATTTTATTTACCTTATTTAATAAAATTTACCTTATTTAAATAAATGTACCCAATTTAATGATTTTTCTTCAATTTTTTAGGAAACATACCTGTAAAGAAATAAAAAAAGAATAAAAAATTAGTTTTTAAAAGAAAAAAATTTATTGTTTTAAAATTATTTATTGAAAATAAATTTTTTAATTATTTTAAAATAAGATATCTTCTTTCATGTTACTTCATCTGATAAGTCAAACAGTAAACCTTTCACATACACTCCCACACACGCATTCGCACATGATAATGATTATACTCGTATGTGTTACCAAACGACGTGCTTGCCCATCACTGTAATAAAGAAATTTTTACTTCATCGCTTCTTTATACAACTAAGCGCATATTCAAACATTATAATAAAAAGTCCTTATCACTTCCACTTCAGGAAGTTTGGAGATAAAATACGGTAAAACAAAAAAAAAAGGAATCAGTCACACTCATTTCCACTTCCGAACAGGATTTTACACTGCGGCCAGCCAGAATATCAGTAAATCACCTTTTTTTAAGCAATGCCCTCCTTAAATGCTGACTTAGAAATAACTTAAACATCCTTTCAACATTAAAGCTTTTTTCTTAGATTTTTATTTTTCATGTTTCTTTTAGCAGTAGTAAAAACTGTTAAACATTTTTCTACGTGATGTGAGTGCAAACGACATCATCTTATTTTACATATTCTCTTGTAAGATGTACATACATATGTATGAACTTAATATATACAGAAAACAAACGCAATGTTGAACAGCTAGACAAATCAATTTTTCACAGTCTTGGTTATTGTTTCTAGAAGACCATGTCGTCCTCCAAGATATCTGCCTGGGAGGTGGAAGGAGATAAGGCTAATTTTTTTACCCAAGTGTTATGAGGAGACAAATTTCCAGGCCGAACACCAAAACGGCAAGTTATTTGACTTCTATTGTGAATCCTAACCGCCAACATTATGTTAGGAAAGTTTCATAGGAAAGAGCTGTGTATTGTTACTATCTTTGGTATTACAAGAATTGTCATAATGATTGTAAGTATAAAACGATGGAAAAGGGTTTGATAAAAAGCTTCTTACTTAAATCCAAAGACGTGATCAACTTGGTGTGGCAGGACAAGAAGTTCCTTTTCACACAGTACCTTTTGAGTACTGAGTAATAGTAATGGTTACTCTACTGGT
Source organism: Melanophora roralis (assembly GCA_963583895.1). Classification (NCBI taxonomy): domain Eukaryota; kingdom Metazoa; phylum Arthropoda; class Insecta; order Diptera; family Rhinophoridae; genus Melanophora; species Melanophora roralis. Next base: position 111,704,448 of record OY757187.1, on the reverse strand, counting down.
CGGTTTCAAGGATCTCACATGAACCCTTCTAGTCGCTAGTAATTCGATGTAATGAATTCAAAGGTGTTTCATAGTTTTTTTGGTAAATGCTAGCAGTCTTGTCTTAAAAATCCTAGAAGCTTTTTTCAGGTTATTGAAAAGACGAGATCCAAGACAGTTTGCCTTGGAGCACACTAGCGCTAGACAGTAGCAAAGAAAGTGCTTAGAAGCTTCTTTACCCATATCGGATAGCCTGCAACTATTTTTTGGCAGTCCTCTCGCTCTTTTGGTATAAACCGCAGTCCAGCAAAGACTTGTTACCATCTCCACTAGGAGTAAAAAGCTTGTCGTACCACCTTAGATGGCCATCTAGCCTTGGGGACATAAAGTGATATTTACCCAGACCCAGAGGCGCTGACCCCTATAGCAGTACCTATACTATTATTGTAGAACTAAGGTGGATTCCGAACGTTAATTGCCCTCTTTATGGGCAAATCGACTTCTGGATTCTTTTAGCCATTTCAGTCCCTTCAATATCCCAATATCCCTTAGCCAGTAAATGTGCACTTCACAACGAACAAGCGCAGGGCATGTTGGGTTCTTATAGGCAGCCTTGATCGCCGCCTGGCTATCAATAGTATATTCACCTAAGAATTTCCAGTTTGGGAGGATAGTGCAAGATCAGTGGCCATTTTCACTATCAGAATCTTCGCCTGAAAAGCTCTGCAATTATCAGGATGTTTGTAGGATCATTAATGCCCAGCTCTCAGCAGAACACCGCTATACCTTTTCCACTTTTATCTCTTACGCATCACTTAATAATTAAGGGCAAAGACCCTTAACTACATCCGGCTTTGCTACAAAGCTCAGTTTCGCGACCACGTAGTCACTGTTACATTTTTTTAACATTCTTACGTCACGTGAAATGTGCCGTTGCGCTAGTCTAGATGCAGACCTCTTTTAAGTGGTGTACTTAAAATATAAGGAGAAAACTGTGAGACCGCCAATAAGTCACTTTTGTGGGAGGATGCTTAACATGACGAATGGATAAGCAGGAGTGGCTGTAAAATCGCTAAACGTTCATGTTCATGGAACTCAACAGGCACTAGGCTGCTCATAAATTTGGGGAGGTTGTGTCTAAAAGGATAAAAAAAAATTGTAAACGATAGAACATGTTGTCTGTCACTGCCTGATATAACAAAAAAATACGGTGACATTTATAGGTTACAGATTTCACAAAGACCCAGGTGTAAACTGAAAAACACTATTTGTTTCATTACAGGAACAACTTGGCTGGGAGATTGTTTGCGAGATTCAAATTCACCAGTAGGACATTTTTTTCGAGCAGTTTACATGCTGGCGGCATAATTGGTTCCTATTACTCACAAAATGAGCGCGGAGCTTCCGTTATACTGAATAGCAAGCCCCACCGATAAACGTGCGGGCTAAATTTATATCCAAAAATTAATCAGCTGAACATTAGCGATATTTTGTTTCAACAGAATTGCGCAATTTATTACAATCAGTCAGTTTGATGACATCTTTTCTCTGCGTGTGGACATGTGATTTTCCATTTTTTTATTATTTTTCTAATCATCTCAAAGGAACAAAATCAAACAAAATCATATGAGTTATAGTTAAAGTGCAAATGTGTAAATGTAAGAGCCTGCAAAAAACTTAAAGCAAGAATTCGTAAAATCTTACAATATGGCGATAGTGTTATACTGTTATGGTGTGCTTGTATAACATAAAGCCATAAAGGAGTCATAAGACAATTTATGAGTATAATTGGATTTGACTTCGATTGGCTGCTGGCAATACTAATAAAATGTTTGGCAACTTTGCTTTCATTATTTCCAACAATTGGACTAGATTTTGATGATGTGTTATAAATGAATTTTCTCATCCTTTTTCTTTTCCTTTTTTTTCCTTTTTTTTTGTAAATAAAAAAAAGGAATTGAAAATGTAATAAAAGAAACTATGTTTGTATTTCTTTTTTTTTAATAAAGAAAAAAACTAATATTCTTCCTCTGTTCATTGGAGGTAGAGTACTATACACTAGGACCAATAAGGATATCACGGACTAAGAGAAGCAAAAAAATTTACATAAAAAATATGAAACATAAGCTGCTTATTAAGCAATAAACCTTTGCAAAGTGCTGAAAACTAACACTACTACTAATGCATACACACTTACAGATACTTGGAATACAGCAGAGTGTAACCTACAGTTTTGGGGACTTATAGTCCGGTTGTCTTTTCAGGGGAAAGTTAGGTATAAGAACTGTCCAAAGATATCTTTTTCTGATAGTTCGCAGCCAAACTGCGACCAGTTCTGTATTGTTGGTTTGCAAACAGATTCCAGTTTAGCCAGCTCGCCTTTCAGCTTAAAACCAAAAAAAAGTATTTGTGCAGGGACTTAAACTAGAGCTGTATTAGATAGACGACCTAGACTACTCTTTCTTGCATTGGCTAACCCGTATCAAATCAAGAAGCAGTTACTGAGTGGACGAGCTGCCGCAGGACTGTTCATCAACATTCTAAGAAAAATATTGGAACTTAAGTTTTCAGACAAATCTAAAAGCTGCAGGGATGCTCAGAACGTACTACATTGTGTGTGTGTGTATGTGTGTGTGTGTGTGTGTGCTTGCTGGAAAAATATAATTTACGATTTATTAAACTAACACAGTTGTAATAAGGGCTAGAGGCCAGCCCAAGACGACACTAAATAAGGCATCATCTCGAATTTTCAATTCATTTCATATACCTTACGTGTGCACACACAAAATTAAGTACTGCGTTGTATTGTTCGCCATCTCTTTTGTTTACTTAACTTAACTTAAATGAAAAATATATTCACAGTTAAGCACAATTAAGCAAACAACCACGGAACATCGAGTCATCATGATCGCACACTTCCATTTCAATTCGTCTCGAAACTTTACTGTTGGCGGGATGTTCCTGGTGTGATAGTTATAAAAAACGGGGGTTGATTTTGAATGTTCATATGTTTGTAATGTAATGTAATTACGCATGAGTTTTATATTGATTTGCCTGCTTGTGTATATGTTTGCTTGTGTATGTACCCACTCAACATTGTGTGTATTATTATTTGTTAACATAACAACAACATAACTCTTAAGTCTTTGTTGTTGTTGCCACACCATAGGCACAGTAATTTTTTTTATCGACCACGGTCTCGACAGCACTCTATATTCTTAGCTACTCTACACTGCAGCACAAAAACTGTTTTAGCTACTCTACATTTCAGCACTTAAACCGTTTAACCACACAATAATACAAGATTTAGAAAATTATGCGGCTCTTGAATTAGCTTGAATAGGACTTGGTGCAGGTCTCTAATAAGGGCCGAAGACTGTGTTTTTTAGACTGCAAATCTCATACAAAGTTTTTTTACGTAGAAAATGTTTAAAAGACTTCATGTATGTATGCGTGTGCTTTCAACAACCATTTTTCGCACATTTTTCGCACATTTTTTCAACGATTTTTCAATATTAAATTTAATAAAAGCCTAAATGCGTTAACAATTCAATTTTATTTTTATTTACTCAGAACATAAAAAGAAATAATGTTCAAATTGTGTTTATTTTTGTGTTAAAGTTAAGGGGGTCCCTTAAGAAAGTATAACGAGTAATTTGCAAAATTTTTTTTTAAAAAAGAAAGCAAATAAAAAAGACAATTTTTTAGTAATTTATTTAAATACTTTACAAAACAATGTTTGTGACTTCTGCGTAATACATGTTTATTTGTGTATGTGACCATATGTCCTTGCTCTGTCCTCGCACATGATATAAGATGAAAATGTATTTAAATATGACAACATTAAATTAAACTTTTTTACGTTTTTTCAAGCAATCTTCCGTGCTTAAATTTAGCATTTTTTAACGTTGTGTAAATTTTGGGACACCCTTCTTTAATAAATGTTTTTTCAAACAACTCTATATGAACAGTGTTCTGGATTTGTTTGAATTGCTAATGGGTTTATTTAGTATATTTTTATTTACATTTTTTGTTAGTCTTTATTACTTTTTTTTATTTTTATTACTGTTTTTCTAACTAAAATTTTTTGCATATCTTTCGCCATCAAGTGTTTCAACAAAAATGTTTAACAAACAACAAATTAAATATTTTAGTTGAATTTTTGTTTTTTTTTTAATAAAAAGCACTAAAAACAAAAAACTACAAAAAATACTAGAGAAATAACTAAAATGAAAACCTTTGGCTTAACTTAAATAAAAAATAAAATAGCTATAAAAGGACTAAATCAAAAATTAAAGGAGGTGATGCCTTTCAATATTCTCAAAAATTTAACAAGTAAGCGCAAAAGGCAAAGACACTTTGTCGACTTTTTTTCTGTTGTTTTTATTTTATAAAATTTTTAAGAATAAAGTTTTATTTAAAACTTTTTTTTAAGTTTTAAAAGATAAAGAAATGTTCTTTCTGCCATAGTTTTTTATAAAATTAGGACGATCGCTTTATTATTCAATTGAAAAACACAAAACTCAAAATTAAATTGCAATAATGCGTACATGTATGTGTTAAAAGCACAAACACAAGCCCATTTTACTATAAAAAAATACTTCTGAGCATTTTTTTTTGTAAAATTTTTAAATTGCAACAACTTTTGCAAATTATTAAAAAAAACACTTTTGGCATATTAGTCTCTAAAGCTGTCTCTCTGTCGTCACATTAATGTTGTGTTGTGTTCTGCCCGAGAGTATCTCTGTCTCGTTTAAGCTCTATTCATACATAATGAGCTAAAATTGTTGTAGTTGTTTTGTGGTTTAACTTTTAACACAATATGACATTTTGAGGATTTTGTGGAACAAACACATGTGGTGCCACATGCAAACACTTACACATACAAAAACACTTAAAGCGAAACAACAAATTCTTGTGGTAAAAGTGAGTCTTAAACTATTTTGATGCAAAAAAGTATGGAAAAAAGAGCAGCAGGTACTAGAGCTCTGTGTTAACAACAAAAAAATATTTCAAACATTTTTCCCAAAACAATTGAGAAACAACATGCAAAATTGTTTAACCAACCATGATTTTTGCATTTGAACTTTTCTTCGCCAATTTTCCACTTTTCTCTAGAGTGTATGTTGTTGGTTGGATGTACAGATTTTTTTGTAGTTTATTAAGGCATTGTTCCAAAAAAATTTTTAAAACTACAAAAACAAACGTAGGCAAAATATTTGTAAGAAAATTTATGGTCATTTAGGTTTCTCTCTCCTTGTTTGACTCGTACAGGGAAGGCAGGATGATTTAGGTAGAAATTATATTGTGTCCTAAATTTCCGTTAACAAGCATTTATTATGCGTATGTATGAGTTGGCAAAAGAAGTGTGTAGAGATTGGCGCGTTTAGGTAAAGACAGTGTATTTGTTAAACGAGCAAACTTAAGCCTTTTTTTTTTGACTTTTTTGCGGTTAAATAATATAAGCGGGATTCTTTAAAGAGGCAACATATTAAAAAAAAAACAAACAAAAAATATTTTTTTGATATCCCATTGGCTTTAATAATTAGATACTGCATGATAATAATACTTGAATATGATTTTAATCTAGCCCGAACATGCTTTAAAATTGAAAATTTAATTTACTAAAGATGTTTTTGAAAAATTAAATATTTAGAGAATATCAAAAAGTGGTAAAAAGAACAAGTGGTCTACGTTATATGCTTAATTAAACAAGTTTCAAACAAAGCCACAACGACAGAAATAGTTTGTTTTATCTTGAAAAAAAAAAAATTAAAAATAAGTGTTTCTTAGCATGGAGGCATAAAACTTTGAAATTAAGGTGGGCGTGAAATTCTCTGTGATAAAAAATTAACAGTTCTAAACGTAGAACTTAAAAAATCAAAGGCCTTAAACAATTTAGACTTTATGTATATATACGTAAAGGAACTACGGTAATGACCGACTGACTAGCTCATCAATCATTTTGTAGTTTAAACGTGTTAAGCTAGAGACTTAATATCTAACCTGATATATAAATCCAGAGCAGAATGAGTAAGTTGTTTAATGCAAATTTTACACGTTGTAAACAATATTTAAATAAAATCGTATTTTACCTTAAAACATAAATAGACCGGTCCCTGGCACTTTTTCGAAATTTTGGTTCTTAAGAGGTAAAACTTTCTTAACTTCTAAACGCATAAAGGTAAGAACATTAAATTTTCTGCTTACAGCATTCAAGAAAATTTGAGCATGATTTTGTTTTTTTTTTTAATTTGGAACCCGAAGGGATAAAATGGAGTTATATTTTGGACTTTTTGTTACTTCTGAAAATTAATTAGGTGGTTAAAAAGTACTTTTTAAAATGTTTTTGAGATTATTAGTCTTAAACTGTAAAATAAAGGTCGGTTTTACTAACCAAGGTTGAGGGCAAAAGTTAACAAAATTTAAAAAAAAATATTTTTTTTATCATATTGTTATTTTTTACGTTTTTAGTTATTAGTCTATAGATGTATGATAACAAGTACAATTGAATTAGATAGAAGTAGAAAGCCAACTCGGTGGGCAAAAGGATTTTTTATTAAATTTTGTTACTTTTTTTCATTTTTTGTATGTCTTTAGAGTCTAGTATAATAATATTAGGATCTACTGGTCCTGATTGAGGCAGACGTCTTTAAAGTTGACTCAAACTATTTTACATGTGTGTCTTTTTATGTGATGAACAAAAGGTACATTTTTCATATTTTTCGTATTTAATTTTTTTTTATAAAAAAAAAAATTAGATTATTCACACTGTATAGATTTCGTTAAAATTTTACTTTTACTTAAAAATTGCGCTTTCAAAGCAGCGTTAGAATTGTTAGTTACTTTATAAAAAAAAAGCAAAATGTTATTTTCTATACAAAATTATAAGCATTTTATACTTCTAAGTACACAGGTTCCAACTAAATTAAGCCAGAAATTTTGGTTTTTTTTTATATATAATACATTAAAAAAAATTTATTCTTAAATGAGATATAAACAATTATCAAAAGAAAAACTTTTATTTCGCTTCATCTGCTTTTTTCCGCAACATCTGCTTGATTTGCCAAAAATAATTTACTTTATAGGTTAACATGAGGATTGCTTTGAGAATTTAAAACTTGCGAAATATGCTTTTTGGCACAGAATAAATAATCTTATAATTTTTAATGGTTTTCTTAAATTTATTGTGTAATAATAACAATTTCAGTATGTACATAAGTGCGGGTGGTTTTCAAAATTAAATTAATATTTTATGTAATATCGTTCTATTTTCTTATTATTTAAATTTCCCTAACAGCACGTAATGGAATAATTTAAGAAGTTTTTATTGTATTAAAAAATGTTTATTAGGTAATTTAAATGGATTTTGTTATACATTAAAACATTTTGAAATAAGCATTTGTTGCATTAACATTTTGTGCATATGTATTACCAAATATTCAAGACTCAAGTGGAAAATGTAAAAAAATTAAAAATTGTGAAAAAATTCACATGCTTTACTTATGATAACTGATACGAAGTAAATAAATTTATGATTTCACGTTGATTTACCATTTTATATATTTCTGAAATACAGCATGAGCATAGAGGAGTTGTGCTAAATCTTAACATTATTTTTTACGCAATAAATTCCAAATACACATAAAATAACATTGCCCGAAAAATCGGTATAAACACTTAAAAAATTATTAGAGTAGCTGACTGTAAGTTATTTAGGAAGAATTCCGTTAGGTTGTTTTTGAAGTAAAAACAGTTAAATGTTAATTTAATATTTTTTTGACTGGTTTAAAAGGTTATTCAAAGCTTTAACTGCACGAAAATTTTGATTTTGAGTGTAAGTTAATTTTGTTAGTTTTTTTGTAGTAACATTTAACTTTGTAAATGTTTTTTCTGATAATTTGTGTTTTGCTGTAAATGACAGGAAATCTAGCCATTTTAAATTTTGTGTAAGTTAGTTTTTTTATATCTGAACTTAAATAAAATATTGCGTTAATTTTAATAAATATCTTGTTGAAGGGTTTGAAAAACGAATATCCAGTTATTTTAAGTAGCATCTCTAGTTGGTTTTACATAAATAATTTTTTGAGTGTATTAGTACACATATTTTTAATCAGTACATTTAATGAAAAACCAGTGCATTTACTGATGAATATAATACAAATGATCAGCCTACCTATACTTAAATTTGTGCTGCCTTAAGTACAACTTAAACGTATGAGCATTAAATAATTAATTTTATCTACGTATACGCTTAGGTGGTATTCGACTTTTAATTAAATTTCAATTATTTACTTAATAATTTATTTATTTATTTAATTATTTTTTTATATATTTATTTATTTATTTATTTATTTATTTATTTATTTATTTATTTATTTATTTATTTATTTATTTATTTTTTTTATATATTTATTTATTTTTTTATTTATTTATTTATTTATTCACAGAAACACATCCTTTTAAGCCAAATCTACGTCAAGACGAAAATGCTTAAGATGTTCCCCCAAAATTTTATCAGCGACGTTAAATTGCTCACGGACAAAAATTACAAAGTAGCAATTTTAATACTATGCAGCTCAACTAAAATAGTTTAATGAAGTATTTTGTATCATTATTTGTATATAAGTTCTTATCAACATTTTTATTTAAATTTTTCCAATAAAATTATATTTTTACTATAACTTTTTTCCTTGCTCGCAATAAAACTTTTTTTAAAACCTTTTTATATTTAAAAAAATTTTTTCACTTCAAATACTACACAGATATATATGTATACAAGACAAATTTTTATTTTATAAACTGTTGATGCTATGTCAATAGAAAAGACAGAAACTTTAAGAATTGAAAAAAAATTAATAAAAAAGAGAGGTATAAAGTAAAGTTGCGGTTTGATATTGACTTGTTTAGATTTTTTTTTCAATAACTGCAGCATTAAAGTATATATTTATTTTTCTTCTTCTTTTTCCTTTGAATACTTTGTATTTATTGCACCAAATATTTTTAAGATTTTTTTAGAAGATTTTATTTAGTTTTTTTCTTCGATTGCACAAGAGACTGATTTTAGGTAAAGTTTATCTAAAGAGTTATTAAAACAAAAGTTTTGATATTAAAAGGGAGATAGTTCAATATATGGCAATAACTTTAGTCATCCTTTTAAATCTTAAAAATAAGAGTTAATTTTTTTTTAATTTACTTTGAGTTAACAATATTCAACGAAATATAAAACTTAAATATTTTAAGAAAGATTAATTGCAGAAATTTCATTCCCCGCAAAACGCAGAGATTCATTTAAAATTGTTAAATTTTTTTTTGGAATTATCAAAAGATCATGATTGGTATTTAAATAATATGTGTTGAGCGTTACCATACGTTTTTTTAATTTTGATTGAAAATTTAATTGTGTTAGTCTCTCAATAGATTGAGGAGTTTTCTAAGCCCATGGTTTATTATTATATATATTTTAAAAAGGTTTATCAATTCACTATAGTTTGTATCGTTAAAAATGTATTGAACGCTATATTAACATTTTTATTTTAAATAAAATATTTAAAAGTTAAAATAAACAAATTACTATAAAAACCCGTGGAAGATTACGTGTCGTAAATGTTAATACTCAACACGTAATATGCTTCGAAAAAAAATGAGAAATTTGTTCAAAAATTTATTTAACGTTACTAAGACAGTTTTATTTTATATATTTCTCTTTTCTAAGTCTAAAGGTGGTAAAAATTAGCATCAGTGGAAATCCAAAGCCTGTCATAAATCACAAAGAGCTAAAACAAATTAAAGGTAATTTGAAAATAGGAAAAATTCGTTATGGTAGCGAATGTACCGGTCAGTCCGGGTAGACAAAAACGAAACAAATTAATTTTATTTAATAATTTCTCGAGCATCATAACATAAAACAGAAAAGCCCCATATTACTGACATATGTAAAAAAACATGAGTATATTTACTTATGTGCTGTTTTTATAAGCCAAGTAGTGCACGTCTCGGTGTGAATAATGTGTATTTTGTTGTCGTAAACAAAAACAAAATACATATAATTCGTACCCAGACGATCACTACTTGGCTTATAAAAACAGCACATTAAACTTAACATCCTTACAAACATAAGTGGTGTGAGCCGGCATGCAAAAAATTTAATTTTGTTTTTTTTTTCTACAGTCTGTTATACTTTTGTTGCTGTATTAAAAAGATAAAAATATTAAAAAATCTCAAAATATTTACATATATTACAAACAATATTTGCAATATAATATGTAAAACTACACAATTACTATAGAAATGAATATATTTTATAAAGAAAGGATAGGTTGGTTGAATGGGTGCTTACAAATGGATGTTTGTTACATATTTTTGAATACAAATAAAGCGCCAGCAACTAGATTTTTGGCAAACCAGCAACATTCAACAACAGCTCATTTGCTTAAAAGTATGTACATTTATTCAAAATCTTAAACATGAATATAAAATAGCAAATATTTTATTCGGCGCAGACACAAAGTCACCTTGTATGGGTAGAATGGAAACTTACATTTTCATTAAATCTATAAAAACCATACACAACAACATTTATGCAAATTATATCGTTTTCAGAACTTAAGGAATACAATAATTTCGAAAGAAAAGAATTTTACAAAACCTTAGCTGTTGTTGGAGAACAAAACAAAATTCGTAAATCATAGAAAGTTTTCATTAAACAAAAACAAATATTTATATATAAAACAGTTTAAGAAAATTTCTGAAAAAATGTTTTTAATAAACCTAAATGTATTTCAGTTAACATTTTATAATACATTCTAAATCACATAAGATATATTTCCTAAATAAGTCATTTTGAGCTTGAATTAATTAATTTCTTTCCTTCAAGCTTCACATAAAAACACAAAAAGGATCTTACTTACAATTGGATTTCTGCCAATTTAGTTTGACTATAGTCTTACGAAACTTATGAAAACTCATTTTACGACTTTTGACTTAATATAGCAATTAATCTGCACAAAAGCTACAATTGCAAAAAAGTTTACTTACGTTCCAATTACAATATACCATGATACGACAATATAAATTGTCAACGAAGCAAAAAATGGTTAAAAAAATCCAAGCTAAATGCAAAACTATTGTGCGATTTCAAGCAGCAATTAAAAAAAGACTATAAAGAGACCAAAACATACAAGGAGGTATACATAAGCATATACATATCAAAACAAAAGGAAGGACGAAACGACTAAAAACTTTTATTAATTAATAACGAGTAGACATCGAAAAACTATGCTTTTTATTATTTTGGCTTTAGTAGATTTTAGATTTAAATACATTTTAATAAGAAGAAATCAGTATTTTCCACTAATGTTAAAAGAAACTTATTTAAAAAACAATTAAAAAAACAATCTTAAACGGTAGTAGTGTTTTTGGCTGTAAAGATCACCTTTTTCATCTAACACGTTATCCAGAAAGACAAACGGAATTGCTTATTTGTTAGTTAATTGTTTTATTGAAAAACATTGATTGAAACGCCGTTTTATTTTTTCAGCAGATTATTTGCGCCTTAAGACATGCTAAACTTTTCGGTTTGTTATAGTTTAAAAATACATTTGGAAAAGCTACTTATAGCGTTTTCTTATTTTTTTATTTTAAGAGTAACTCACATGCTTTAAATTAAAGAAAGGACCACAATGTATTAAGCCTTTGCTGGAAAAATATCATATTATTTTTTTCTACCTCTTTTCACACTACCCCACAACTAAACACTAGAATTTTGTGTAGCGATATATCTTATAGGTCTTGCCTCTGTTTGAACTCCAAGACCCAAGGTGACAAAAGGTTCTAATATAATTATGACTCAAAAAAACTGTTTCCAAAAACGAAGTCTTCTAGTTTAAAGTGAAGTCTCATTACTCATTCTGTACACCCGGCAAGTTAAATTGTCAGCCTTGCTAGCATAGCTCCAAAAGAATCTTTAAGCTCTCATCTTTTTCAGATCCTAGGGGGGAATTTTAAATTGATAAAACGAGACTGACTTTATTCGCCAAGAAAGTGTAAGCCGTCCTTAAGCTCATATCCTCAAAATTACCGAATTATTGTTTCTTTCTGACTTCAGGCCTAGCCAGCCTGCCTTAACTATCCTAGCCTTACGAAGAGCAGCCGAAACGAGCTTGGGTTAAGTTGGCTTGAAAACAGGAGACCTTTAAAGCCTCAAGTCGCGTAGGACATACCCAAGACAGTGATTGGCTTGTTGTACGCTGCCAGCAGGGAAAAGGAATCTCGGGGGAGAAGTTCGCAGAAGTTCAGTGATGTGGAGGAAATTCTTATACAACTAATCCACACCTTCTAAGTAAGCCACATCTAAAAAGACATTATACATAAAACATCGGACTCGCTCAAAAGTTAGGCAGTGACACAGAAAATGCTCCATCGTTTCGATGTCGTCCCTGTTTGCCGTGCAATCACTGCCCTCCACCACTCCTATCCGATGGCGGTGTGCTAGTAAGTTTGGCTAAAGCGTGACCACACTCATCACCCTGTCTTGTTCAGGCTTCCCAAGTTTCAGAATGCCCCTACCCTTGGCTTTATTTGGGTCGCCCCAGGGGACCACCTGCTTTCCACTGGACCTAATCGCCAGATAATTTGACCGTTCATTTTCGACTACCCCCTCCTAATGACCAAGTACCCATATTATGCGAGCCTGTCCATATTGAGAGTAGTCATCTATCATCCTCTTGCATTGTTAAACCGTCCTATATCCCGTGTTCACAGACATAAGTGCCCTTATAGATGCTTGTCTTGGCTGCGTGTGCCCTGAGACAGGACAGACATTCCGTGATTGCCAGGAGCTCCACTTATAGGTTACTATTGTGATACCTGTGATACATATCTGGTATCAGCGCAGTGCAGTTAAGTCTACCTTTACTAGAGGTATACGATCGGACAACACTACTGTGTCCGTTTAGCCCTCCAGTAAAAAAAAGCTTAACTTACTAACAAAGAACCGATAGGGAGTTCCGTTGGGCACAGGAACGTTTGCGGGGAAGGATGTAACTTACTTTGTAAGAATCGAGCACAAAGAACTGATTATTTTTCTGCTCTGCCGTTGCTATGTTGGCCAAATGTTACTTTTTGTTTTGCCACATTTGTTATTGTAACAGCAAAATATAATGAGAACAACCGAGAGTAAGTCATTCACGTACGTTTGTTACTTTTTTTCTTAAGGATTCTTAACAATGCCCCAACTTTTTACATTAACTCTACAATTGCACGCACACTAATGTGTGAAAGAAAAGAAAATTAAACAGATTAAAACTAAGTCGGAGCACAGATTTAAGTTTTATTTCCAATTTATATTTGTTTTGTTTAATTTACTTTATTTCAGTTTTGTTGACGTTGTATTTATTTGTACAAAATTACTTTTCTCTTCTAAGTATTAACTAATTCCATTGTTATCGTTAAATGACAATAAAACGTTTTGACTCTTTTTACCTTAAAGTTGTGCAAAACGTGTTTGTTTGTGAAAAAGTTAGAAGAATTATTTTTTTACGTGCGTAAATGTAAACAAATTGTTTAAGTTGGCGTTTAATTTAGAAATGTTAATTTCTTAATAGAAATTCATATTTTCTTAAGAAACGGTTTTGTGTGAATATTATATTTTTTGCAAAAACAAAAACAAAAAATAGGGTTTGAATAAAACGCTTGGAAAATTTATTTTAGAAATACTTTAAACTAAATTACAAAAACCATTTAATTTCATGGTCTTTGGTTTTCTATTGTTATCTTTTTGGGATTGAAAAAATATATTATTTTAAAGCTTCTAAAAACAAAATCTCCCCTTTTTCTCTGTGATTTCTTTCAGCAACTTTAAATTGATTGTAGATAATAATAAAAGAGAATTAAATAACTATCTTCACACTTAACCATTTTATTTATTCTTTTTATGTTGACACAAAATTATTCGCACAAACTCATACAGCAAGTCTCGGATAACCCCAATAAAAATCCAAATATAAAGAACATTATTAATGAAGCATTTTCAATAATCATTATTTTTTTTCCTTTTTGGAATTAAAAAAATTAAGTTCAAATGCTTTGTTACCAACTTTGCTAGAGTTATTCAAAAAACTGCTTAAAAACAAGCTGACTCCGATTCCGCAAAACAAGAAATGCATTCCAAATGCCCAATTTGGCCTTAGAAGAAAACATAATAACACCCAACAAACCCACAAGTTGATACAGGTTATAAGAAAGGCCTTTGAGGAAAAGAAGAACTGCCCCGCGCATTTTATTGATGTCCCTTAAGCTTTCGATTGAGTATAACATGAAGGCCTGTTAAACAAAATAAAGCTGAACTTGCCAGGTAATCTATTTTACCCATTAGGAAAGCACATAAGCGATTGACAATTTTTGATCAAAAAGAAAAACCATTTCAGTTGTTTTTAACCAGTAGGGGCTCGTGTACCTCAAGGGAGTATTTAAGGTTCAATTCTGTACCTGCTTTAAACAGCAGGCATGCCAACCAACAGTCCTACACACACGTCGACATTTGCTGATTATACCGCTTTTCTCAAAATTCATAAGAACCCTAAAGAGGCCTCAGACCAACTACAACATCACATAGCCCAAGTAGAGAAATGGGCAAAGCTATGGGGACCCAGCAAAAAATAATCGAGATTTTGTAAGCAGTAAATACTTTTTCTAGTATACTAATGCCCTTCGCAGCAAGCACTTATCTTTTCCCTTAATAAATGCAATAGTGTATGGCAGTAAATGTAAAACTTTTACTGTTTTACACACTCGCTTACTCAAGTGCATACTAAGAAGCACTACTGTAAGGCAGTGAGTAAAAAAAACATTATTTTTCCGTCAAGTAACGAACATAAAAACACGACATAACATTTATTTCGATGACGCAATAAATTTAAACAACTAAAGAAGCGCCAAAACTACATGAATTAACTGGATATTTATAGCGCCTTAATAAGCACTTAGCATGAAATGCAACTAAGTGGGACATCGCGAACAAGTATCATGCCATACGTAAGCAGGTTTGTAAGCTTTGCTGTCTTGATATTCCCTTACAAACCTACCTGCGGCGAAGCAGCAGTTTTTGCTGGGGAGTAAAAATAAATGAACAAAAATGAACCCACGTTTCCGTTTCCGGCAACGAGACAAATGGGACAGGAACTCTTCAGATTTCTGCAGGGTTTGCGGAGACGAGGAGGAGATAGAGACGGTAGAACACCTTATCTGCCACTGCCCTGGGCTGCAGATTCGCCGACAGAGGTGGGTTGGAGGACCCTTCTTAGATGGACTTGGTGAGGTCCCTGGCAGTGGGCTGGGTTTCATTAAGGGGGTTGGGTGGCTAGGCAGATAGGTGATTCAGGGCCTATGACTATTGACTTTCTTAGGCATCTTGCGGATGGTACTCTTGCTTTCTTTATTCTTATCCTTACCTATAAAATGCTTAACAATTAGTTCAACAATAAATAAAAATTATCATATGCTTGACTTACTTAATTTTTCTTATCGACTTTTCTGAAGGGATTCCCAATGGGCCTGATGGGCGCCGAGTGGAAGTGCCGAGTTGAACTCGTCGCTACCCTTCGTAACCTAACCTAACCTAACCTAACCTAACCTAACCTAACCTAACCTAACCTAACCTAACCTAACCTAACCTAACCTAACCTTGGTATTCACCTGGATCGTCGCCTTACATGAACTTACACATATAGATGCGAATTCGACGCAAATGAGACTTAAAGCTACACAGCCTAAAACTATATTTTAATAGTCGCTAGGTTAGACCAGTTTGCCAGGAGTAGTAATGATGGATATTCTCCACTTTCACTCAAAGCTATAAATGCCCATTGCGAATCCCTTGAAAAAAGAAGGATAAACAAAGGTAAAGAAAAAAACAAGAAAGTGCAAGTACAATGTACAGACAATAACATAAAGCAAAACAGGGATAAAAAAACAGAAAGTAAGTGTCCATCAAAAGGGGCAGGCACTAAAGCCCTGTTAAAAGTGGTTTATTACCAAGCCACTAGATACTCTGAAGGCATTTTATGATGTCCCCCAGCATACAACCTAAGAGCTGAACGAAGCGCTTTCCCAGCCACTTTTGCCGGCAGACCTTTGGCTTTAGACCGCGACAGACAAACTGTTTCACAGTCTTTGTTTTCTCCTTATTTTCTGACAACCTGCAGACTTCTCCATCTCATTTACTAGACCTCAAGGTCCTTCTGCTTTAATTTCGTTAAGAACCAGGTGTATACCCTTTCTATTCAGTCTAGGCTACTGACGAACGAACGTCTAGCAATCAGCCATGTCTCTCCAGGCGTGCCCTACCTAAGCTGGAACCTGGTATGTCTTTACCAGATCGTTATAGAATCTTAGCGGTGGCCTTACCAGCACATACCCCATCATTTCCTCATCAAACAGAGCCTAACATTGTTCATCGTCTTGTTAAAGCTGAGAGCACGTTAACAGTCGTTTACAAGCCTAGACTTGACCTTTTTTGTTTCCCTAAAAGTTTTAATGTAACCTTTTCTTCGTTTAAATGTCCTTAAACTCGCGGCCTTTATCACCGCCTGAAAACATTACACTTATGCGTCAGTCTGCATGAGCCCTCAAATATCCGTATCTAAGCCCCATTCTAGCTACGGAATTTTATCAAATTTATTTGTCTTCTTAAATACATATTAAAGCACCCTATAAATTTTGATTACTTGCAACTTTAGTTTACTAAAAGATTAATACAGAGGCTTTTCATTGCATTGGCATGATTTCCCTTAATCATTGTACTCTTAAAGCAATCTTTTTAATTCACCTAAATTTTATTTAATTCTAATTAAGATCTTATAACTGTTGCTCTTTCATTGTACTTAAGCTTGTAACCAGCCTGTTAAGCCTTTGCATAGTTGCGGTAAAGTCTATGCCAAGCCCCACCACATTTCAATATTCTCTAAAAGCCAAGAAGTTTTAAAATTATTTTATAAAAAAGAAAAGGATTAATAGTAGACTTTAAATATAAATTGTTATTTGTAAAACGTGCTTGTTTTTGGGTAAAAAACATTTTGCAAATAAAAACAAGACAAATGAATACAGATAAGAATAAAATTTGTTAAAAAGTTTATTTGCTTTAAGAGGCTCAAACAAAAAAAAAGAAATTGTTTAAGAAGAAAAACAAAATACAAAATAAAATAAACAATAATAAATTTTATTTTTCGTATGGTTCAATTTGCAAAAAAAGAAACCAAAAGTAGTTTAACACACATTTAAACTCTAGATAAAGAAAAAGGAGATAGAAATTGAGAAAAATCAAATTGTTGGAAAATAGTCTTACAAAAAAGGATAAAAAATTAAGATTCAAAAAAGCAGACTGTTTTGTTATTGTTTTATGCCCTAAAAATAGTAAAAAGGAATTGTTTTAGTTTGTCATTCCGTTTGTATTATTAAGAATAGTTTCCTTTAAAGCCGCAAAAGATTGGGGATTGTCACCCTAAACCCTCTCTTGGAGGTAGCCCCATAAAAAATCCATGGGAGTTAGATCGAGCGACCTCGGTGGCCACGGGATGTCCCCAAAGCGACTGATCAGTTTTTGGGGGAAATTTTCCCATAGCAAATTCATCGCAGCTCTGGCTGTGTGTGTAGTCGCTCCATCCTGTTAAACCCCTACTGTAAAGAGTACGATGGATAAACTCGCAGGTTTGGCAAAAAGAATTCCATAATCGAGTCTGGGCTCGAGAATTTTGGAAAAAAAAAATGGCGCGATAAGGTGCACTAAATAGTTACCCTGGGGCCATGCAAGGGTTTTTGATGTTTCAATCAAGTTTTTCGGTTTCCTGTAGGTCAGTAACGGCAGTTTTGTTTGCTGACAATGCCGTTTAAGTGATAGTTAGCCTTGTTGTCCCAGAAAATTGGGTTTACAGTGCGAAAACGCTCTAACATCGCTTCACAAAAAATATTTCACGTAAGTCATGAATAATCGCTCTTCGAAGTCCCAGTGAGGCCGCTCTTTTCCGTTTTGGAAACCGCGTATTTTTGCGTAAACTGATTTCAATCAGTTCAATATTTTCGGGAGACCTTAAAAATCGACTGGGCCCTTGCCGTATTCATAGCCAAAGCGGTTGCGTGGAATCTCTGCTCTTAAGAAAGAATTAAATTAACACACGGTTTATAACGTATTAACCAAATACCGAACTTTGAACAAAACTGACGACGAGCAATTACGTAGGAATTACTCTTAAAAAAATTTATTCACAGCGAACGCGCGATGCTCATTCGATCACTGCGACATCGTCGCTGACAAATTAGCACAATCGATAATACCAACAGCGACACCCTCCATCCGCACCGTTTATTACTTTTTGAATAATCATTTTTTAAAATATAAATTTGCCACCAGACACCCTGTATTAAAAGGAAAAGCATTTAGGAAGAATTACTACATTTAAGAATTTAAAACAATATTAAACATATGTTTAAGCTGTATAAGTTTAAAAATCATTGCCTTTATATACTTAGTAAGGGATATACAAGTTTTAAAACATATTATGTTCAATAACCATAAAAAAATCCAATTAAAGTTTTTAAAATATTTAAAATATTCAAAAATATTTATTTACCAAATGTGAGATTTTTTTTATTCTTTTGAAAAGAAACTTAAAATACACTTAACTTAAACCTTTATTAAATTTTTCTATGTATTTTTTAAACTTTTCTTATCTTCTTATCTTCTTTATTATATGAAAAGTTTTTATGTTTATTTAACTTTTCAGGTTAAACACAAATTTCTATGTATTTTAACTTAAATTGTAGTTATTTGTGTTTTGTGTCATTTTGTGTGTTGTTTCTTAAGCAAACGCAGTGAGTTAGAGATACGCAAACATTTTCAAGCGTAAGCATTAGGGTGGTTCTAAAACGGAGGTTAATGTTTATTTGTGGTCTCTATAGTTAGCAAAATCTATAAGAAAATAAAACATCCTTTACACTAAACTGCAAGTTTTAAAGTTGATTCTCATATGACCTTGTTGAAGTTGTAAGTCTCCTATTGGGTGCGTCTCCGCACTGGCAAGTGGTAACGCATCGTCTATAATTAGGGCCTCATGTAAGTTAATGTTGACAGTTCTATGATTGGATTAAATTTCAAATATCTAGAGCGCAGGCTTATACGTTCTACTATGGTACACGTTGGCATCAATCAGTTCAGAGGAACTCCTCAGGAAAAAGTAATTTCGCCATAACGGTTTAGTATAAAAAGTATGTTACTCAAGGTCCTGAATTCAATAAGTTTAAGGCTTTGGCCTACGAGTGTGACGGTATAGAATTGTTTCAAGCATACTCAGCAACAAGAGCATAAGAAGCGGTTTACCGATCTACCCTTCTTAAACAGAATAAGTGCTGCCCACGATTGATATGAGATTCCTTCTTTTAACCGTCCCTCTCCAAACAAACCTCATGGCGAAGAAACTGACTGACACTGAAGACTGCAAAAATATTTACTTATGCAAGTATTTTTGGGACTTCAGAACGACTACTGCCCCCTAAAGCTTTTAGTCCTCGTAAACTTTTCCTTCGATATTTCAAAGAGGGAATCACGTTCTGGAAACTTATAGATCAAGAGGTGTACACGGACTTGTTTAAGAGGAAGATTGGTGTTGAAGGTGCTATATTCATTGCAGGAATTTTGGATTTCAGTCAGACAAACCCGATGTATGCAATGCACTACTTACAAGTTGAATGGTTGGCGATTTGCAGAACGACTTTGTGGTCGCAGTACCACAGGGAGTTTAGCATATACGTTGGAATCTCCACTCACGGAAAGGTAAGCCACCATCATCGCGTGGGACTCGCTAGATTGTCCATCGGGGCTGTTTGAGAATACTGGCCATATTGGTTTAACATGGTGCCCTCCATTTTAAGGAGAAAAATCTCCAGGGTTGACAAAAAAAAATTCAGTCTTAGGAATTGTTTTCCAGTGGTGAGCGGAGATTAAGTTAACTGGTACAGTCATCAATGGAAAACACACGCTGTAGTGTCAGCCGCGAAAACAGCGTATGTATAGCGTACACGTACTTAGACACATTATTCATTGCATGGCCAATATGAAAATAAGACGTAAGACGTAAATGTAATCTCAAGTTAAGGCCTTATCCTTTAATGGGAGAGAAGGATGGCCGCAGAAGAAGCCGTCATTAGTTCCGTACTTATGTTTATGCACAACACGACTTGTCTGCAAATGTCTGACCTCCTTGAACTGGATGGTGGCGCATTCTTACTTCACACTTATTAGGGTATAAACAATACCAGACCAATGCAGGAAACTACGTTGCTGTTTAACTGGAAAAAGACAGTACTAGATTTGATTGATACAGTGACTGACGAATTTTGTGGGAAACCTCTCTCTTCTTACAATCTCCGAGTGAAACACATGCTAGCGGTCTTTCTGAGAATGCATGGGCTTTTGAGCCTATAAGAAGAACATGGCCGGAATTATATCCAAAATGTTTGAATTGCCTTGTCAATTTAGATAGACCGAGATTAGGAAAGACTTTGGGCGTAATTACTGGCAATCGCGCCAGAAGAATGGCGCTGCCTTTCAGTAATATCTGTAAAAGCACCTTCTCTTCTCCAGTCCGCCTCTGGACAGTAATCGAGCAAGGCTATCGGATCTTTTAACCCTTATCAGTGGTAGGGGTTGGTTCTGAAATGATGAATAGACGGGGGCAACTATTGAAAATCATGTAACTCTCTTAGACTATCCCTCTCTTATCTATGCTTTATTTTTTCCCCCTCTCTCTTTTAATGTCTCTCTATTCCCCTATTTTCAACAATTACAAATGGATCGCAATGACGGACCGAATGGTTAAGTTTCTTGTCAATCTAGACAAAAAAGGTTGAAAGCCAGTACTTTTTCTATTGTGGTCCGTCACTAAACAATGATCGAGCAAGGCAATCGAATCTTTTATCCCTTATCATGGACAGCGGCTGGTTTTCAAATGATGACTAGACAAGGGTGCAAACCATGTAACTTCTTTTCTTTCCCCTTACTTATCTGTACTTTTTTTCTTTCATTACTACTTTTCTCTTTTTACAAGTTACTTTCTCTCTCTCTCTCCTTCCCTCTCCCTCTCTCTCTCTCTCCTTCCCTCTCCCTATCTCTCTCTCTTTCCCTCTCTCGCTCTCTCTTTCTCTGACACAGGCATTACGAATGGACCGAGATAGTGGATGGTTACCCGTTTTCCCTAACCTAACCCTGCCTAATCTAATCTCATATTGCGTCTTCTAAAGCAATACGCCAGTAGGAAAACTAAAAAGGGGCAAAGCAGTAGTATCGTGTTTGGCGTTATCACCGTCGTTCTAAAAGTTTAAGTTCCAAGTTCTAGTTTTTTTTATCACATTTAAACATAGTCGGCACTAAAACGCTAAACTTAAGAAAACCATTTTTAGCAAAATGATCGGTAAGCTGGAATTAAAAAAAAAAAGAATATGCAGCTCGGTATATTAAACTTAACAACATATGAAACAAAACTAAAAAAACAAAGCAGAACGTTAAAATCGTTAAAGTTTTCTGTTGCTTCTGATAAAGTAAGACTGGTTTACCAAATTCAGCCTTGCAAGTGTCCAGGTTAGAGAAAATAGATACCAAGGAGACACGAAATGATCTTATAATCTAAAAAAATATTTTTAATTTACAAGGCTGAACTGCCAAATGAATAGATTGGAATATTATTCAACCCACAGTTTTTATTCACCCTCTATGCTTGATTATGACGCAGAAAAGACAACAATTCAGAAACACTTTTTTAAAAACATAATTTGCCGTAGTCTATTATTATTCCACATTAGATATATTAAGTACATATGAGTCCTTAAAAACAAGTTTATATGTGCAACAGAACGTTCAATTTTATCTAACAAGTGTTTAACTTAACTTTTTCAAATGTGTTTGAAAATGTGTATCATTATGCACCAAATCCTATAAATTACATCCCACCCTTGCCCCTTGAAAGTTTTCTGTTTTCCTTTTTTTTATTTTCTCAAACGTTATATATACGGTTTAAGTAGAGGGAAGATAAGACAAAGAACTTTTCTATTTGTGTTTGTCTTTTTGTATATGTAACACATTCCTTTGAGGTTCCAATAGGTTTGCTTGGTTTGTCAGTGAGGTTACAGTTGTAGTGGTAAAATGCTAAAGTTGTGGTTCTAGTTGGATTTACTTTCCTTTTTAATGTTGTATTTGTAACTGTTGTAGTTGATATTTCATTTCGAAGGCTTAACTTGTATGATTTCTAAAGTGTCATGACGATGACTTTAATAGTGTCAAAAGTACTGCTAACAGAGCCAAGTGCAGTTTTACTAATGTTCTCTTTTTACATGGGACAAATAGAACTGAGGCATACGTCACTAATAATCCGCCAGAAAGAATAGACTTAACTGTTTAATTTTAAGGAGCTTAGAGTGGCAGAAGTAAATAGTTGGAGTTTAAAATTGTCATATTAATTACCATAATAATCAACACAATTATTTTTTTAATTAAAAATATAACAAAATTTTCAATTGTATAACTTTAAGATACTTTTTTAAGCATATTGGGAATATAACTAACAAGATGTGGGATTTAAAACCGACGACGTTTTTTCCACACGATGCAGAAGAAAGTGTCTGGGACTAGCTAAAAATATTCTTTCCAGCTTATTCAGTTAAACTGATATGAACGTATCTCAACATTATAAAGCTTTCCGCGACGAATTAAATTTTATCACTGTTTTTAGAGCAGTTCCTTTCAACGTGTCTATTTGCCAACCTTTTTAGCAATTTACACCATAACAGGGGTTAACCAATATTCTGGGGGAATATCATTTAATTCGATTCGAATAAAAATCCTTAAAATTCTTTTACTCTTTTACTTTTCAATTCAGATTAACATTTAGAGAATACTTTTGTAAATTTTTAAATTGCCTTCATCTTTTTTTAAATGTTCAAGTTTGGCATTACTAGATATTTTCCTAAAATTAATTCATAAAACCACTAATCATTCGTCTTGAATGAAACGAATGGCCTTTTGAAGCGAAATACCTTTTTGAAGCCTTGTTACGCCGATCCCAAAAAAAGGGAAATGCTGATAACCATGAACATTACCGTTCAATACCTCTTTACTAAGCACTGTACAAGGTTATGGAGAATATTTATAATTACCGTCTTCTTAATAATGTGTAGTATTGAACCATCCCCATCTACAACAAACTCCAAATCATTGAATAACTGGTTTACATTTTAAAGACTTCACAAGTGTTTTATGCATAATGTCACATCTGCCAAAATATGATATTGGAAGTATAATTTTAAGCTAAAAACCAACGACGAACAACTTTTTCTATTTTCCATGGTTTTGCTTTTTTGCTTTAAGGGTTAAATTTCTGACTTTTTTAAGACTTTTCTTGACCTTCTGTTTGTAGTTTTTTTATGAAACAGTCGTTTTACTTTACATTAGATTTCGCGGTTTTTATGTGTTACAAAATGAAATTGAGAAACTTTTTTTAAAAGTGTTTTTTATGGCTTTCTTGGAGGAGATTTTTGTGTTATTTGGTTTTTTTAACCACAAAATTTAAAAAGAAGCCAAAGAATATAAAAAATCCTTCTGCCTTAAAAAAACATTCTATAACCAATAAAAAAAATTAAATTCTAAATAAAAAATTCATATACAAGTTTTACTATACCAGAATTGAATTCACAAAACTCCCTACAACTTACGCAACAATTATACTCCCCCTTGGTGTATGCTATGGAAACTATTTTTATTACACCCTTCACATAGTGATAAGGGTATATATCAGTTCGTCATTCCGTTTGTAATTTCTTTGTTATCCATTTGCGACCCCATAAAGTATATATGTTCTGGATCCTTAGATAAAGGGAAGCCAATTTAGCAATGTCCGTCTGTCCTTCTGTGTGTCTGTTGAAATCAAGTTTTAGGAGTCAATTCAAGTCCTACGGAACCAATATTGTAGTCAAACTATCAGAAATATTCCTAAGATGATTGCTTTTTTAAATGAGCATGTCTGGTTCGCCATGGACCTAGATGTAGGCAAAATACCTCGAGTGCCCCAGTTTTCACAGCTTTTTTAGAACAAAGTCCATACAAAAAATGAGACAAACTGGCAACGCTATGTATAAACATGTGTTATTGACTTTGGCACGCGTTTGACAATTCGAATGCAAAAGAGAGTGAAGACTGTTTTTATGAAAGGAGTTTGACAGTTATAGTTTACTACCGCTGTTAACACTCTTTTACAGACAATAGATGTACCTCGTACCATACGGGTATATTGTTTTTGCTAAATTTGTTTTCTGTTTTTTAAGAGCCATAGTGTGTGTGTATTTGTGTGATTGTTGTTATACCCTTAACATAGTGGTAAAGCTATATATCCGTCTGTCGTTTCGTTTGTAATTTTTTAATTTTCCTTTACGACCTCATAGAGTATAATTATTCTGGATCCTTAAAAATAGGGATGTCAATACATTTGCTCAAATGTTGTGAGTTTTTTGTTTGGAAAACTATGATAGCTATGCACTTTAAGCCCACCACAAATAATTACAATATTAACGGTTTGAAAACAACTTGCCTAGATTAGGTGCTGGGTAAACAAAAAGACCAATGTGGAGGGTACATAAGATTCGGCATAGCCGAATATAGCGTTTTTACTTGTTATTGCTTGGTTCTTTGTTAAACCAAGGGCAGCCATTAAAGTTTAAACAAAAAACAACAACAAAGGTCATAAAGAAATTATTTTTATATTCTGTAGTTACAAAAAACATAAAGTAAATCTTTATTATCGAGGGCCAAGTAAAGAGGTTGAACAAAACAAGTGCTTAGTACTTGCACTTTCACTTTTTTGTTATTTCGTTGTTCTTTTCTGTTAAAAAATATTATAAAGTAGTATTTTTTTCCGCAGACATGTTTAAACATGCATAGAAAAATGTATTGATTTCTAAATAAGCTAATAATGCTAAAATAACAAGAAAAAATAAAGAAAAAAGAAAACCAAGAAAATTGTTTCCCATTAGAATTATAAATTGAAGGCAATAAAAGAATTTTATTTAATTTCCTTAAGTATACTTTTGAGGATAAAACCAAAAAATTTAAATCTCAAAGCAAACATTATGTAAAAATGTTGGCAAATAAAAGCCTCAAAAATTATGCACAAAAAGTATATTACTTTGTTAAGGAAAAAGAAAAAAATTCCTTATTGTAAAGAAAGCTATAAAAAACTTTTAAGGCAAATACAAAAAAACCAATAAATACATGTGTGCAAATATATTGGCTTAAACATTTCAAATCTTGCTAATTCCTTTTGCCACGTTAAAATAGAAAAAAAAATTTAAACATTTTGATCCCCTTAAAACTCACAGGCATTTTTGGAATATTCGCTTTAAAGCAAATATTTTTTTAAAAATGATTTATTTCTCCCCGCCAACCCATAAATTTTAAATATTTCCAATTTTTTATTATTTTCCCTTTTTGTTTTTTACAAACTTTCTTTACAACTTTAAAATTAAAATTACCATATCCCTCAAAGTTTTTCTATTCAGCTTAACCATATGTGCTCTCTTTTGTGGATAAACTAATAAATTTTTTACTGATTTCCGTTACAGATGACATGTTAATTTCCGTTGGCAATTGATGTGATATGTATAAGTAATGTCAGGCTTTCAAGCACGCAAACAAATATAAAGTTTGCTCTGATTAGGGTAATGTATTTTCAAGAACAGACGTCTACAACAATATATAACCGTATAAGGCTTTAATACTGCACAGTGGAACAAATGACCAAAACGATTAATTTATTATTGTTGATATTTCTATATGTTTCAAAATAAAATACGAGGTAAGAGAAAATTAAGAATCATAGGAGGTTATTTTTCACTGAAACGATAACAGACTAGAGTTTGTCAGGGATTGAATCCACTAACCATAGTCCTGCATAGCAGCTTAAAAACAATTTTAACTTTAAGAAGCTTTCAGCCTTAAAAGATCCTAGAACTAAAAGCCTGTTGTTTCTAAGCAATAATGTGTTTTTGTTGTCGTGTGGGTAACTAAGGGTTTACCCTCGAGTCCACGAATCAAAAGACAATAATTTTCCTTAAAGGGGGATATAATAACGTTAAACTTGAATTAATTATTTTTTACCCAAATAGAAACAAAACATTAAAAGTTGGTCGGCTTGCGAGGAGTTTTTTAGTGCCAGCAATTCTTAATTGTTTATACTGGCTTGTAAGAACCCTTCAAATGATGCTGTCGGATTGAAAACACAGGTTCAAATTTAATTTTAAATGCATGTTCAGGCAAGTTTTTCTGATTCGGATGAAGTCTACAAAACGGGTAGCCCTAGTTACCTGATTTAAGCTATGGGAGTGAAAATATGGACAGCCGCAGCGCCAGCAAAAGAACAGACAGCTGCAACCACGAAAAATTAACAGTAAAAGAACAGGCAACCGAAGCCACAGTGAACGAACAAACACCCCAACCCACAATGATCAAACATGCAGCCGAAACCGCAGTAAGATAAAAGACATCCGAAACCACAATAAATCACAGACAACCGAAGTCACAAAAAAAAATCAACAGATAGCCGCATCCCCAATTAACGAGCAGGCGCTTGATGCAGTCAGCCGAAGCCGTTGTGTCATATGGACATTTATTTCGGTATCTGGTTACCGAGTGCTTGCACGCTACATAGTTGGAATATTTTGTTTAAAAATCCCAACAGATATCCACCTGTCGGTTTCTCCTAAATCATCTCCGAGATTTATTGGTGAGTTTCAGCTCTCTTGTGAACTGTCCCAAGGATAGTCAATTCTAATCACTCATACTATTTTAAAAAAAAATAAACTAAATGAGAATTATAAGCCACAGTCGTACTGAACACAATGCGTAATCACTTCCAAGTTTTTGGTGGGAAGTTTGTCGCCCTAGCTTTCAGAAAATATTTTGTTGTAATATCAAGGCCATAAATTGTTAGTAAAACTATCTTTTGGTCAAAAAGGTGGAAGTCTTTTTTTAAAATACTTTTTACTTATGTCTATCAGTGATTGAACTTAGAATCTCTATTTTAAAAGCAACTTTTAAAAGTATTTATCAAAATCTCTAATTTTTTATTAGAGAAAATCAATGAAATCTTTTACGAGAATCAGAAAAATCTTTCATGTTTTCTTTCGCATAAAATATTTTTGAAGCAAATACTTCAACACATCTGTAATAGGGATCACGTAGGATATTTAAAAGATGTTGGCTATTAAGTTTCCATAGTAATTCCACTAACGACCGCAAACATAGCAAAACAAAAGCAATGGTGAGCATGTGTGTGTGTGTAAATTTGTTTTCAATTTACATTATTATTAAATATTTGCTATTCAAGATGGTGTGCACGGTTGATAATAATAATATTGTTGTTGTGTTTTTTGTTTTGATTGAAAACCACTACAGCATGTAAACTCATACGTACAGCAAACTACCACACACACACAACCACATACAAAGGCAAGACGATATTACAAAAAAAAAAAAAACGCCCCAAACACACTGTAGTTAGTGACTATACAAAGAAAGTCAGTGAGTTTGTGAATGAGTGAATGAATGGGTGAATAAATTGGTGAAGATGTCAATAACAATAGGAAAATATATCATAAAAAACGTGCCCTTAGCAACACATTCTTTATATTTAAGAAAAAAACTAAACATTTTATTGTTCGTGAAAATGCCTAAGGCTGCTTTCAATAAGAGCAAAACATTGAATTTAAATTGAATTATTTGAGGAGAATAATAAAATAGGAAAAATTGAAAAAAAAAATAATTGATCCTATAAAGCTATTTATAAGAATAATAAAATACCCTTTCTTGCCAAACGAAGGAGTATGCAAATAAATATAAAACCACCAAATACTATTAGACACACATACATATACTTATAAACACACAAAGATATTTATTCAATTTATGCTCACAGCCATGTTTTGGTAAGCAGTTGTTGGGCTAAAAACCAGCCAATTCTCATGCAGAAAACCACTTAGAATTTACATATTTTATGTGTTTATTTACATAATTTACGTAGATTACATATGTATGTAATGTAAATATCGTGTAATTGGAAATTAAACAAATTTATTGCAATTGGGCAAGTAAATAGATGGTCTTGAACTGAAGCAAATAAGAGCCGTCAGTTTTGAAAACAATTTAAGTCATATTTGTACAAAAAAGCATAGTTTAGAGTTTTTAAATAAATTGATTTCAAATATGCGGAATCGGGGTCTATTGGTTTTTTAGTTAAGCACCTGAAGTATCCTTATCTTTTTATTTTTTTTTCAATGAAACGAAATTAATGACTAAAGCATTTTTATTACAAGTGGTCCAATTGTAACTAAACAATAATTTTCTAGACAAATCGAGAAAGTAAGAAAAAGAATTTCGACGTTTTTTTCATTTCTGGAATACTTAAATGAATACCATTACCACATAATTTGTTTGGATTAAAAATTATTATTTAATTATTACTGAAGTACATCGGTAGACAAGCAAGAAGTGTGCAAGTTTGCCAGTTTAAGGGTTATGGATTCGATTCTTCCCCGCACGCACTTTCCTTTAACAGCTACCTTGCCTAACCTTATCTCCCTGCACTTTTGGCGTGAGTGATTTGGGTAAATCAGGTTTGATTACTAATTTTAAAGGCCCTTTTAGCTACCTTGAATAAAACTCGCTCGGGGTTACTTGGTATAAGCTATTTCGTTATTAAAATTCATAACCATTTTAGTATTGATAATCAATAATATTTAATTACGGCAGATGTATAGCAATAATCTTAGGATATGAAATGAAACTACTATTTGCTTAAGCTCATGTAATTTGTTGTTGTGTTTAATTAATGATAGGATTGACTAAAGCAATTATACATAACACTTTAACACTTAAACAAACAAAATAGTGTAGTATACTAATAGGCGTTTATCGTACACCGTAGTAACACACGCATTAAAGCATATATAAATTGTAATGTTGTATGGCACAATAGACAAAATCTATCCCCCTATACATCAAAAGCGTTGCCAACGGTAAAAAAGAGAAGTAAAGAGGAGAGCTGTACGATACAACGAAACTGGGTCTTTACCAAGCCGTCGAAGGCCAGACCGCAGCAGAAGTACAACGCGTGGCAGACGTATATCTAGCGGCAAAAAAAAAATTGCAAAGAGCACAAGACATATAGGCAAACCTTCAACGAACGACCAAGGCAAACATATTACTAGCAACGAAAAAGCGATAGAATGACTTTAAAACAGTAAATTGCCTGGCATAGATAACATCACTTCGCAGATGTTATACCGAGAATGGTATAACTGAACTGCTAAATGCGTAACATTACTATGTTAACTGCAAAATTTGGGTGCCCCGCAAGTCTACCAGTGTGGGGGTCGTGGATTAGATTACCGCCGCAGATTCTGGTTAATCTGCTTTATTATATTTTTCTAAATTAATAGTTCTTTACTACAGCTCAGCTTTGCCTGAATTTCCACTATTTATACCTTTCTTTAGGGGTAAACTAAAAAAAGTGCACTCAAGTGGGAAAAGGATATAACGGAAGCCTGTTTAACTTAACCTTACAATTGCTCGTTTTCTTACTGTCAATTACTCTTGCTTTTTGGGCTTTTAGCAGACAATTGAGAAGTAAAACCCTCTCCCGACGGACAGAGATAACACTTTACAAATCGCTGATCTTACCCGTCCTACTATATGGTCCTAAAACATAGACTATGGAAAGACCGGGGGAGTCATTGTTGACCATGTTGGTGAGGTAAATTTTCAGTAAGACATATTTTCTCTTAAGAAAAATCCTTTCAGAAAACGTGACGGGAGTGACATTTTCATCCAAACATAAAGAACAAGCGCCCATTATTTAGTACATTATCGTTTAAAAATTTTGTAAATAAATAATAAAGAAATATGTATCAATTTACATATCTATATTTCGATAATTTTTTCCTCTTTTAGACGTGAGTTCATCGATGTTTTAAAAAAGCAGAAGGTAATGATATTTCCCTATTTGTCAATCCGTTTTTTATAAATCTGATCATAATTGTTTTTAAAACTTATAAAATAATTATCCTTTCGATGAGTTTGATAAAGGAAAAACACAGCCTCAACCTCGGAAAAATATTTTTTATAATTAACAAACAAAGGTTGAAAAACTAATATATAACCCAACAACGCTAACATTTAACTTAAGCAAACGTATTCTGCAAGCAGCACAAACTTAGCTCTAAATGCATCACACTTTGCATATCTTGCTTTAGAAAAAAAATTTTAAACGAACGCTCTATCCTGTAACCACCTACTTTAGGAACATGCGAAAAAAAGAATAAAACCATTGTCATTATATGTAATTAAATGCTGTAATCTGGTAACTAGGTGCAATAAAGGTTATTTAATTACAACAATTAAAAACAACCCAGAATTAAGCAATAAAATACAACAAAGAACGAAACGCAACAATTTGGATGAAAATTAGAATTAAACAAGTTTCACTTAATTACATGACCTTTGAAACATACGATTGCAAAGAAATTATTTTACCTTAAATGCTTAGCAAAAAGAAAAACTTATAACAAAATTTATACAGGGTGTCTGGTGGAAAATTTATATTCTTAAATACGTTTAAATACGAATATTTTAAAAAGTAATAAACGGTGTGGAGGAAGGGTGAAGCCGTTGGAATTACGATTGTGCGGATTTGTCAGTCATGATGTCGCAATGGTCGAGTGAGCATCGCGCTTTCACTGTGGAGACATTTTTTAAGAGTAAAATTCTAACGTAAATGCTCGTTGACAATTTTGTTCGTTATTCGGCGAATACGTTATGGACCGAGTGTAAATTCTAAGCGTTCAAAGGGTGCGGAGATACTACGCAACTGCTTTGGCTCTGGATGTGCCACAGCCAGGGCCTACTCGATCTTCAAGAACTCCCGAAAACATTAAACTGGTTTAAAGCAGTTTATGTGAAAGTACTCACTGGGACTTCCAAGAGCGATTTCAGCCTTTCAAAATTCAAATCGTTCAAGAACTAAAAGAAAGTGACTTTGATTTACGCAAACATTTTTGTAAAAGGATGTTAGGGCGTTTTCGAACTGTGTTTGGAGCGACAAGGATTAGTTTCACTTGTCCGCGCATTATATAATTGGAGCATTGTTTTCAAAAAAACACCAAAACCAGGCAACGAATGTCAGCGGTAAAAATTTTTGACGCATGATTACGGAATTCTTTTTGCAAAACCTGCGAGCTCTTTCATCGTACTCTTCACAAACGTGGTTTCAAAAGGATGGGGCGACTGCACACATAGTCAAAGCTTCGATGAACTTGCTTCGGGAAAATTTCCCCAAAAGCTGATAAGTCGCTTTGGGGACATCCCATGGCCGCCGAGGTTGCTCGATCTAACTCCGATGGATTTTATTATGGGGCTACTTTAAAGAGAGAGTTTATAGTGACAATCCCCAATCTTGAACCAAGTATAATGCAACGTGTGGTTAAGAAAACAAGGCTCCGTTTTTAACAGTGTATTCATCTCGATGGAAGACAACTGAATGACTTACTCCTTAAAAAAAATCCCTGTTTCCGTTCTATCGTTAAATGCTCTTAATCAAACTTTGTGTCAATTAATACTTTTTTTTTAATTTAATTTAAAAATATAAATCTGACACCAGACACCCTTTATATGAAAACAGTGATGCAAAAAAATGCACTTAAAAGATTTAGATATTCTTTTCTTTAAATTTTGTTCATATTCAAAATTTTTGATTTTCATTAATTCTAAGTTTTGAAACATTGTGCAGCAAATTCGTTTATTTGCACTAATTTGCCCCCAAAACCGAACCGCATTTTCATTTACATTATTCTCTATTAATGTGACTTTTATTCAAATGTATGCAATTGTTAAATTGTACAACAACAACAACAACAACAATTGCGTCTTATTATACTTGACTGACTTTTAAGTTGCTATTTTAGTTTTAATTTTTATTTAAAAATTATTTTTTTTCTTTACATTTTTTGGTATTCTCATTTGTTCACTTTATAAATTGTTGTGATTTTTTCAGTAATTTTTTTTTCTTTCTTATCGCTTTTAGTATTGAAGTTCGTTGTCAACGACTAACTAACTAACAACTTGGTTGTGTGCAACTGAAACTGTTTTAGTTAAAGCCTTTTTGTTTTATTTTTTATTTTTCCTTTTCACTTCACTTTATTTTCATTTTATTAATATTGTTGTTTTTATTACTGCTTTAGTTATTTTCACTATTTGTCACTCGTTATTTGTTCATGTTGAAATTGCAAATAGTTGCAAGCGGTTTCAGTGGTTTTGACAGAACTTGATATTTGTTTGTGCAACTTGTTAACTAGTGTAGAATAGTGTTGTCAGAAACGGTGATTTTTTTATGCATTTAAGGAGGTTTATATAAAGAGAGTTTTTTACATAATTTTAATAAGGGTAATGGAATACTATACTATTATTCACAGAAAAAATATACGACAAACTATTTGTCATATTAATAACCATTAAGTTAAGGCATACATACAACTTTATTCTTTTAAAGGCACTAAGATTAACGTTTGTAAATACAATACATGTTTTTGCTATCAGAAATTGTTCTTTGATTTTTTCAAAAACTGAAAAACCTAAAAAAAATTTTTCAAAATATAAGTAGATTGAGTCGGAAAAAATCGAAACCATTTAATATGGAAATTTTTAAAAATACGTAAATGGATTTATACATTTGGGGTATTCAAACGGTATGCTATCAAGTCATATTGTCTTAAAGTTTTAATATTTTACAAAAGTTTAAAAAAAATTTGTTATGATTAAAAGAAAAAAGTTTTAGATTAATAAGACTTTTTGAACTGTGTTTATTGTTTTGTCATAAGCAGTAGAAACCTGAGCCGGGCGGCCGAAACTCTTTAGTTTTATAATATTTTTGAAATTAACTATTTTTCTGTTTTCTCCAGCAGCCAATTAAAATTTAAAATAGCACACTTAATTATGAGCGGATGTTCACAACAGTAGTATTTTTTCGTTTTATTTTTTTAAGATATATGACTTTATGACTACCTTGTGAATACCCTAATTGTAAAAATTTAATTAACAAGAAAATACTGTCAATAAAAAATATTTGTAAATTTATTCCCTTTTCCGAAAATCCTTTTATTGTTATTCTTAAAGTTGTTGCCGTTACTTTTTTGACGAGGTAGTCGGTTCATTTACGCCTAAAATCGGGCATGTCCTGGGATACCTTTTCTCTGTCCTTCAATTCTTTTTTAACAATAGTCAAATACCTTTCACAGGCCTTTGTTCTGGACCCAACCGTGGATTTGTCTCGTTTGGTACAAAATATACCTTATTGTCTGAATAGAACTCAGGGGCCCTCCTTGCCGAATCGAGTAAAAGATATGCGGTTTAAAGAAAGGTAAAATCCACAATAGAAATGTTTATGTGTTTAACGTGTCTGATTTAATAATGAGTGGCTTGTTTGCAAATTGCTTTCCACACAAGAAACTTTTTGGGTAATTTTGTTTCGTAGTTTTCTCTGGTATTGCTTTTGAGCATTACCTCGTCCTTAAGCCCAAAAAATCCTGACCTAAAAGTTCTGAAAATCTTGTCAGTAAATAAGTTTTATCATTCATCACACAACAGGTGTATTTTTTTAAAAAATTTTACTTTGATTTTTTCGCTTGTTTCTTTGCTTCTAAGCTTTTAACCGCCTGCGATCTGGAACTTACTAAACTTTATATGACTTCAACACCGCATTGGCTTAACTCTGCGTAAACAAGAATCAAAGTATTTAACTTTACGGGCTGCTTTTGTGATAGAGGTGTTCGATGCTCTTCGAACGTGCAGCTCCACTTCCTTTAACTTTCAAATATCTCTTAGACCTTTTGCGTCCTGATCCAGAATTTTTTTCAATGCTCGTTTCTTACTTATAGTGTTTAATGTCTTTTAAAAGTGTGTTACGATTAACGTTTAGATTTTTTGCTATTTTTAAAGTTCATATTATATTCTTTTGTAAGCTTGTAATTAATTTTTCGCGTACATTATTTATCGCTTTTTATTTTGACCAAAATACCAGTTAAAATCAATAATTTATGCTCCAAACACAACTGGAACGAACGACTAATTTCGCACTACACGACGAATTCGCCACTTGAAGTTCGTTGCGTAAATTCGTCAACTGAAACGCATTTAGAACATATAAAAAAATTGCGTAAATTTGCTTTAATAATTTTATTTGTAAAAATGTCTTTAATTACTGTTTTAATTAAGCAGCTGATAGAGTGACTATATTTCTTAAAAAAAAGCACTAAATAAAAAAAAAATAATTAAAAAAAAACTATTTATAAATATAAATATAATAATAAAAATACGTTAAGTGCCAAATTATTCGTCGTTCGTCGGAAGATATTCGTTACGCAAGATGAATTTTAGTCGACAGACTGTTTGTGTGCATTTTCATAAACACAAATGTGTTTTATTTTCTAAGACAAATATTCGCAACAAAAAATTCGTCGTTCGTCCCAGTTGTGTTTAGAGGATTAGAAAGAAAAGTATTTAAAAATCTTTAAGGGATAACGTGGTTAAAAAAATAATAGTTTGTTAGCAGTCTAATAGGTTTTGGTTTGAATATCGTGTATAAGTTTTTTTCGACTCAATTCTTGTTTTCAGACGTATATAATTGAGAAATTTGCAAACAACTTTATTTTTAATCAAAATCTTATGGAATTTTGAAACAAATTGTTTGATTAAAAATTTAAAAGAAATAGAAAAAAATTCTTTTTTTTATTTTGACATCTGCTATTATTTCTTACTGTGTATGTTAGTATGTTAACATTTCTTTTCATTTATTTTCTTAAATATTTTATTATAAAATGCGTTAAACGCCAGTCAACTTAAACAGATTAAGATACTCGTATTCTACAAACATATATCAAATATAAAAACAAAAACTTTGCACCAGGAAACTGTTAGAGAAGAGGAAATAATTTAACATGGCGATAAAATTAAAAATAAGTAAAAGAAAATAACTACAACGGAAGGAATCATTTTCAATGTGTTTGTAAATAAATACAATGATAGATAAATGACAGAATACACAAACGCAAGTACAGATGAGAAATGTATTTTGCTACGGAAGTCTTGTTTACAGGTTCATGGAAGAGGACAGATGTTTATTAAGTAAATAAACGAGTGAAAAAGGAATAAAACTTTTGTAGCCTTAAGATTTTAATTCAACATGTTTTTAACTAACAAACCGGATACGTTTACAGCACAGCAAAATTATTTAAAAAATAGTTTTCAATACGAGAATAGTTAAGAAATTATTTAAAATAAGTAAAAGGTCACAAATCCTGCTACTTACAGGCGAAAGGATAAATAATATTTCTTTAAATAAATTTTCTTTAAATGATAACAAGTTAAGCTTTTTGAATTTTTATTATTTTATTTCTTCTAAAGGAAACATGTGAAATATGTTGTCATTATTTATTTCAATATGGATTTGATTTAAGTTGTGCATTAGCTTGAAAGCAACTAGTATTTTGATAGAAATAAATTCCTCCTCAAAGAAAATTAAAATTATTGAAGAATAAAAACCTAAAAAACAAAGAATAACCTAGGGGACGTCTAGATAAAACCAAACAAACTATTTTGTTGTAGTTAGATTGTTAAGAGATTTTTTTGCTAAATAGCCTTGTGGAAATTTAAGCAGACTCGTAACGGCATCTCCTTATTTTAAAAAGTGAAAAAAAAAATTTACTTTACAAAGGAACTTACATTTAAACTATATTTGAAAGATTTATTTTAAATGCATGTGTGTTATAAGTACATATTCAAAAAAACTTTTGCTTATTTTTCAAACAACAAAAGTTTTAAAATAAACAGTTTTAAATGCGTCACCAAAGTCTTATTGATATTTATATACAGAAAATTTACTTTTACCTATAGCCTACCAACGTTAGCTGTGTTAAATTCCTTTTTAAGAATTCGCAATGAGAAGTAATTTAAATTTCAAACGCACTAATAATCTGATGCATACAACATAATTTGCCTTCGTAAACAAAACTGTTGCCTACCTTTAGGCGCTTGTTTATTAATAATTAATCAATTTTTTAAACTCATTAAAAATTTTGCCAGAAACAACAAATTCTTTTACGCCAACATTATTTAAAAAATTACAAAACACCATAAGTTATACTTAATTTGACACAAGTTTTTTTTTTTATATATTTTAACAAAAAGGAACCCATTTTTGCAAATTGTAGAGAAATAAAATTAAGAGCAAAAATGTATTTTTCTTAATTTGATAACTTTTAAGAACTTTTAATGTTATTTTATATATACTTTTTGCGCTATTTTTTTAAGAAGGAAACTCATATATTTTGAGTATTTCGAAATTTTCTCATGTACTTTTAAGAGCTTAAATAATAAGGCGGTTACATGTAAATGAAGAGAAGTTTTATATTTAAATTTTATATTAAAAAAAATCCAAAAAATATTTCATTATTTTTAATTACTATGCTCAGTTGCCTGTAAAACGGGGATCTCAGAAGGTATCTAGGTCGTTATGCCATCAGCCCGAACGACCACTGATGCTCCATTAGCCACCTGCAGATACTAATTTAAAAGAACAAAAATCTTCAACCAAAACTAAGAACCTTAGGAAATAGAGCAAGCCATTTGCACATTGAAAAGCAACAAAGCAATTTCTAAGGTTTTTGGATTTTAAAAAGGTTTTTGATCGCACTTTCATTCAAAGTTAGAATGCTTTTCTAAAATGCAAAACAGACTTGGAAAGGCAAAACTTTAAGTAGCGCACAAAAGAGGGTAACGGCAATGCTCCCCCCAGCCTGCTTGCCTACATAAGTCAGCTCAACTTAAACTAAGGATAACTAAAACCAAGTCAAATAAATTACAATTTCTTTTTCTATAAAGGAGCTGCGGTATAGGAAATTCTAAGCGCAATAGAATTGCATACTTTAGGGGGTGCATGCAAAAGTTCAAGGATTTCAAAATACACTGAAAAAAATTTTCGAATTTTTTTTAATTAAAGCGCAAAAAAAACAATTAAAAAAATTTTTGCCCCTGAATTTATAATAAAAATTCAAAAATTCAATAAAAATTTTTATCCAAAAAATTTTTTTATCGGCCAATTAATTATTTCAAGTCTTGATTTTGCTTATTTTTATCGATTTGTTCGTTATTTTCATGGGCCTCCCTAATATGAGTAAGGCATTTTATCATTAAAATTTATATTTCAAACAAATAAGAGCATCAGTGCTCCTTAAACGAGCAAAGTACAAATGTGCCTGCGCGTGTGTGTGTCGTGTGTATGAAGTTGCAATGTTTATTGGATTTTAAAACGAAATACTGAATTATTTATAACGAAAATATCTACTTTTTAAACATTAAAACATTAAATTAAGCATCAGAGTGAGTCAAATTCATGAAGTTATTTATTTCTTATTTTTGTTTATTTTCTTTTTTAATGGTCTCTTATCATTTGTTTGTTTTTCATTTAATCTCCTGCATGCGATATTTTTTATGGCCGATACTATTTGTTTGGGAAAATGTTCTCAATTAAGACTACTTATGCCCAGCTAAAAAAAGAGACAAAAAGAAAGAATAAATAAATTAATATAAGCCTTAAAAAAACTACAAGAAGTTGCGACTTTGAAGCAAGGATTTCATTGAAAATAACGTACTTCGTTGAATTCGTTCTATATTTTTTCCAGTTTTTAGGACGCCTTTTTTAAATAAATGCATATTTTATTTAACCTTTATGAAATCAATTATATAATATATTTGCATTTCAAATTTTCTAAAATTTTTTTAGATGTTTTAAGTAACTTTTTAGGAATTAAAAAATAAAATAAACCTTTTTTAATCTCTTTAAAGCACTTGAATGACTTTTTTGCTGGTATAGTTTTGCCCATATTATATATTGCCGTTGTTCACATAATATTGCTATTGCATTGTGATATTGCTTGCAAAATGACATTGCAGCAATAAACTCACATAATACGAATGGTTGCATTTTTGGGTGTATTCCTTTGTTGTTGTTTTTATATAAAAATTTGGTTTTTCGGGCATTAAAGTAACTTGGGGAACTGAGTTTATTGAAAGAATTTAACGCTTCATTGAATATATTATGCCAAACCGCGTGAAAATTTAATATAATCATGTACACAAGATTATGAAAAACATTAACATGAACTATTTAATATAACATGTAATGCAAATTTATCGCAATAAGTATGTATATTTAAAACATAACCCAGTTGGCCAAATCTTAAAAACATTTTGGCGAGCGATGTAAAACTCGTTTCAGTCGTGAAGGGCATATTATTAGCAGTTAAAACCAGTTGTTAGCGAAATGACCTTCAAACACAGCTCAAATGGCATCGGTGACAATACTTGAGTTGTGTTAAAGATATCGCCAAAGTCATATCGTTTATGAAAATTTGGCCAACTGGGATCTATAAACATCTGGCTCTACTGAGTATTAATTATAATTATGGAAGTAAGTATGCTACTCAGTTAATATTGAAACAGAATTCGCGTATGTACCCGTTTGTAACTACAGTACACGTTTTACTAGGGGCTTTGTATTGGCGGGGAATAGGCTCAAAATGGGCTCTCAGTTAAACTCGAATGCTTTCTATACAAAAGCGTAATGGTTTACATAAATAGGCAGAAAATTCCACATTAGAGTAATACAAAAGATGCAAATAAGAACCTCTCTAACAAGGAAATCGGATACGATTTTGGATGCCACGAGGTGCAACATGTGGCAAAACTACAATAGGAAAACAGAGAACGGATTGGTTGGGTATGAACTGAACCATCAGTGCGTTTCGGAGGCAAAAATAGTTACACGGACACCGTATAGTTTTCCGATCGTGTACCTTAAGAAAAGCTTACGACAAACTGCACTGTCCCGTCATTAGATCAACGGTGTTGATAAAATGAGACTTTAGTGCAGACGCCCGAGTCAACGTGTTTCTATACGGATGGTTCCAGGGCGAAGAGAAAAGAACCCGACTTGGCATATTTGATTAAAACTCGGAGAACACACAACATTGCCCTCTAAGAAATCACAGAAGGTTTATCTTGGCTAAGGGCCCACGCAGGTCACACGGACATGGAAATCTTTACAAACAGTTAAGCTTCGAAGACGAAACGATAAATGTTACTAAAACATGGTCAAAAATGGTCAAATATCATTTAGAATTATATTCAGGAGCGAACTAGTTCAATTAACTGTTCAGTAAAGTGAACTTTGTCAGCGGGTTGGTTCACTGAGCGCTTTTGTTGGATCCGCAATTGTTCATCGTTTTTTTTCAATACAACAGGGTTATGCTCAGCCATGGTTTCAATAAAAATTTTATGATGACTTGCTATACCAATTGAACTACTGAGATTATTAAGCTACTGGAGTAAAGGAGAGACCTAGTTCAATTTGAAGAGCTGAACTAAAAAGAGCTGCTCAATGCAACTCTAATATAATGGGTTGATTCAAAATAAACGGTAGACAAATCTGGCAATTAAGGCCAAAAAAAAAGGTTGTAAGCGCGTAAAACCTCTCAAAGCATGCAAGGGCATGCATTCAATGAAAATCGAATCATAGGAGCATTTTTACGTCACTGCCCAGCTTTTGATGATGTTGTTTGAGATATTTCTCACTTGAAAGGTGCGAAATGGAAAAAGTAAAGGTAATCGCCCGAGTTACCGAATTTCTGTAAAATTTTCCCCGCAATTTGTTTTTCCATTGAAAGGAGTGCACAACAAACC
The DNA here is from genome assembly GCA_963583895.1 of Melanophora roralis. Lineage (NCBI taxonomy): Eukaryota > Metazoa > Arthropoda > Insecta > Diptera > Rhinophoridae > Melanophora > Melanophora roralis. The sequence goes on along the minus strand of OY757187.1, from coordinate 111,664,595 downwards.
GATCACTTACCTAAGCGTATGTGCTGCGGGGTTTGATAACTTTCTCAAAGTGCTAGCCTATGCATTTGTAAGAAGGCTTCCCCTTTCCGTGCTCCCACCCGAGAACCCTTTATTTTCAAATAAGTCTTCAAAGCCTTAATTTCAAGTGTTATGGTAGCGGCGATCACAGTTCTTAAGATATATGTATGTATCGAAACATATAAATGTAATGTAAGTATCTTTTCCTTTAACGGCTGCTTGTTCTATAACCTAACTTAACCTAAGAAATTTAAACTTAAACCAAAAAGGAAAAACAATAAATATATTTCACACATCTTCATACGCTTTTCCTTTGTTATTATTCAACATGCTCTCCATTTTTCCCTTTCACTAGTGGCCCCAATCGCATCACATTTTTTTTATATCAATCTTTTGTAAGAATTAATTATCGTTCCTACCTGATTGTTCAATATGTTACAAAGATTGTAATTTCAAATATTTAGCGTTGCATAATTATGATTTCAAAAAACTAGGAATTGTTAATGTTCATAGACAGTGGTTTTAAAAAATAAACTAATAATGGGTTTATCGCATGATGCCAGAACATTAATGCAATTACATTTAAGTTTTGCACATAAAAGCACAAATTCTTTTGTGTTCAAATTTCAACGCTTACATATGCAGATGCAAAAACATTTGCTTTAAAAAAGAAAAACGTGCTGAAATGAAAAATTATTTAAAAGTCTAAAAAAAGAAATTAAAAAGATCTGTGATGAAATGTGTGGCAAAAAGTTTGATTTGAAACTAATATAATTTGAGGGAAAAGAAAAAGCCTCTATGAGTATTGAATATTTCAAACGATGAAATTAGCTACAACAAAGCTTTTCAAATGGCTGATTTTTTTCTCCATTTTCGCAAAGAAAACAGTTAGAAAAATTTTAAATAAATATTTATTATTTAATCACAAAAATAGAAATAATTTTGAAAAGTTTTTTTTTATTAAAACATTCTAAACAAAAACTGTAAGGGGCAACTCTGGTCATCATTTTTCATCTTTTTTCATTAAAGACTTTGTAGCTAAAACGGTGGAGAGAAGTTTCTTGTAACGATGATAACAAAAGGATACCCCGGGTCAACATAGAATAGCGGGTAATGCTGCAAGAGCAGGATACTGGCCAACGATTCTTGCAGCTTCTCTAGTGTACCGGGGCATTAAGAGACTTTTAAGGGTATTCTATGCCCCTTTCGGGCGACAGTGCACTCCAAAACAAACTTTTTAGTGACTCATCTCTTCGAAATCCTAGAAAAAATATTTGTTATCCAAAGGCGGGAGTAATGGCATTTTCCAAGAGGGTGTGAAGCACCCTTAAGTTCATTATATTGACTAAATTAAGCTAATATCACCGAGTTATCTTTTTTTTCTTGCCTAACTATGACCCAAACGGTTGCGGGGTCTTCTGACATGTGTTTTGAACTAAGTAGGAGTGCCAAAACTGGTCATAAGATCTTATAGACTTTTGTGACTTAAACTTATCAAAGAGGGAATTTGCCTATTGATGAGTAGGGAAAGAACGATAATGAGCGGGATAAATGGGTTCACAAGTTAACATTGCCATAGTAAAAGGGACAAGTGCGCCATAATTTCGAAAGTTTTTTCAAAATTAAGATAAGTTTTTAGCTGTGAAACACTTAGTTTGCAACTGCCTTAGGAAAAAAAACCCGCTAATAGAGGTGGTGAGAAGAACGTTTTCTAAACAAAGCAATTAAAAAAATTCTTAGAGAAGACAATATTCTTAATATAATAATAAGGTGATTATGAGCAATTCCGTTGTGATGGGTGTGGCCATTTTGCTCCCATTTTTGTTTTTAACTCAAGCAGTTTGGAACAGGGCGACTAATAGTAAGTAGGCACTGAAAGAACATAGTTTCTGCTTACAGTGATCACTTAAAGACCGTGACGGGTGTGGCCTTACAAATTTAAATTCTAGAGAACTTTGATCTTAAGATCGATTTGTGCAAAATATTCTTGAGAGCGGATTTAATAAAATCTAATTATAAAACAATTTTTTATACCCTTCACATAGTGATAAGGGTATATATAACTTTGTCATTCCATTTGTAATTTCTTTATTATTCATTTGCGACCCCATAAAGTATATATATTCTGAATCCTTATAGATAGGGAAGCCGATTTAGCGATGTCCGTCTGTCCGTCTGTTGAAATCAAGTTTCCGGAGTCAAATAAAAAGATACAGACCAGTTAATGGTGTCAAACTATTAGAAATATCCTGGAGACAATCGCTTTTTAAAATCAGCAAAATCGGTTCACTATTGACCGAGATATAAGCGAAAACCCAGAGTAACCCATTTTTTTTAGGACAAAATCCGTGCATATATCCCTATATATCTCAGTAACTGTAGTCACTCTTGCCACAAAACTTGGCACGGATACTCCTAAAGAAGGAACCTAAATAATATAAAAAGTTTTTTCAGATTGGACCAGGGGAAGGGGTATTTTTCCTACAATTGCACGAATTCGGTGAAATATTTTATGCGCTATATCTCGTAAACTATAAGAGCTATCGACTTAAAATGTTTTACAAAAAGTAATTGTACGCAAAGACCTACACTTTAAAGAAAAAAATTTTTTTAAGTGGTTGCTCCCATACAATTTAACAATTTTTATGAAATATTCGATACGCTATGTCTCGGAAACTATAACAGATATCCACATCAAATGTTCTACAAAAAGTAATTGGAACACAAGGCCTACGTTTTAAAGAAAAAAATTTTCGGATGGGGGGTGAAGAAGGGGTAGCTCCCATACAAATTAACAATTTTTATAAAATTTTCGATACGCTTCCTCTGGAAAACTATTACAGCTATCGACTTCGAATGTAATTCATACGAACGTTAAAATTTTGTTATTTTTTCTATGGGCTTTAAAACTCGCACAAGGTTTTTTATTATATTATTTGCAGTCCAAATTATTCGGCTGGATATATTTAAAGACCAATGTGAAGGGTATATAAGATTCGGCACAGCCGAATATAGCGCTCTTACTTGTTTTATATTTCGATCATTTTCTTTTTAACGTAAATCCATCGAATTTTTTTAAATAAAAAATATACTGATTTTCCCATAATTTTGGCCGTTTTAGCTGGAATTGACCTTATTTTGCTGCACGGAAATTTTAAACGATAATATAAGACAAAAGTATTGTTAAGAACTTTTTTTGAAATGTATTTATTTTTTAAATATGATTTTCTGCATAAGTCCGCCGCGGCTACATCCATTTTATCAGTCCAATTTTTGACTACTTTTTCCACAATTCTGGCCGAGTGGCATCGATGGTGGCTTAAATATTGAACTCCAGGGCTTCAAAAGTTGTAGGTTTTTAGCATATCAATGAATGAGGAGGCCAGCGAACAGAACCACTTCTAAAAATAAAGTTGTTACCAGATTTGGCATTTAGTCGATTTTTAAGAAGGTCAGTGTTGCCACTAGCGTGTGACCCGCTTTAAACAGTCAATTTCAATGTGTGTTGCTTCGTTAACGGCTTAAGGCCTATGTTTACTCATAAATAATCAATAACTGCACGATTTACTTACTCAATAAGCCGATTACGTTGACCGTAAAATTTATGAACTACTTGCAGAGACATTTGTTTTCAAAGTTAATTTCCATAAGTTGCAAAGGCTGTTCTGGACTTGAACGAGTTATGATAACTTTCCAAACCTAATTGAACAGAAATGCCAACAATGATTATTAGTTTTTGCTGTCAAACCATAGCTGTCGATATCGATAATTTTGATGCAGCTATGACACGATTGTCTAAATTGAGCCCAAGTTTTTTAAATTTGGCTAAATTTGCACCAACTAAGGGCAGACAATTAAATCTATAAAAATTGTCTGTTCTATTTATAAACTTAATCATTTAACAGGAGATAAAAAAATCTTAACATTTTTTAGAAAAGCAAATGCAATGTTTAAATAAATAAAAACAGCTTCTTAAGAAGATAAATCTTTAGTTCCCACATTAATATTTTTACTTTTTTTTAATATTGAAAAGAGATATTAAAACGGTCATTATCAATGCGGTAATTGCATAATTGACTTCTTCTTCTTCTTTTCATTCATTTATTCATGACCACTGGCTGCTGGCAAATCCTAATTAAATTTAAAAATGTTTTGGGGGCCCCAAAACTAACATTAATTAAGTTTTTTTTTTGCATTTTGTTCCCCAATCAATTCGTTTGCTTACAAAAAGCCAGTCATGAGTATTAAAAGTTTTATGCAGACAGAATTTTTGTCGTGGATTTTGCACTACAAGCACACACAGAATATAATGAATTATTTAGATGGTTGGTCAACTATGTAACGATGTAGTTTTTATATTTGAATGAATACAGTATCTTCTAATTCCAGCTGAGTCTCTAAATACAATGCACTAATGGGGGGCGTTTAGTTAATTTACAGATCATTTTGATGCAGTTGTACTACAAAGTAGTTATTTGTGGTTTTGTCATTTCATTTGTGTACTTCTGTATTAAATTTAAACAAATTTAATGATTAAATTTAGTGCAATGAATTCTTATAATAGTTTTATTGTTGTGGCTTAAATTTTTTAGAAAAAAACAAGTAAGAGCGCTATATTCGGCTGTGCCGAATCTTATATACCCTTCACATTGGTCTTTAAATATACCCAGCCGAGTAATTTTGTACTGCAAATAATATAATAAAAAACCTTGTGCGAGTTTTAAAGCCCATAGAAAAAATAACAAAATTTTAACGTTCGTATGAATAATAGAAATAGATGAAGAAGATTTGAGGTCGAGAGTTTTTAAAGTTTTCGACATTATTCATATTTAAAGGTTAATAAAACTTATTAAATGTTCTAGTCCCCCTGCTCTTCACCAACTTTTTCACCAAAATGTATGAATTATTTGATTATTACTTTTTGTAGAATGTTCGAAGTCGATAGCTGTAATAGTTTTCCAGAAGTAGCGTATCGAAAATTTTATAAAAATTGTTAATTTGTATGGGAGCTACCCCTTCTTCACCCCCCATCCGAAAATCTTTTTCTTCAGAGCGTAGCCCTTAATGCCAATTACTTTTTGCAGAACATTTGATTTCGATATATGTTATAGTTTCTGATATATAGCATATCGAAAATTTAACAAACATTGTTAATATGTATGCTACCCCTTTTTCTGCCCACACTCAAAAATATTTGTCTTCGAAGCGTAGGCCTTATTGTTCAATTACTTTTTGTGGAGCATTTGATGTCGATAGCTGTTATAGTTTCCCAGATAAAGCGTATCGAATATTTTATAATAACTATTAATTAATTAACGGACATCGCTAAATCGACTTCCCTATCTATAAAGATCCAGAATATATATACTTTATGGGGTCGCAAATGAATAATAAAGAAATTACAAACGGAATGACAAAGTGATATATACCCTATCACTATGTGAAGGGTATAAAAACGATTGACAAATTGGATTAAAATTTTTAGGTAGAATTTATTGAAAAAATTAGCAAAAGGTTAAGGTTTTTTATTAAATAAAAGAAAGAACATTTAAATATTTAGCAATCCCTTATTAAGGTGTCTCAAGGAACTAAGTTTAAAGGGACCTTAAGGCAAGCACTCATTTGCTAAAATGTGGCAAGGACCAAACTACACAAAGAGAAAGTTTTTAAAAAATAATTTTTTAAAGATTCCTTATCCATTTCATAATTTACATTATTTGTATTCTAAAGTGATTAAACAATTAAGCTACACAGAAAAAATTATTCCCATATATTTTTCAATTAACGCGCTTATTAAAAAGCCAAAAAAGATTTCAATAAGTATTTTGATTGTCCCAACAAAATATAAAGATTTTTATAGAAATTAAACCAAAGCAGTGATGCTTATTTAAAAGTTCTTTTAAAAAGCAGTCATTTTGTAGTTTACCGTTTTTTGACCCTCAGTTTTTCAAGTATGCAACACAGCTAATGTGGTGAATAAAAAACAAACATGAACGATAATATAAATAAGAATTTAGACAACCAAAATCTAATGTCTCTGTAGTCTCGTGGCAAGAGTCTCAGCCTGAAAATGTCATTAACATAAAAATAATAAAAATATATGTAATAAAAAAAATTAAATATTTATAAATAAATAAATACAAAATAATAAATAATTAATATATATAAGTAGTAATTAATTAAATTATTAAAAAATATTTTTTCTTTAATTTTTTAAAAATTTAACTAAAAATTTTAATTGAATCAATTAAAAAGTTGATTGATAATTTTGTTTTATTTCAATTAAACTTTTTTAATTGATACTATAATTTTTTTTGCAGGCTGAGAGTCAATACAAATTTAATTGGGTTAACGAATTTCTTGATTGAAATCCATTTTGTATTTTTTCTGTGTACATTTTAAAAAATTTATATAAAGGTATTAAGAGCTTTAAAAGAAGAACAATGTCCTTGTCCTGCTCCCAAGAATAGATTTACATTATCAAGTACTTGCGTGAATTAGTTTAGGTCATTAACCTTCTAAAGTTTATTTTTCTTTTTAAACTTATTAAATTGTTTATAGCTTCTTGGCTTCCAGGAGATCTTAGATTAAAAGTACAATGAATTTTCGCACCAAATATTTAAGAATTATTCCTTTGCCCTTATAAGCAGCCAAATAGGCGGTCATACCTTACTTTAACACCCTGAATTATGTGTTTTTGATTTCAAGAAGCTTTAACTCTTACAAAAGTAATAACAAACTCATTACAACTTTTCTATTTTTAATGTTGGCCATAAAAACAAAATCATTTATCAAAAGCTAAAATCCTTTTATTTCAACAAATCCTTGCTTCACATTAATAAAAATCTTTTCATTGTGATTTCAGTAATTTCTTTCTCTTTCAAATCTTTATTTAAAAAGGATAATTTTCACTTTATTATTTTCACTTGAATTGTAAATGGAATAGATTGTTATGTACTGCCATGAAGTGAGTTGAAAACTTTCTTGCCGCATTGTTGTTGTTTTTAAAAAATTTATTTTGAATAAGAGAAATATTTTTCATACTTAATATGTTCTTCACTTAAAAACAAGGAAGGACTCTTTTTCCATTTAAACAAGGATATGTACAATTGTGTGTGTGTGTGTGAGCGAATGTGTAGTCTGCATATATTTTTTTAGACAGTTTTATTATATGACAGTTAAATTGTTATGCGTACACGGGTAAGTATTTGCGGAAGGCACAGTGGTATAAGAGTATTAAATTTCAAACTTTATCGGAGTATTTCTTCTTACAGTAAAATATATTTTTTTATCGGTTTCTTAAGCTAATTATGTGAAAGTATCATAATCCTCATAGACAATTTTAAAGATTTCTGCATTCAAAAAAAAATTGAAGGATTAGTTGGGATAAGTAATTATGGCAAACGGGGAAAAATTTTTTGGTACTTTTGTAACGAACTACGTTTAAAAAATTTAACTTATCAAAAATTTGTCGAAATTCTTTAATGTCAAGGAAGGCAGAACTAAACGGGCAATAAAGCATTTAAAAAAATTACAAGGATCCTAAGGAAATCATAAAACTAAGAAAAGGAAAGAAGTCTTATTTTCCGGCTGATCTATGACTCAGTCTATCTAGAGCCATGCAATGATCTGTTTCGTTTGAGAGGAAGAAGTTGAGGCAATAGAGGAGTGATAAGACAAGGAACATTAAAAACGAATTCAGAGGAAATCTAAGAAACATGGTATTGGTGTTTGATAACATAAGCTCTAGTACTACTTATAAGTACAGGGTGTCTGGTGGCACATTAATATTTTCAAACTTAAATAAGGAACGTAATAATTGATTGACACACAGTTTAATTAAGAGCATTAAACGATATAATGGAAATGCGGATTTTATTTTTTAGAGAGTTTTTGTGTCATACAGATGTCTTTCGTCAATTTGAGCACATTGTTAAAAACGGAGTCTTGTATTCTGCGCTACACGATGCAGTAAACTTGGTTCAATTGAGTTGATTTATTGACGAACATTTTCCTTCAAAGCCCCATAAAAAAATCCATGGGAATTAAATTGTGAACCCTTGGTGGCTTTGCGATGATCCCAACGCGGCTGATCAGTTTTTGGGGGAATTTTTCCCGGAGCAAATAAATCAAAGCTCTGGCTGTATGTGCAATCGCCCCATCCTGTTGAAGTCACGTATGTGAAGAGTACGATGGATGAGCTTACAGGTTTGGCAAAAGGAATGCCGTAATTATGCGTTGATAATTCTTACCGTTGTCATTCGTCGTTTAGCCTCGATAATTTTCGAAAAAAAGCAGTTACCCTGGGGCAATGCAATGGTTTTTGATGTTTCAATCGATCTTGATGACCAGTAATGGCCATTTTGCTTGTTGACGTGACCGTTTATGTGAAAACGAGCCTCGTGGCTCCAAAAAAATGGAATTTACAATGCGAAAACGCTCCAACATCGATTCGCAAGAATTGTTGTCGTAAATCAAAGTCACTTTCCTTTAGTTCTTGAACAATTTAGGTATAAAAGGATGGAACTTTAAATCCGTTTTTAAAATTTCATGAATAATCGCTTCTGGAAGAAGTGAGGCTGCCTTTTTCCGTATTGAAAGTCGCGAATTTTCACGTAAACTGCTTTCAACCAGTTCTATGTTTTCCGGAGACCTTTAAGATCGGCTGTGACCAATCCGTGGGACATCCACGGACGAAGCAGTTGTGCAGAATCTCTACGCCCTCGAACGAATTTAATTTACACTGGGTCCATCACGTATTCGCCGAATACCGAACTTTGAACAAAATTGTTGACGAGAAATTACGTAGGAATCATTACTCTTAAAAATGCCTTCACAGCGTACGTGCAATGCTTACTCGGCCACTGAGACATTGTGATTGGCAAATCCGTATAACCGACAATTCCAACGGCATCACCCTCCCTTCGAACCGTTTATTAGTTTTTAAATAAACGTCTTTGAAAATATAAACTTGCCACCAGACATCCTATACAAGGATACTACGAAACTATTACAGGAAACAGGCGACAGTACGGATTGGGATATCGGTAGTTGCTTGTTTTTCGTATAACATATTATTGCCTTTATTCGATACCAGTTATAAACCAAATGAGAATTATTTGTGTTATGAGTGTTTGTAGCGGTATGTCATAAACTTAATAGAATTTATTTTTAGCTAACATTTGAATCTAAAATCACATTACAAACCTGCATTAAAAAGGGTGATGTGTTTGTCATTTTCATTATGTCAAAGTCGCGGAGAACAGTTATTACTGGGCTTGCAGGGAGGACAACGAATTATTAGAGACATTTTTGTGTTACTGCCTGGCTTTTGCACAGGCCAAAGCCTAATATTTTGTCCCAAATTGTATCATATATGGGACACATAAGAGGCCCGCATTATTGAAAGCTGATTCCCTTCGAATTTTCTTTCGCACAACCGGCCGATCACAGGCTAAGATGTAAACATGTCCTGCAGGACTTAAAAGCTTTTTTTAATAAGGTCTTCCCCGTTTAACGTAACCTAGCCCTAACTTGGGTTTGTTCTTATTTTCATGCTCTTATAATTTAATATAAAGAAACAACCGATTAACTGATTAATTTTGTAACTTTTTACCAAAACCGGGTTTTTTTAAATTTTTTTAAAACCGTTGGGAAACTGGTTAAAGATTATTATAATTGTATGTAAATAATTGTATAAAGAATTAAACAATAGCCTCTAAGTGGATAGTATCCACTAGTAATCCAATTCGTGGTCATCAGGTCAAAGATTCTTGGTTCGCAAGTAGCTTTGTAAAAGCAAATGTAAATTCATTCTCTAGCAATAATGGAACAACATTGTTAACAAATAAATAAAACGCATGTCTATATAAAAGTCAAATTTACTAAATTATTCCTACTTTTATCCCACTGTTACTCGTATACACACGTGATGCTTGAGTATTGAAAATTACTTTTAGCCAAGAGTGAAAACGCTCTAAGACCTTTTATTTGCTGTTTGCCTATATTAACGGAAACGGAAATAAGGCAGAGTACATTAATGGATAGAATTGTTTTTCTTCTCACATTCTATTTTTAATTTTCGACGCATTGTTAGAGGCTAAATTATATAAACACTTGTTAAAAAAATATTATAAAAAAAATATTTAAGGTCTTTCACCTTAACAGCAAGTTTAGCCAGTTTGTAGCTTTACACAAACATTCACAAAAGTAATTAAATAAAATTATAAAAGTTAAGGATTTGTTTTAAGCTAAAAGTTGTTGTTGTTTTTTTTATATTAATGATTCAAGTAGTTGATTGTATTAGGAGAAGAGAGAGGTATTTATAAACAAATAATATAGTTGGTATCCTCTTAAGCTGTTTCCTTAACGCATAATTTTTAATGAGCCTTCCTCCCCAAACAGGAAGGGGACATATTTATTGTTTGTTTTGAGCAAAGCAAATGTAGAGAAGACTTTTTAAATGCTAAAAAATATATAAAAGGCCAAGAGGTTGAGTTTAAATAGCAGATTTAGAAAATTTTTTAAGCGCTAAATAAAAAAATTGTAAAGGCTTTTGTAGCATATTTCTACTTTAAAACCGGCTGATGTCCTTTTTTGAAAATAAGGAAAAGGAAGAGAAAAAAGAAGATTGCAAGTTACAACCTAAAGGCTACAACCTTCCTGTGCTGTTGGTTTTTTCAACTTTTTTTCGGTTCATTTACATTAAAGAGAATAAATAATTATTTAGTTACAAATTTTTTTCACTTGCTCGTCCGTGTAAAGATAATTTTTTAAGTTATTTTTATAAAATTTTAAAAGAAGATGTTTTAAAAGTACCTTTTTTGATTTCTCAAAATTGTTGTTTGAGTTAAAATTAGCAAAAGATATTTAAATCCTTCAAAAGGGTTAAACACACATACCTGTAAAGATAAAAAAAAAGGTTAAGTGTTAAATAATCTCATTAGAAAAAGGTTTAATTAAAATTTAAATATAATCAGATTATAAAATAAAATTAAGATGTTTTAAAATGCTTTTAAATATGAATTAATTTAAAATAACATTTTGTTAAATGGGTCTTTGTTTTTTAGCCCCTTAGAGTCTCAATGATTTTGCCAAAAAGAAACAAAATCTGACAGCAGTTATAAGAACCATCAGTGGCGTTTATTTTCATTTATTTTTATTAATTTTAAATTGAAAAATATTTTATATAAATTTACTTATTACCTTTTTTGCTTTTTCAAATATATAATTGATTGTCCTAAAAATAAATAACACATTTGTAAACATTTGCCCCTTAAATGGGACGATAATACAATAAGCAGAAAAATCCTTAAAAAAAATTTAAACAAAAACAACAACAACATCCTAATTCCAATAATTGATAACATAAATTGTACAAATATGTGATTTCCGCATAGAGAAAAATTCTTTTAGTAAAATATAAATTTAAAAAAGGTATTTTCTAGTTTTAAAGGCAAAACAAGTTTCGGAAAAATGTTTGCAGGACATTAAAACCCCTAAAATATTATGGTGCATGTGTATGTTCGTGGGTATGTGCGTGTGTAGTAGGCGTGTGTAGGATTTGTGTAAACGTGAGTTTTGTTTGAAATGTATTCGTTATGCTATTTATCTTATTTGCTATTTTGTATTTATTTATCGTTTAAAAATCATTTTTAAGTTTAAAGAGTGCCGTGACCTTTTGTTTGTTGTAACGGAAAAATCAAAAGACTCAAACAGGCAGACAAACTCGAGTAAAACTGAATAAGAGATTGAAAAAACTGACAATTCTTAGGTATTAATGATGTTAATTTTTTCGCAATTTATTTGCTTAAAGATAGTTTGTTTTGAGCACTTTAAAAAAATATTAATTTAAAGAACCCACGCATCTGATATTTAATTACTTTGACTACAGGTTTTGTAGTTTCAAATAAAACACAAGTAATAATAAATGTTTAACAAATTTAGGTTGATTTAGAAAAACCAGTTGTTATTCATTTTGAAATTCTTAATTACTAAATCATATTACTTTCTTTTGCTTAAGTGTTGACTGGTTAAATGAATTTCTGTCTATAAAAATTAAAAAAAAAGGCTGAGTCGGTTTTGGATAGCTGAACGCCTGTGCGTCGCCGTACCGGTCATCTCCGAAAACATTATATTTTACAAACTAAAATATTTATGCCGAATTAGACAAAGAAATAAAGACACAAATCCTTGCAATTGAAGAGGAAAAATGTTTAATATTTATTACATTGTATCAATTTAAGCATTTGTTCCTAATTTTAAAAAATTGCTTTTTTAAAAAAACTATGTTTTCGAGGTAGACATGTCCTTGCTTGGAATTGAAAGAATTAGGACACACCATAATACATGTCCTAACTTACATATCTTTGTTATGGCAATTTTAATTTTAATGATATATAAAAAGGCCACGAATCCTTGTAGCTTAATTCATCCAAAATGAGGTCAAGTTAACTAAACAATCTTAATAATTTTATTTTTTTTTTTGTTTAAGTACATTTTTGGGACAGAGGCGTCCTTGTTCATAGTTAAAATCTATAAATTTTCAATTAAGACATATCATAAAGCATACTAAAACTAACGTCTGTATATATGTAAATTCACTAAACTCTCTTTTTTCCTATTCCTTATGGCAATTTTTTCCATAAGGATATTTAGAAAGGATACCAACACTTGAACTTTAAGCGATCCAGTTTAAGGTCTGATTATATTTTATCAATTCAGGTATGTGTAAATATTAAAAAAGAAGTATTTCTTATTGTTTTTTTTATTCTTTTGGAAAAAAATTTGAACAGAATATGAACGATGTTATAACAAAAATATGCACAAAAATTCATTAAACTATCAACATTTTCTCTTGGTTTTGAAAGTTTTTATTTAAGAATTAAATGGAAAGGACACCAATCCTTGAAATTGAATAAATCAATTATTAGGCCTTTGTTGTGTTTTATCAATTCATATATGTGTCTAATTTCAGAGGGAAATTTTTAATTTTTTTAAATTTTTTAATTTTTTTAATTTTTTACTTTTTTTAAAAAGGACATTGTTGAGGCAGGCGTGTCCTTGCTCGCAATTAAAAGCCGAAAATTTATAATTAAGACAGATAATGAAGCATGCTATAGCTTATGTCTGTACAAAATTTCAGTAAGTGCTTACATTTTTCTTGTCTTCTTTATGGCCACTTTTATATAAGGTATTATGGACAAGAATCCTTGCAAGTGAAGAGATTAAATTTTAGGCCTATTATTATAGTTTATCAATTAAGGTATGTGTGTCTATTTTAATATTTATTACTATCTTTTACTTTTTTCTCATCTTAATAACCATTTTAATTTGAAGGATATATTGGAAGGACAAGAATCCTTGAGCCCTAGTTGTCCTATTTTGGGTCTGCCTATATTTATGTATCTTATCAACTCAAGTATGGAAGTTGTTTTTTTGTAATACTACTGATACTTTTAATTTTGCCACAAGTTACATGATATTACTACACCAAGACTCACCTTTTTACCTGGAAGCAAGGCAAGGCCGCACAAAATTTAAAAAATGTTTACTCTCTGAGTAATTAAATTGTTATCTTTTTTAAGCTGATTAGCCAAAAGCAAATTATTTGACACATCATTTTATAAGACAAGTACACAAATATAAAAAATATTTATTAGTAAAAAGAAATGTGATCCCAATAAACATGTCTTTTTCAGCTTAAATTATATTACAAATAATATTTTGCATAATTAAATTGCAATCATACACAAGAACAGGCAGCCTGTTCACATGTTCAATATAATATAATTTACCGTACATTTAAAATATCGTGTGTAAGCTGTATACGCGTTTAACTCCTGTTTTTTGGTTTGATTTTACAGGATCTTATCATTAATTAACTTAAAGGCTTTTTTTATTTAATAAAAATATCAAACATTATAATATTAAATAACATCAGAATTCGCAATCATATACACATTCATTTGCACAGACATTTATTAGACATGAAATGAAAATAACGACCAAAAAAAAATACCAAAAAGAAAATGAAAGAAAATTCAAATAATAATTTAAATTCACGTATGGATGGCTGGTGTTATAATCAGATAACAAATGTGTGTAAAAATATTTTTATCTTATTATATCATGCAGTACCATTAAGTAAAATATAATTAATGGTGAAATAAATTTGTGCGTTATATTTTATGTTTCATATTATTTCTTATGTAATGAATAATTAATTATCTTGCAAGCATGATAAAGTAATATAAAGTATATATTACTTTTAAGAGTTTAATTGCCCAAAGACAGAATGACAGACAAGCGGATATAAAGAATTAAAGAATTATTTCTATAAATAAATGCTCTATTTCATTCGTTTCCCTTTTAAAAGAAATAATATCAGACCAGTAAGTAACTTAAAGCAGTACGTATGAGCAACATTATTGAAATAATATTTTACATACGCCCTGATGGACAAGTATTTAATTAAACCTTTTTTTATGCAAGAGTAAAAAATTCTTAAAATGTGTAAAACATGTAAACTTTTATTGTTTATGGTTTTTGTTGACAACAACAAAAAACAAAAACAATACTACAAAAACAAAAAACTAAAGTAATCTAATAGAAGTTTGTCAGTTTGGCTTGACAGTACAGGTTTTAGGTACTGTCAAAACATTGGAAAGTGTTTTATAGCTTTTAATATTAAACAAAATAGAACTTTGTCTATTTTAAGGCCTTCCAGGATTAGTTACTTAAGCGACTGCAAACGCGTAACTTAATAAGCAGCCAGAGCTATTAATGTGTTTTAATACTTCAGGCATAAAGGTTTGCTCTTGTTTTACATAAACTATGGGATCTAAAGGCCCATAGGAATTGTCTCCATTTAGAGTGAACGCAAAGATGGTGGTGACCTGAGTTGTGGAAGAATAATGCTTTTTGAATATTTTATGCCAACCGCAGGCTTTGGAGAGCCAAAAAAGTCCTAAGGGTGCTTATAAGATGGCTAACACAAACAAAATAATTCCGTTAAAATAGTTCATGTTCGTGAAAGGAATTGAGAATAATAAGTTCAAAACACCTCAGATTTTTTGTTGTGTTTCCTAGCATTAACCTGGGCGGTCTGTTTTCGTAAAGCTAAGAGAGGTGGTGGTGGTAAGGCAAAGCATTCTAAAATATAACAGCAAAGTCCAGCTAGGATATCATCATAGGTATCGACATGCATTATATCGCTCCTTCATCCCGCAGGGAGACATAGAGATGATTATTATTTATTCGATTCACGGCCTCTTTATAAAATTTGATGTGTTGCCCATAAGGATAACTAAAATTTAATGGCAAATTAACATGGCGATTAATTCTGAGAAGCTTAAATAACAAAAAAATTAATAAGTAATTTGGACGTAAAATTTAAAATTGAGCCTTCAAAAAAGCACTGGAATAACCATGGCAGGCAGAGGAAAAAATAAAACGAAAAAAAATTTTTTTGTTTTCCATCTCAGCATAAAAGCAAATGTGCAAAAAATTTACTTTTGATATTTAAGTTGATCATGAGTCGATTGAGCGTTAAAAAGAATTTTCACATCATTAACTTACTGTGAGCATTCTCAGCTTTTCTAATGCAAGGGGTAAGCAACAAGCCAATAGGTTAGATAAGGTGAGGTTGAGGAGGCCTAAAAAACCCCGAGTCACGCAGGATAAACACTTAAGCCAATAATGGGCTTGCTGTCCGCTCCAAGCATAGAAAAAATTGGCTTAAGAGATAAATTCACAAAAATTCGGTTATACGGACGCATTCCTTCAGAATTTTCCATTTCACACCCTCCAAGTGAGCCACATCTGGTAAAACATCGGCCTCTAGCCTGTACAAAAGCGTCAGTGACACCAGAAATGCTTCACAGAACACTAATGGTCTTGCTTAGTTCAGCCTTCTTAAATAGAACAATGCCCCTGGTCCTATTTTCATCAAGTTCATCCTAGAGGATTCTTGTAATTTTTCCAACTGATTAGTTTTTTCTACTTTTTTAAATTGATCTTTTTTTGCAACGAAAGGTTTCGGCCCTTCTACCAACCCTTATTCTCAGGAACTTATATGTTGCGTACCTGGCCATACTCCAAGTAATCATTATTCAATTAGGTCAATAACTAGCTACAGTATATGTCCTAAAAGACATATGAAATATTTTGCAATCGGTTTATTTTTCAGATTAAGGGATGCCTAAAGCAAATTTGCACGATTCTTTAAAAGTTCACGGTTTTATAAGTGGATTAAGACAGCGGCCAGCTGTTCGGGCTAATTTATTTTTAAGTTTTAGATATGTCTTTAATAAAGTTATTATTTTTTTTTTAACTTAAATTAAGAAAGAAATGAATTCTCTTGCAAGCTGCTTTAAACTCGAAAAAGTTAAGAAAATGTACCACCCCGGCGGATGGTACCCCATTAAAATACAACTGTTATTACAGCCTGATAAAATTTTTTGCGGTCTGACCCACATATTGTGTTCCCAAGTGGCAGGCGTCAACATTGTCTTTTTTCTGACAACAATAACAAAAAATGATTCTAACAATCACTTAAACAGTTTGAAGGATCTCTTATATGAAAATCTGTTACGAGCTTCGGCTCTCTTTTTTGTTTATTTTATACTAAAGCGGATCGAGAGGAGTTTTAAGACAACCTCCTTTCGACTGTTACATGTTGAAGCTCTATTTTAATTGAAACTACGATAGAAAAACTAAAGTAACTGATTTTCACTTAAAAGACATTTTGTCATTTTTTTTCTTCTACTTAAAAAATGAATTTTAGTCTCAAACGGTCACTTTTTTTTTATTTTTATTTAAGAACTTGAGCAAGTACTTTTAACAAAAAATAGGACTAAATTAAAATAAATAAATACCAGCTGCATAAAAAGCATGTAAAAAGTATTATTCTGAGGCTGTAAAAATTGTTTTTTTTTGTCCACGTCTGTGCTTTTCACATTTTCCTTAAAGCATGACAAACTTCTCATAGTCATATACTTACATGCCTTTGTACGTATGTATGTATATACATATGTAAGCATGTCCCCAAAAAAAATTAAATACAAACACAGAAATAAATTTGCATTTAATTTTTACATATTTTTATGTATTTTATAAAAGCATCAATTTAATTGTCCATCTGTCTGTCTTTCAGTCTGCATGTCGTTTGTCAATCAAACTTCTTTTTGGCATATTTAAATATTATTTTCAGAAAAATTAAATTAAATTAAATGCATATTGTAGAAAATTGCAAAAACTATTATTTTTATTAAATATATTTATTTCCTTTGATAAAGAATCATAAATAGAAAAAACCATATGGGTATGTATGTATATGGTTGTTTTTAAGAAAACATTTAATTTGATTCTATGTAAATATTTACTTTTTATTTCAATATTTGTGAAGTCCCCAAGTGATATTTTAGTTTTATTTGAGGTTTTATTATTGTCATCATAATAAACAAGAAATCTATAAGAAATTATTTTTAAAATTTTTTTTTAACTTAAAAAAATATAAAGAGATACGACATAATAAATTTTTTAAAATTCTTTTAAATTGTTTAATAAGGATGTTTGATAGTTTCTTCTATTTAAACAATATATATGTTTAAATAAGTTTTGAAAAACTGTTTCAATAGTTTAAAATGGTTTAAAGGACAGAATGTTATCAAAAACTGTTTCAATAGTTTAAAATGGTTTAAAGGACAGAATGTTATCAAAGAACACTTAAAAGCTTATAAAAAAAAAACAAGTACATCAGAGCTTGCCAAAGAAATTTAAAAAATTTAAAAGAAAATTTATGTTACGAAAACTAAAAGGATATTGGATATCGGATAATTTAAAAGCAATTGTATTACGGGTGTTGATAAATGAAGCAGCTAAAATTAGATCAATCTAAATATACTTTCATATGCCTACTTTAACCTTCTTAAGGGGCTAAAAAAGATTTTCACGAGCAGATTAAATATCTCTATTTCATTAGTTCAATTAGTTGCGATGAACGTAACACAACAAAATTTTGTGTTAAAGTTACCCAGGAAAAATGCTTATGTTTCGTCTCCTACTCTATTAAAACCTTTTAAAGGTATATTGAACGAGTCTTCTATAAAAATAATTTGCTTATAATGTTTTCTAAGTTCTTTTAAGCCAAGGGTTTTGTGTACAACACAAAAGACAATTTTGCTCACGTGTTTTAAGACCAAAAAAAAAACGGTTTAAAAAAGTTTTTGCGGAATTATAGATTCACCACCTTATAGTTCAGACTTTTCTTATGAAAAAGGCTCATAATTAACGATAGGCAGGACTTTAAGTAATTTGATATTGTACAAATTCTCTTAATTTTATTTCTAAAAAATTTTACTGATTTTTGCTTTTAAATGTTATTAAATTATGTACTAAATGTTTTCGTTGTTACTTTTATATACGATATGAAAAATAAAGAGGAGGAAGTGCTTTTTTAAACTGTATAAATCATTTGCATGAATTGTGTGTTGTAAGATTTAAAAAAAATATTTTTTTTATATTTTATTATTGGAAATATTAGTGTATCCTTAAAGGATGTAGCAAATATTCCGTCATGACTTTTTTTGTCAATCTTACAGACGATTGAAAAAGAAAGAGTGAACTATATAACTGTTTAAGTCATTTGCTTAAAATAATTTTGAAAAAATGTAAAATCGCAGAATCTTTATTATAAATATCAACATCATTAAATTTTTTTTAACAAGTACACCTAAGACAACTGTGTAAAAATTATGTCCTCAGGTTTTAAGGTTTTTAAGCTAAAAAGATTTTTTTTAAATCTTCCATTTTGAGAAAACCAAAAATAAAAATAATCTTTTTATACCTTCTTTTTATGTTTCTTAAAAATTGATTTAACATTAATTTAATAAACATTTTTAGTATTCTTAGAAGCCATAATTTAATTTACAAATAGAATTTATTAAGAGGGAAGACCAACAACATTATTTATATGCTTCAAAGGCAAATTAATTCGATTTCCGCATACAAAGATAAAAAAATAACAAATAATTTTTTTTAAGTTTGTAAGGATTTCCTATTATTCAATTACACAGTGCAACATGAAAAAAAATAACCATATTCGAACATCACTACGTGAAAGAAGACCAAAAAAGGAAAGACCCGTGTCTCCCAGTTTTGCCCAAAGTCATGCACTTTTTTTGTTATGGGCCCCCAAAGATTTGGGGCCTTTTTGCCATTTTTGCAAAAAGTGATATTTTTCTCAGGCTCATATCTTGCAAACCGTTCGGAATTTTAATTTACTCTTTGAAGCAAAGTTGTAGCCCTTTTTAAAAGGAACAAAAGTAATGAACATAAGAAATTAAAAAATTAATAATTTTAAATCAAAATCGCAAAAAACTTTAAAAAATTCAAATTTTTTTTACCTTTTTTCCCCTGTTAAGGTCCATAGGTAGCAAACCGTTCAAAATTCAAGGAAACAGTCGACTACAAAAATTTACCTAACATCCCAACAAACAACTTTTAAGAACATATAAACTTCCTAGGAATGATTCTTAACACCGTTTAGGTAGCGCTTAGGTAGCCGCAAAAGTTAAAAATTTTACGAAAATTTTTGAATTTCATTTGTTTTTTATTTTTTTCAACATTGAGATACTGTGCTGTCTATTACAAAAAAATAATAAAAAAAAATATCCGTTGATGTCCCTGTACTTGCAAATCGCGCTATCTTAAGTTGAGGATCCAAATCGTCGCCCGAATCTGACGCTGATTCAGAACTTATGGTGTCCACAGGCACGTTGCTTCCAGACTGCTTTCCATCATTAGCTTTTTCTTTTTCACATACCTAATTAACATCATAAAGGTTTATCTTGTGACTCCACCAACATACCTAAAATGAATTAGAAAAGAAATCAAAAATAATACAAGACCATGCAACAATAAAATTGATATTACCTCTGCAAGCAATGCGTCGAACTTTTTGCCTTTGTACCGTTTTTCCATGGGCATTGTGGTTTGGTGAAACCGTTCTTCTTGCTCTCCGGATTCGGTAGGGAGTCCTTTAATAAAGTCGTCAAAATAAAAATAAAGAAAATGCAGCTTTAACGTCATCGATATGCCGATTTTCTCAAAATAATACAGCATTTCTTTCACCCATTCTCTTGCTTGCGGTTCCGCGTCTCGATCCCCACCACGCTGAAGGTTAATCCATGCCATTGAATGATTTTCATCAAGCGATGAATCAAATTTGCTCTTGAATAGCTTCTAAGGTCAGGGCCATTAAGTACGCCTATTAAATGAAGACAATTATAAGGGCAGAAAAGAAAACATTAACATCGTGTAAATAGCTATAGTACAACGAGGTGAACAAAAAATCGTTCTAAGTTTACTGCAATAGCTTTTTTAATTTTTTCATCGCTTGAACAATTTACAACGGCCACTTCAATGAATTTTTTAACAATTCCTAATTTTATATGGAGCAAATGCAGCAAAATGTCTTGAGTATTGTCAATTAAAGGTGCATTCTAAAGTCTATGTTGTTTCATTTGTTCCTGCACACTTCCTCCTTGGGCCCATGAATTACATTGGAATTGATTTACAGGTGAGCGCAAATCACAATTACAAAGAAAACAAAAGAATTTTGGAAAGCCGCCCTCATCGATGATTCCTTGCAAAATATTGATGACCTTCAAATCACAGCAAATCTTCCATTTATTTTCGTAGAATTTGATTTTTTATTAGTTATTAGTTTTGGTCCATCTCTTTCCTGTTGGGGCTCATATTCGGAATCATATCGATCTTGATTAGTAACACCACTTGCTGTAGTCATTTCTGTAAATTCTGTCCTACGATCTGGAGTTTGCGGCCTTGGGAATACAAAATTTTCAGGTGCAAGCACTGGTAGTGTGGCTGTTACAGTTGCTTTATAAATTTTGTTCTTCTCATCATGTCTATTTAATCAAGATGTGTAATTAACGCATGCATAAGAACTGGTTCCACCATGATCACCTGGGCGATTAATACAGTTTACCGGCTTACAATATTTCATACTACGTTTGCCTCCATTCAACCATGCTATGAGATTATTATAATATTGGCGACACACTGCATTAGGTCTGTAATTATACCGGTCAAATCTATTTCGTCCAAAAATAACTTATATGCTCTTTTAAATTCACTAGTTAAAAGATTCTTTTCCTTTTGAAATCTTGTAGAATTATTTTTTCTGATTTGATGACCGCAAATGTAGCAAAAGAAATAAATCTTTTTACACTGCATATTGAAATTGTCAGTTGCCAATGTTGTATGCGAATTATGCTGTAGAACTTTCTCTATAACTTTCACCGCTGAGATCTCGTTGACGTCGCGCTATGTAATGCCTCGATGTGGGAGTCGCGTCGCTTTTATATTCTGATCTGCGCTCCTTGATGCGTGTGCGATCGGTGCGTGATCGCGTGAGCTGTTTACTGAAATCTTAGGTAAATTTTTGTAGTTGATTTCTTGATAAGTTTGGGTGCAATAATTTCTTCTTTTTAAATTTATACAATTGCTATTTTATTTTGGATTGTCCTCACTTATTAAAAAAATTGGTAGTAGGTACATATATAGGTAATTTATTGTTGGTATAAACAATAATTATTAAAAAGTAATAACAAAGCAATAAAAAAAGTATGTACATAATTTAGTTAAAGGCCGTTAACGATCATTATTGCGATTTGTGTATGATGTATTTTGTTGTTTAGGGTTTCCAGCAATTTTAATGTTTGCCTACCTGTTTAAGTTCCAAGACTTTTCGCGGCTATCTCACATGCATATACACATATTTATATGCACTAGAGTTCTTTATTACACGAAAGACAGATACAATATATGCAATTAAGGCAATTTGATTAAACGTAAGGAAGAGATAGCTTCATAACTACATGTATGTACATACATTTTGGGGAAATTTTTAACTTTTGCGGCTACCTAAGCGCTACCTAAACGGTGTTAAGAATCATTCCTAGGAAGTTTATATGTTCTAAAAAGTTGTTTATTGGGATGTTAGGTAAATTTTTGTAGTTGACCGTTTCCTTGAATTTTGAACGGTTTGCTACCTATGGACCTGAACAGGGGGAAAAAGGTAAAAAAAATTTAATTTTTTAAAGTTTTTTGCGATTTTGATCTAAAATTATTTTTTTTTTAATTTTTTATGTTCATAATTTTTGTTTTTTATAAAAAGGGCTACAACTTTGCCTCAAAGAGTAAATTAAAATTCCGAACGGTTTGCAAGATATGAGCCTGAGAAAATTATCACTTTTTGTAAAAATGGTACCAAGGCCCCAAATCTTTGGGGGCCCATAACAAAAAAAGTGCATGACTTTGGGCAAAACTGGGAGACACGGGTCTTTTCTTTTTTGTTCTTCTTTCACGTAGTGATGTCCGTATATGGTTATTTTTCCATGACTTAAAAAATTACACACAGTGTTATTTATTATCTCTTATGTCTATTACTTAAAATTTAATATAAAAAAGAAAAAGCAAATCAAAAATAGCTTAAAGCAAAAAATAGTTTGTTGGGTTTTTTATATAATAGCAGAGAATACTCATGAGGTTTTTTAAGAATTTTTTTTTAAAGTCTACTGACTGACGATTTGGTGTAAAAACCTATTAAATGCATATAAACAAACTTCACCTTCATCAGAATCTATAAACTTATTAATAATTGTAAAACAACCTGGGGATCGTAAGTTCGATTTCGTATGCTGATTAACTAGTTCATATGAACTAAAAACGTGCAAAAATATAACAATAATTATTGCAAAAACAGATATATCTTGTGCATACTTGTTTTTTTTTTGGAATAAGTGTTTGGGTGAGTGTAACTGATACTGTATGTATGGTTTTGCTATTGCGCACTCACTCTATAAGCAAATATTGTTGCTTATTGTTTTGCATTGAGTGCGTAATGTATTTGTTTTTTTTTTTTTTTTTTGCTAAATAACAATAGAACCATGCATATTTTCATATAACTGTTGATACAACAAATAAACAAGATCGTTTATATAAAGGGTTGTGAATTAAACAAAAATTTCATTTTTAAAATTTATTGTAGTTTAAAAATGAGTAAAATAAATTTAAAAAAAAACATTTTTTTGATCTTAAGCTCAATAATTAAAATAAAATAATATATATCTAATTTGTATTCTTTAATAATTTAAATTTTGATATAAAATTTGACTTTAATATATATTTTAACGATGCAGTTTTAATTTTTTTTAGCTTAATTTGTTTTTTTTTATTTAAATAAAATTTAAAAAATAGAAGAACTGGCTCATGCACCCAGAATAAGAAAAATAACAAAAGTACCTATAGTCAACCATCATTATTTGCATGTATCTGTTTCAACGAAACATAGAAAAACAAATTTGTTACTCTTACTCTCATTTTACCAAACCACATCACATTTAATTAGAGAAAATAAGAATACCAACTTATAACAAAAACACGAAGCTACTAATCAAAACACACAAACTGGTGTAAACAGATATATTTTTGCACGTCTTTAATATGAACTTGCATAGTGATGGTACGAATTAGAGAGCTGCACGAATATACTTGAACTTATTGTATACTTGAGTATTCTAAAGGATGAACTCTTACTCGTTCACTTTTTCTTTCTGCCAAAAAAATTTAAGTTGATGATCGAAGTAAAATTTTAAAACTTATTTGAAAACTTATCCGCTGCAGACTTAATATGGTCTTTATATACATAAATATAAATATGCAATAAAAGCTTAAAACTCAATTTCTTTAAGTTAATTCGCTCAACTTTTTATAGGTTGGTTAAATGCTACAATAACTCGATTTGATAACAGGGTTTTTTCTTAGGCTTTTTTTATAAGATTTTTTAAGTACTTTTTATTAATTTTTGTTTTTTTTTATCATTTATGTGTTTAAAAAACACACTTTGAGTTTTAAATCTGTTAATAGCTCTGACCTAATGCTTTACTGCCACCAAAATTATTCTGGACAAAAACATTATTTGCAATAAATTTTTTTATAGTTGCGAATAAGATTTGATATTTATTTCAATGTCAAACTAGAAATAAAAACTAAAAACAGGTATAAAAGTAATAATGTTTTTAATGGTACCATACGTGCCTTGCTTTTAATTCGTTTTTTCTATGAGCGCATGTGTGTAATTATTACCTTATTATGGCTAATCAGTTAATAAACTTTATAGGTGATTTAAAGTAACATAAAAATTTAATGTTTATTAAAAATTGTTTTCAGTTAAATGCTGTGAAGCAGCTTGTGACTTGACTAAATTAATTTATTACGTTAAGTTTAAAAATTAAAAACTTAAAATAATATTTTTTTTAATATTTATTAGATTCAAGCCGTTAAGTTTACTATTACTACTATTTTTAAATGAAAACGCGTTTGCTGCTTTATTTACTGAATTATCATCATCTTGAAAAATTAATTAAACATTATGATTGTATGAGTTAACATGTTAATTAAATAAAATATTAATATAAACTCGAAAGACATTCAATTTGCACAAATAAAATAGGTTTTTATATAAAGAAATAATATATTAATTATTAAAATATTAAAATTTAGCCTAATTTTCAATACTGGCTTAAGTTAAAAAAAAATGCCAAAGTTTGCTTCTGTGTAAGTGCCTGGCGGTGACATGTGTTACATCTCAATCTTCTTCTTAAACCAAACATTAAAACCAACTAACTTTTATACACGAAAATCACGAATCTTTCTAAATCTTTTTCTAAACACTTTGGGCCAAAAAGAAATAAATTTTGAGTCGAAGGCATGCAGTTTCCGATACCGTCTGTCTTATGTTCCATATCGGACACTGGAAACGCAATCCGAACCCGAAAATCGTACTTTAAGGTCGTAGGTAAATACAGGGGCCCTCTTTTCCTTCTAATCCTTACCAAAATTTGCTTAAACTTTTAGACAGGCAGAGTCATGCCTTAATTTGAAAACAAAACTTTATCACAATATTCAATACCTTTGATGCCAAGCTATAAACGTGGTTGTTTTTTCAATTATTTTTAGGCGCATTGAAGGGCTTATGCTTGTACTCATTACCCAGTAGCATTGTGGGTTTTGGTGCACAGAAAGTAAAGTTCAGTGTCAGAGTCACCTTCTTTACCAAGTCACACTTGCGTTGCTTTAGAACAGATTCTAACACCAGTCCAAAGACAGCGCTTGTTTGTCGCATGCGCTTTTTAATTAAATTGCTTAGCAGTGCAATGAGTATATTCTACATGGTAATACAAAGTAGAGGTGAGCGATCCCGTGATTTTTAGGGAATATCGTTAATAGTGAATGCGATTTTAAAATCACCGGTTATTTAAACAGTGACAGTGATCACTGTTTAGCATTTTTCACTTCTTGTAAAAGAGTTATTTTAATCTCTGTTAAATTACTATACATAATGTTACTTTAAGCAGTGATTATGCGATTTTAGTTATTTTTAACGAACTCCTGAACAACGCATTGGAAAAATAATATAAATGATAAATAAGAATTAAAAATATTTATGAATAAGAAATATCAATTTTCAATGGGTATGTATGTACATAGTTACAAACAATATTCCATATTTATATTAATATTTTTAATTTACTTTAAACAAAATTTTTATAAAAAATTTAAATTTATACCTTTTGAGATAAGTTTTTAAGCTCCAATGGAGCATTGAGATAAAGCTTTAATTTAGAAAAGCAGCTTAAAATTCTTGTTACATAGATTCCAAACATAAAAATACATAAAAATATGTAGTTGAAATCCATTGTAACAAAAACAAAAACCTAAAAAAAACAAATAACACAAATTAAGCTGTATATGTACATAACACAACTAAGTATAATATAACATTTGTGCTTTTTCTCGTTTAAACGCGTTCGTCGGTCATATAGGACATGTCCAGCTTTTGAAAATATTCTTTCGCATGGACTGGCGATCCTAATGCACAAAAATTTTCTTGAGCTATTTGAGAAAGATTTTGATATTTTTATTATTTTTTACTTCACCAATCAAAAATATTTTTATTTCTTGATAATTGAAAGTTAAGTCCAAAAACCCTGAACATATTAACTAAAATTTAATTTAGCTAACGATTTATATATATCGCTTATTTACTCAAATCTCGTAATTCTAGAAATGCATTTTTGGCGTTAACGATTCAGAATTGTTTGTTATGCTATGTTTAATGTCGTATATAAGTTTCATATTAAAAATGTTTCTACTTATAACGTGTAAAAAAATGTTATTATTCGTTTCTATATACATACATAATGCGAGCAAACTAAAAACTTTATACGCATTTTTTTCGAAATATTTTTGTTGTACCTTTACAAAGATTTCCGCTTATCATGTAAAGTTCTATTTTTGTTAGCTGTGCTTTTTTTCATTTTAGGTAACGATATGTGTTTAAAATAAACGTGTGTTTAAATCTGTTTTTGAATATTAATTCTTTAGCCGGCTCATATCTGAATTTAATCCGCCGTCGCGGACAAAGAATACTCGGCGCTGGTCTCTGACGGCACCTCTGTTGTAAAGTTTTTAACAGCACTTTGACAAACACACATACAAACACATAAGTCCTTTACTTATTTTAAAGAACAAAAGCAGCAACATGATTTGTTAGCTATGACCAAATGTAAACATGAAGCACAAAAATGTTACTTTACATTTTGCAAAGTTTAACATAATAAGAGTAACATCGCAGGTAAAATTACTGCACAATATTTCAAAATGTTACTTTTAGTAACATAATAAATTAAAAGTAACATTATAGTAGAAACAGTTACTTCACGGTTTATGTCACTGTCGTTACATGTCAAAATGTTATTTAAATAACACAATAACTTAAAAGTAGCAGTAGCAGTTACTTCACAGTTTATGTCACTGTCGTTACCAGTGATTTGCAAGTAACAGGTATAAAATCACAGGTACGGAAATATCACTCATCTCTAATACAAAGTCCTAAGAATCCACCTTCACTAGATGTTGTAAGTGCTGCAAAAGTTTCACACCTCTAATGTGATGCCATTACGCAAGCTTCTCAAATGGTTTAGAATATATAAATCTACCGAACACTTTTCAAATTTTGTACTCGTATTCTCTTATTCTTAATACATAATGCTTTTACATAATGAGATTTAATATTATTTTACAAAGTTTTTTGGCATGTCATAGCACATGTGTTACCATGTAAAAGCACCTTAAGTATGTCGATCGGTATAACTAAAAGTGGGTCTCAGGCATGCTTAAACTTTTTTTCAAATATTGGTTCTGGCTTCCTAGTGTACAGACGAAATAAATTATTGAAGATTTAAGAAAAAAAAATTTTCTTACTTTAAAAAATCATACGTAAAGCATTTTTATCCACCCTAATCTTAAGCTTTTTGTGTAAATTTTTTTTTCGTTTTGTTATATGTTTGCGTAAAACACTCTTAAAATCTTTTGTTTTATTTTTTTACTGAGTGAAAAAAATTTGTTTAACAAAAATACAAATAAAAGCATTTTTTCCTAAACTCTTTTTACATTTTTAAAGTGTTTTTCAGTCACTTATAAAAGACGGCTTAAGAACATACATATGTGTTTTGGGTGTATGAGTGTGATTGTTTGTGTCAATGCGTATATGTGTAAAGAATCCTTAAAATACCACTTAAAATAAGTCTTATAAATATGTGCTATTAAATATACAAAAACATTTACATGCTTCATTGTTGTTTAAAAAAAAAATAAAAAGCCTACGCATATGAGTCTATGCTACAGGATAAATGTAGGTATGTAAAAGTGTGTGTATTTAAATACACATAAGTAAACAATATCCTACAAATAACCACACACTTCCATACATTTTTTTTTTAAACAAAATTTTGTGACAATAAATCCAAGCTCTTATAAACAAAAGTTGAATGAACAATGATATATTGCAACATAAAACTCAGGCTGTTCACAATGTCTTAAGAACTTTGTTAATGTTTTAGCATAAATCAAAAAATTAAGCATAATTTCTTATCTAAATTTATTAAAAGGGTACAGTTTTTTTACGTATAAAGAGTTATACTTTGGTATAAGGAAAAGGTTAGGCTAGACTCAAGAGCCTTTAAAGACCCTTTGGATTCTTAGTGTTTCCAGACAGAAAGAAGCAATGGATGGCCTGGTGGTTTCAACTTCAATAATTTGATATAATAAATTAAAGGGTGATCCGCACTTTCTTTTCAATGTCAAGCAGTTTTGTGTTACTAATAATAAATAATTTTCTAATGTTTTCAAACATATAAGACGCTACCTAGTTGACTCAAGAGCGCTCGAGCTCTGTACAGCGACAAAGAATATACTCCTTATACCCTCTATACCACGAATCTGTAATCATCTGCAGTCATCCTGCTTTTTCGGCGTGAAAATTTTTCCAATAATGGCCTGTTGTGATCCCCACAGGAGTCTGCAATCGCTCCTTTAAAAAGACAGAAAAAAGACTAAAGACTCTATACGAAGTAATATCTTTTCATACCTCTGTGGCTCTGACTCTCACATCCAAATCTACACTCCATTATAGAGCAAAAGTAAAGCACAAAAGTCTATTGACCCTTTAATAGGCAAATGGATACCTTGCTTTGCCAGCCAGTACGAAACTTTATACGCTTCAACACACCTGTGCCGACAAACCCAGGAAATGCGCACTTGTCTTACGGCATACAATTTACCAAGGGATTGCTTTTACGTCTCAAAAACTGAGAAGCAGGTGAGGTTTGCGGAAATTTCCTTAATTCCCGCCTGGCTGTCAAAAGGAGACACACATATTTCAGGGGCCATTTTTGTCTGTAGGAAGTTCATAGGATTCTCCGACAGGAGTTTTTCCGCAAAACACCGCAGCCAAGATCCGCCCTTCTTATCGTAAACCCCCGCCATCCTCTTGTCATGGACTCACCCTGAAAAAGTTTTAACTCCTGTGGTCTGGGCGGACCCCCGTCAACCAAGCATATTTCTGAAAAGTCCAACTCGGCTTCCCAATAAAGGCCATTTTTGGGGACAAGTGGTCACTGTTACAATTAACGCCCCCCCAAATAATTCTTTTTTAACTATGTGGCACCTGAACAAACTGTTTCGTTGACTCTAATCGAGTCCAAGACCTCTTTGAAAAATTCTCAGATAAGTCAGATAAGTTGGTTTCAAATCCAAGACTACATCCAACGACGGCGTAGGGCTGCTGTGGTAAGCGTCCGAAATAGACAGCCGTTTCAGTCTACATGCGCTTTTCAGGCGCCTTGGATTTACTTAATTCTCAATACTGGTCCACCACACGAGTATCTCACAAAGTAAAACAGGCCTAGTGTAGATTAAATGCGTAATATTTGGCGCAACACCACATGCTCTGTGTAGCATTTTTTTATGCTTTCTTTACCCTTTCCTCTTCCTAACCTGCTTTATTTTTTTCTTGAAGTGTTATCGTATATTAAAGCAACACAGCCAAAAACCGCAGGCTCATATTTCAGACTTTTTCCTGTACGTATTTTCACTATCAAATTTTTTTTCTATTAAAAGACAAATACCCAATCCGAAATGGTTCTATGGCTAACTAGTTGTATGAGTGGCTTAAATGTGAATTTTTTTTGCCTAATGATGTCTCCCACACACAAATACTCCAAAATATATGAAGAATTCCTAAACGCAAATGTTTGTGTTCAAGCATTAGAGAAAGAACTTGTTGTGTTTGTTCCTGCTTTTAAAAGCAGCAATAACAACTACCGCAAATAACGCTGTGATTTAAAGCAGCAATAAAAACAGGAGAACAAACGCTGCAAGTAGACAAGTATTAAGCTTAAATAGACAAAAAATTAGCGCAACCAATTAAAATGGCACTTTTTCTTCACTTAAATATACAGCAACTGTTTTAACATAATATATGTATGGCCAATATTCCAACTGTTTCTGCTGAGGACGGACAAGATAAAAAAGGACTGACGCATTAGCTGTTTAAAACACAAACATTGCTTACTAATGGAATTAGAGTCACTTAATGCAAAAAAATTTTTGCTACTGTATCTTATTAATTAACAAAAAAAACTAACATCGCCCTAGGTTTTGAACAATTTTTGAATTTTGGTCGAACTTAAACGCTGGCTACAGCTTTGAACACAAAGTAGAATCACGGTTACCTTATTGGCACTGGGTAAACATTTCACTCAATAGGAGTGACAACTTTATCTTGTTAAAAATTGTACTTCCTTTGCGATAGTACCATAGTCAAGGGATATCAATTCTGATTTTTTGTCTATTTTATCTAACATATGAGTTATCTTGCTTATTAATAAGCAGGGCAACCAAAAATATGCAATATCATATCTTTTTAAGTCGCATTAACCTACAAAGTTATTATTCTTCCATTTTTTTGTAAAACCGGTTTTTAAAGCATTTTGTAAACTTTTAACATTTAATTTGAAAAAAAAAAAATTAAAAAAATCTTTCGAAAATCATTGCCACCTTTTGGTAGCTCTTTGTTTTTTAATTATTATTATCATCCGTAACAAAACTTTCGCAAAACGCATATTTTACATATTACATCATATTTTTGCTATAAAATCATATATTTTCTTTAAAAGCATTTATTTTATTTTATTTTTATATTAATTAAAAAAAAACCTAACAAAGAACCTTTCCAGTGTTCATGCCACCTTTTGCGAGTTTTTTTTTTTTTTTTTGTGAAGCGAAGCCGATTCTATTGCTTCTATTTGACAAAAACTCGATACCCGATTACCTCTAAGCCCATTTATAAACATGTTTTAGCATAATTTTTTTTTAATTTTGTACCGGAATTTTTGCATTGCTAATTTATTTTGTTAAAGGAAATTAAATCTAAATGCTGCGTTTTCCGATTCTTCGATTTAAGTTAATATCATTCTCATTCTTAAAGCAAAATTTTTAATATTTGAAGCATATCTTTAACTTTTTACCGCATATTTTATGCGCCTGTTTTTGGTTGCCCTGTTAATTAGATCGCATCCATTCCTTCAAATATTTGTCTATAGTAGTATGAATTAGTATCATATTTTCGAATTTGTTTCATTTTTTATATCTGCAAACCTTAAATACTAAAATTTTAAATCGTAACTCTACCATTTAAATCGAAAAGAACAGCATCAGCTTGAAACAGCAAAAAAAAGGAAAAAAATTGCATAAAATTTCTAAAGTCATGACGCAAATCTACAAACTTTATTGAGTGCTATGGAAACTGTACGAAATAGAAAACCAAATATAACTGTTTGATTAAAGCATTGGCACTCAATCATGTGTACATTCATACATACATTCATGTACATATATGTATGAAAGAATTGAAGTTTAACACTTTTTCAGTGCAAATAGAATAATGTGGAATTTTTTTGCCTGCATTTTTAAATGTCCAAAACTTCGAATGTATTTGCATGCATACATATATACAAACAAGCACTTGCATGCAGAAACGCATATGTAAGTATGTATGTAAATTCTATGGCACACTAACACTTAATTGTGGCATCCATTTTTACGGATTTTGCAGGCCACACATGCACAGGCTGACCAATTTGGCAATTTGGCGAGAGAATCCTTTGAATTGCTTGAAAAAAATTCTGCAAAATATTAGTCAATATTTAGAGCATTTTTTTAAACAAATTTTTAAAGATTTATGAAAGAAAAGTTTTTAAATTAAAACCCTATTTGAAGGACAAAGTATTCCTCTAATTAAATATAAATAAGTATAATAAAATTTAAAAGAAAATGGGCCCTTCAGTTACTGTTGCACATATTCGGCCACTTCCAAGCCAACAGTAGAAATATAATTGGAAACATTTGTTAACACGTGACATTATTTTTATTATTAATTACTCCATAACAGGGAAGTTACCGCGTAACTTAATTATAAGAAGTGATACAGATTAGCGCTTTTATTAACAGCAGAAACTCAGACGAAAATACTAAGAATATCCGCATAGCCAGGATGAGATTAAAGCAGCAGCAAAACCCAGCCTAAAGACTAAAAAGGCAATAGGAGCCGACCCAAGAAAAATATATCGTTACACACCATCTACTTACCTACCACAGACCGCTTTCGACGTCTCTTTCCTAGTAAAGGTGTTTCAAGCCATACCCAGGTTATTCCACACTGAACAGGGTGGACGGGGTGGTCAGCGCAAAAAATCTAGGAGTCATTCTAGACAAAAAAACTGCTTGCGAGGGAAACGGGAAGGCAAAAACGGTAAGAGCACCCCCGAAAACCCGGTGTAGCAGTTTCTAGGACATCAGTTGGCTACATAAGACAGTAAGGGAACCGATTTTTTTTCTATTGAGTTACAGTCTGGCGGAAGGATATGAACTCTACCGCCAATCATCTACATATTAAGAAGACAATGGTAATAGTGATAACGAGTGAGATCGACTCAAACCAATCGCTCGTGGCGCTTCTCAACTGTCTTTCAACTTATCTTTTGGCAAGGAAGCTGACGCCAAGTACTGCGTTAAGACAACATGCTGTGGGCGGATGTAGACCAGAACAGGCGATTACACAAATATGGTTGGGACTGTCGATCTGGTTCCCAACCTTATTTACTACCACACACAGGAACATTTGTTTTGTAGGAAATTCGTTTTGTGGACAATTTGATTTGCTTTGCTTGCGCCAGCTTAAATTTAACAAAGACTAAGTATTTTCTTTTCTTTACAGTAAATTGTTTTAACGCCTTTTTGTTTTCTTTCAATGTAAGCTGCCTTTAAGCAACAAAACATCATATACATTAGCCCTAAAAAAATAACAGACTTGGTAGAAGAAAAAGCTTTGTTTTTATATACAAAGAGATAATAATCTAAAACTCAAGTTAAATTTTACGATTGCCTCTGAGCATAAATATAATTTCAGCCAAAAGCTAATAAAATATTAAGTACTATATAAGGCACAGACATAGATTATCTAGAAAAAATATTTAATTTTCAAAAGATAAAACACAAAACATAGCTTAAGGCTGCAAACAAACTTAACCCAAGTTATTGCCTATTTTTGGGCGCTTTCGAAGATTTTTTTTTAGTATTTAAAAAAACGTTAAAAAAGTGAGATAAAATAATCTTTAATTTTAAATTAGCACATTTCTGGGATATGTCGGTTTTTTTTAATGCACAGTCATTTTATACCTTTTACGTGACTCCATTAACTTAAAAATGCAGAGAAAGTGATATCAAAAGAATATAAAAAAATATAAAAAGGAAACAGACACAAAAATATAAACAAAGTTATTTGTATCATCAAAAGGTTATATGCAACATTTCGTACCTAAGGGATTTCTGTATGTGTGTGTGTGTATGTTTGAAACACTAACAAAAAAAAATTAGCACACTAGACTTAAAAACGTAACAACCGCAGGACCACTGGGAAATTGACAAACCACAAAAAATAGTAAATGGAAATATAAGAAGGATACAAGAACTAACAGTGCACTATGGTCCCAATACTAGATATAGCGAGAATAAAGTCATTGCTGCGGATGGTACGAATTTTGGTTAAAGGCCTGTGCATGTTACCGTAAAAAGTCCAGTCCGTACATCAGCTGCTGCCTGTCGACCGCCAAACGCGTGTAAGCTACGCCCAAGCCATAATCAATTTCGAGGCCGAAGTGGACGATTTTTCGACCAAAATCATAATGAGCGATGAGGCTCATTTCCACTTCAGTGGGTACGTGAACAAGCAAAACAATTGCTTCTAGGGCATCGGAAATCCACAAGTGATGCACGAGGAGCCAATACACCCGATCAAGATGGCTGCATGCGAAACAGTGGACGGTGCGCACTATAGGGCCATCAATGCCGAGCTTTTTCTGCCGCATTGTCATTTGTTCATACAAATTTATATACTTATAGGTGATTTGATAGGAGAGTAATGACAATAAATTTCTTATTGGGACCACTGTGCAGTTGCAGCAAAATTCTTTAGCGCTACATAAAAACATTAAGCAAATATATACTTTTATGATATTTTAAACATGAGTATAAAAATATATAACAATTTTTTAGAAGAAACTTTTTAGGATCTTTAAGCCCATAAATCAATATAAACAAATTTTTAAAAACTTTTGATGCCATAAAAACAGCCAATATAACGCTGTTATTAATAATATATATAAATAAACCCAATCGCCTAAAATTATGCTATAGTTTAAAGCATAAAATTACTACGTTGCGCAGTGAAATAACTAGCGAACAAATATGTTTATCAACAGAACAATAAAATGGTTTCTTCAAACTTTTTTAGTGTTATTGGTGATAAATTTGCAGATTTTAAAGCATTACAGTTCTACGTAAATGCTTATTTTCTATTTGAAAAATTAAAAACTTTACATTAAAAATGCAACTTTTAAAATAATTTTTCAGCTTTAAATTAATTTACAATTTCCACTATATAATTTTCACTTTCTAACTTTTTGCTGTCGTCGTAAATTTTCATTATTAATTTGCATTTATATTAAAAAATATATTTAATAAAATCTGTTGTGTTTTTTGCTTATTCTTTTACATTGGAGTATAATGAATTATTGCTGTGAACCACATGACTTTTAGTAGCACAAGGTTGACTGCAAATTAAACAGTAACAGAACCATGGAGCCAAATGGTAAATTTTGTACTACATATATTTTTCTTTCTTTATTGCATTTTAATTAACGGAGCAGGCAAGGATTGTAAGAAACATAGCAATAGTTATCTTTTTAAAGCACCCCTAAAAGTATGCATCATTTTTTAAAAAAATAATAAGAAGCAAATTTGAAATAAAACAAAGTAGACGAGTAGTACCTTAAATTAAGGTTTACAGACTCGATGTGTTTAATATCCAGCTGCCTTAAGCAAGAAGCCACTAAAGTCCTGTTGAAAAAATTTTAAATTTAACCGGTCAAAAGCAGAAGTATAATTAATGCTAAAAAATGACTTATAGGCCTTTCCTAAAGTAATAAATCATTTAGAATAAAAAAGAAATTTACAAATTTTAACCTCATAATATCTTAAATCCTTCAGAAACTTTTTCTCTCTATGATGAGGTTAATCTTTACATCTCTCGTGTGCCTTTATGCAAAAAAGTCCCAAAATGCAAAAATATAAATAAATCATGTCTTGACCTATTTGCTTTGCCAAGCGAAAAAAGCAACATGGTTAATCAGAAATGCCATTTAAAATATGGCAACCATAATAATTTCCTGATTACCTACGTTTACGAATATTAAAAATGTTAATAAAAAATGTAGCATACATTTAGGCTTGTAGGTTTTAGTTATAAAAACTAAAAAAGGCTAACAAACGAACAATACTTAACAATTCATAGCTTGCGGTTTTTGTTCACAAAAACTAAAATAAAGAGCACAAAGTTTAGTCATTAAAACTTAAGCAAAACCGCTCATTAAGAAAATTGAAAATGATGGAAAAAAACTTAATACAAAGCATATCGTTTGCATACTCTTCTGCTGCGTAAAATACAAAATTCACAGTTTGTTAAATCACTTGTTAGTATTGGAATTTTTATCACCGGTATTACGCCATGAACACATTAAAATAAGTATTTAAGTCCTGACGTAGTTTAGCGTCCTGTTTTAAGAGAATTTTCAAAACGCTATAGAGGAGTTAAAGGAATTTAACATGACAATAAATGGCATCATTTTAATGAAATTTCCAATGCAAATTTTTGTTTATTTTTGTGTAGACATCAGTTTGGCAGGAAGTAAGAACAAGTAGAGGTGACGCCATCATTTTATGTACACTAATTCTAATTCATAAAATGGCAATTTCCTTTAATTATTCTTGACGCATTCATTAAGCAAGGAAAGAGCAAGAAAGGCAAGAATGGAAGGAGGCGTTAACTCTTTAAACGAATCTTATAGAACTTCATTTATCCCGCAGGAAATTATTCAATTGAGATTGCTAGACTTGAATGTGCGGAAGCTTTTATACCTTTCAACAATTAACTGGAAAGGGAAGGACTTGATGTACGACCTGGATGTCAAACATTGAATGGACAACAGTCAGATATTTAGCATGTAAAGTCCTGCTGCTGTGTCGCCATTTTCTTGCTTATAGCCACTCGTGAACCAAACCTGATTGGGGTCTTTATGCTACTCAATTTGATGTGCTAAATAGCTCCAAGTAGTATCCTAGTAGACTACACCATTTCCAATTATATTTCAGAACTTTTCAATTTTATTCCAAAAATCTCTAATTCAAATTCAATTAAATTTTAAAATTTTCTCATCAATTTGATAAATTTTTAATCGTATTCAAATTTTCAGTTGTAAGGGGAGAACTGGTGATGGCTAAGGCATTTAATTTGCACAAACAGGTTTCCGTATTTCGTTTAGACGAAAATTTTGCCGACAGCCGACCCACTTCTAGGTACATTACTTAACATCACAACCAGTCCGCGAATGGCGGTGGTTCTTCAAGTATATAAATGTTACTATTTCCTATTTAGAATTGCAAATGAATAAGTAATGAATAAATTATTCAAAAGCTTGGCAATAATGTTCACCGCTTCACATTGGCCATGATTAATGGTACAAAACTATAAAAAAAGTTTTTAGCAAAAGAAAAATAATCATTGACATTTGCATTATAATTTCAATGAATTTTTTGCAAATAATGATGATGACATTGGCTCTGATAATGGTGATAAATGTTTTGTTTTATCAACATAATACGCCAGGAAGACATGAATCGTAGCCCTTAAGAAATATTGTTAAAAAAAAACAATTGAAACAACAATTACAGATTAGAAGAATCATCATTTCCACAGCAACAAAAAACAACTGCGACAACATCAGCAAACGAGGGCTCTTGATTAAAATGTCAAAAGTTGGAAATATTTGAAAAATGTTTTTCGTTATATTGTTAACCGCAGTGCAGTCAAACTTCTGTAAAAACGCATTGATTATGTGAATGCTTGAATGTTGGCATTTACGCTATCACAAATACGCATTGGAAGAGAAAGCATTTTCGTTAAAAAAACATTTCTTTTTTCTTCTAATAGGGGTTGGCGCAACTTAATATCACTGGGTTTGCGGGACAGCCAGACAAAACAACTTGTTACAATAGAACCCTTGAGATTTTTTGTATCTGTGCTCAGCTGATTTTATCTAATTTTTTATTTTATTCTGTATTTTTTTTTGTTTGCAGGCAAGTTAAGGCCTTACAAGTCAACATATTGTATAATTCTTTTAATGTCTTCTTTTTATTTTTTGCATTTTCCAAAGTTTTTATATTTAGAATTCGCTTCACAGTTTTGCAGATGTGCTGCTGCCTTGTCGCAAAGAAGAATCAGGTTTTTGTACTTAAATAAAATAAGAATTGCACCAAAAGTATTTAAAAACAAAATTATGTTTGTGTAACAAAACTTTTTTTAACAGCTGTAATTACTTTTTGCTTTACACAAGACTCTCATATCCATCAGAAACAGTCTTTGGCCTTAAAAAAATTAAACTTGTTTATTTTATATCTCAAAGTTATTCTAACTCAATCTCTAACACTGTATACTTTAAACTTTGGCTATTGTGCAAAGCTCCTTAAAATATGCTTGTTATTAAAAAATTTTAATTACAGCAACATATTGTAAGTCTCTAAAGTACCGTATCGCAAAAAAAACAAGCAAAATAACTAACAAAAAAAAACTTTATATAAATCTATTTTAAGCATTTTACTTTTTGCTCCTGTGTATGTGCTTTAGTTTTTTTTATATTTTTTTTATTAACAAAGTATGCTTTACTTTTCAGACTAAAACACATGCATTCATATGTACGTATGCTTTGTTTTATATTAAAAAAATTAAGCATACTTTTGGGGATTTTATATATTAAATTATAAAAAAACCCAAAAATTTTATATTTAATATTTCTACATTAAACTCTCATTAATCTTCACAAAATGGAATGTAAGAGCAAAACTAACAAAAAATATTTTTATTTTGAAATATTAAATATCCTTCTTGGCAGCCAAACAAAGTGACCTAAAAAGTATGAAAATTCACATTAAAAAAAATAAGTTATAAAATCCATTTGGTGTTAAACCACAGACACTTCTGCAGTTGAAAGAAGACAACATACATTAAAATTATGTGACAAATAAACACACATGTGAACAACTTTTTTTGTGGTGCATAAGTCTTTGCTACCGGAATTTCATTTCAACTGCCTGTTAAAGTTCTTTTCTTTATGCCCTTTTTATTGTTGTCGACTTTATAGCAGAACACGTTGAATACTATTTTTCTTTTTAACTGCAATAAGGAAAAAAAGAAATATTATTAAGCACTGCCACATTTGTTGATATGTACTAGACTTCATGCTGTGCATATGTGACCGTTAGCTGCAGTTGGTTGCACTAAATGTAATCGCTTCAAAAAACGATTATGATTAAGAAAGTGTAACAGGATGTAAAAACTTTATAAGTTTTTAATTAAAATATATTTAATATTATCATGTTTTTGAAACTAAAGAAAGTTTTTCCACAAAAAAATATTTAAAAAGCTAAAAAACCTAAAAGACTTACCCCTTTCTCTTCTAAAGCGTATTTAGAAAGAGTACTACCAGGCATGTTCTTCCCTCCACTTTGAATTAGAAATGATCTTAATTTAAAAAGTATACCTTTTTATTTTTAATGTTCCATAATATAGCGATTTTATACTGATGTTTGTATTTGGATATTCAAGCCAAAACAAAAATGAAACGTAAAAAGTATATTACAGAGTTTCAACTATCTAATTTGAAGTGACTTCATGTTTAGAGTGGAAAGCAGAACATTCCTGATTGGGTACAAAAAAGTACAATTTTCTGCACTCAAAAAAAAACATAGATAAGGATGGTCACGGGAATATGATCATGAACAATTTAATCATTGTATAATTGCGAAGATCATTTATTTGACATGCTCAACCATACTATAGTTGCATTATGTTTTTGGCGAAAGATTTTGTTATAGATATGATTAAAAGTACCATTATCTTTTTGTGGTTATTAT
Organism: Melanophora roralis; assembly: GCA_963583895.1. Taxonomy (NCBI): domain Eukaryota; kingdom Metazoa; phylum Arthropoda; class Insecta; order Diptera; family Rhinophoridae; genus Melanophora; species Melanophora roralis. Next base: position 111,625,565 of record OY757187.1, on the reverse strand, counting down.
TATTTTAACCCGTAATCAAGATAATGACTGTGTACAATAAAAAATAATGATTACCACAAACATAAAACAGTAGCTTTAATTATAACTATGAATAAACTTTTCAACCAAAGCTTACTTTAACTATAATTTGGTTGTGTCGGTCAGAAAAATGATCTACGTAATCAAACAATGTGGAAATTGCTCGTGATAATATTTATTTATTTTTTTTTTCTCTGCGTGTACACTTAATTTATCCAGAATATTTTATATTCTATTTTCAGTATGCAAAAATTTACCAAAAGTATGAAAAAAGTACATTTAATTTAGCTTAACTTCATATCTCTACACTTAAAAAATTATTACAGTAACTGACTGTTAGTTATTTAGCAAGTAATCTGTAAAGTTGTTTTTAAATTAAAAAACAGTTAAATTTCAATATAATATTTGTTTTTAACTGGTTTGAAGGGTTATTCAAAGCCTTAAATAAACAAAAATACTGCTTTTCAGTTAAAGTTTGTTTTGCCAGTTATTTTTTTTAGTAATATTTAACATTGTTAATTTGTTTCCGATACTTTGTGTTTAGCTGTAAATAACAGGAAATATAGTTAATTTTAGACGAATATGTAAGTTATTTTTTTGATGTCTGAATTTGAATGAATTATTTTGTTGATTTCAATAAATATCTAGTTGAAGGGTTTTTAAATGAATATCCAGTTATTCCAAATACCATTTCCAGTAGATTTTACATAAATACTTTTTTGAGTGTAGAATCAAAATATCAAAAAGTACTAATAGTCCTCACCTTTACATTTCCGAATTCATAAACACAAAAACTGGAAAGAAGTACCAAACACATCCAAGAGGTATTTTTTGTCCACTTAGTTGACTTTTGGTCTGGATAGGAGGGATCATACTTTTATAATCTCAAAAAATTACCGTGAAAGTATTAGAGTATAATATATACCCTTTTTGGGCCCTAGATAGCCCAAAAAGTTATTGTCAAACACAATTTGTATTATGTCTTGAAATCATAAAAAGTACGAATATAATTTTTACCCTTTTTTACGTTAAGGAATTCAACAATTTAAAAAAAACCAAAGACACAATCATATATTTTCCAAAGCCGTCGATAGAAACTTGCATTACATTTGTATCCTGTTTTTAGTTTGGAAGTTGAGGTGACCAGGTAGATCAGGGGATGCCCGGTAGATCAGTGGTAAGTGCACGAGTCTTGGGTTTGATTCTCACCAGAGACCCTGGTAAGTTAGCTTCATCCTACCATTCTTTCTTATTTTTCCTTAAATTTCTTCCTTTCTTCTATCTCCACGCTTTCTCTCTGCCTCTCCAGGTAACACAAAAGGACCGAATTAAGCGGACATATGTGAGCTATATCCTTTCCTTTAACTGCCGCCTGTCCTACCTAACCTAACCTAAACTATTTTAGAAGCTACAAAAGTACCAAAGTACCTCTTAGGACTAAAAATTAAAAAAAAGTACCAAAAGCAATATTAGTTTTTCTAAGCCCTGTTAAACGCAATTTAAATTAATTATGATTATCTTTATGGGTTTCGGGTTTTAAAAAAGTACCTAAAAAGTACTACAACATAATTATAAACCTTAGCAGTTATTTATATTTTTCGAGAACTACACTAAAGTCATGTTTCTACGTTTGTTAGTTTAGAAGTTACAAAATATACCCAAGAAAGGTCAAAATATAATTTGTAGCCTTTTTGTATCCTCTTAGGGTACAAAATTTCAAAAAGGAACCAAATTGTGTTGGAGTTTTTTTGTGACCTGCCAAACTCAATCTTAATTATGTTTCTATTTTTATTGGTTCGGAAGTACCAAAATATACATTTTTACTAATTTTCATCAAAATTTCAAAAATGTTCCAAAAACATATTAATATGTGTCGAACACAATTTAAGTTTTGCTTTTATCTTTATTCGTTTAAATTGGTTTAAAAGATACAAAGTGCACCTAAGCATAATCAAAATAAACTTTTTACCCTGTTTTGCCCCTCAGGTGCCTAAAACTTTAAAAAGAGTGGCAGAGATAGGAATACGATACTTTTGCAATTTTTTTCCTTGTACAATTAGGGAGAAACTTGGATCTTTTAAGGTGGCTTTACATGGTAATACAAAGTATTTAGAATTTGTAGAATCTAATATTATGAAATTCTCTCCGTGTTTAAGAAAAGAGAATAAAAGTCTGTTCTAAATATTTTTCATGTTTACACGGATGGAGTTGGTGAAATCAAAAACTGTTATTTTATTGCTTGTTTTCTTATGTTCTACAATATTAACAAAAATAACATGAACAATTTTTTCGTTGATTTTGGTTGTTTCTGTTTTTTTATGCTACCAATCTTTCGCACCTCTGATGTGATGAGAATACGTATGTTTCTTAAATGGCTTAGAAAATAAACATTTGCAGAACATTTGTCAAATTTTGTACCCGTATTCTCTCCCACTCAATACATTATGATTTTACATGCTAAGATTTTGTTATATTTCAAAACGTTTTTTGGAATGTCGTAATACATGTATTAACATGTAAATGCACCTATTTTTTAAGACAAATTTAAATTTTATTTAGGCTTAAGTTCAATACTTACTAAATTCCCATTTTTTGCAAATGAAGAAATTAATATTTTTTTAGTTTTCACCCTATTAGCGTTAGTTAAGAAAGGAACATTTTTATTAAAAAACAAGTTTCTACCGGTACTAGCTGAGTAGAATGCATTTTCGAAAAACAGCTGCGATTTTTACCATCAGCACTCTTTTTTCGGTTGTTTTACCTAATTGTTTGCCATTAAAAATCTTTTCATTTTATTAATTTACATGAATTTCTCCTAATGGTCACACTAATAAAAAAGTTTACAAAACGTTTTTAAATAAAGGAAAACTAAAATTTAAATAAAATCATTTACCAAATGAAGTAAATTCAAATGAAATAAAACTAAACAATTGATTGTATAAAATATTTTTTACTAAATAAAATATTTTTGCATCAGACAAACAAGAGAAATAAAATAAATCAACTGAAAATATACTACAAATAACCATATTTTTTGCAAATAAAAATCTCAATATAAACAATTTTCAGTTTTATTATTATGGTAAACGACCATGATTGTTTATATGCAAATAAATAATATGATGACGCTGAGACTTAGTTTACATTTGGAAGATAATAGAAGAATATTTTACTTTTATTTAATTTTAAATACATTATGTACTTGCAGGGTATAAAAACTCCAATTTTAATTTTTTCCTCTTGTTCTTAATAATTTATTAGTAACCATGTTTAAGACATTTAATTTTAATGCTCACAGCCTAAACTTTTGGCCAGAACAGTTTGCACCCTAAAATACCTATGAACATATATATGCATGTGAACGTGTCTACCTCTTCCATTGTGTCCAGGTATGCTAAAACTATTTACTTAACTATTTTCAATTGTATGGAGAAAACTTTATGTATAGAATAATGACACAGAACTTTACGCACACATGCAGTTACACAACAATCCCCCGAACGTATGCAACGAAATTTATTTGTGATTGCAAATACCAATTGCATAAATTCTAAACAAGAATAAATATAAATAAATTTATTTTTCTTTCTAAATCTTAAGTTAAGAGACAGAGCAAAAAGCCAGTAATTCAAGAAAGCATGAATAAACATGTCGTATTTAAAATTTGAATTTTTTAAATATTTGTTGTTTTCATTCTTACAGAATTAAAACAAAACATTTAAAAAAAGACATGCATAACCCTTTTACCCTATACCGGCGATATAAATGAAAATATATAAGCATGTAGTTTTCACTTTCTTTAAATGTTTGCACAGTAATCTCATAGTGCATATGTACATGTGTGTATATTTATATTTAGTGCATGCATTGTATGCGTATTACGATAACTTATTGTATGTCTTTAAAAACGTCATAAAATCCAAAGTATTCAAAAGAAATTTTTAAAGCAAAAAAAAATAAATAAATATCTTAACTTACACACACAACAATTTATTTAAATACAACAAACTTACGTGATTACCTGTAGTGGCAGTACCAAGCTGCTAAAGGTGTGTTGTGATAAGTATATGGGCGATTCCACTTAAAATGGGAAGCAAATTTATTAAATTTTATTAAAAATTAAAAAAATCCTGTCTGAAAGACAACAGCAGTTATGGATTTATAAAACAACAAAACAATTTCGATTTTATTTAAAGATTTTGCTGTAATTTAAGTTTGTCTAATTGCATTTCATTGGTTCTAACACCAAATCTTAAGTGTTCGTTTGTTTACAATAATTCTCAATGAGTTTGTGTAGGTTATCATATAATATACACAAGTTCTTTTAAAAAATTCGGTAGACGTCTGTTGTTGAATTGATGAAAGAACCAGTGAAAAATATTAGAGACCTAAGAATCAAAAAATTCTTAGTCAGATGAAAAGCCTTGATGCTAGAAAGCTGGACTATAAATTATAGACTGGAAGAGGTAAGAAAGAAAGGGTTAAAAGGAGCCTTAGCGCATGCTTTACATGCAAAAGTTCCACATTACGGAGCTGAGGCTTGCAACTAAAGGCGGTTAGCAGGATTTCCACAATTGTTTTAAGACCTATTCTGGCGTATTTGTGGGTGTGGTTGAATGCGATGGAAAAAGGCTGTCATAGAAAACTTCTTACTAAAGTCTAAAGATAAGCTTTACCTGGAACCACTGGTTGCGGCACTAGATTTACCTCTTGAGTACCGGTTAATGGGAATGGCAACAAGAAGCTTGGTCTGACTAGGCAAGCCAGAATTGGAAACATATCTTAATACTGGCCACAGTAGTTTGTTTCAGGCAAAGATACTAGCTGTTTTAAAGGCAACGGAATTATAGCGAAACATATTCCTGTGAATAACTTGGACACGCATTGCACATTGCGTCAAGTCTAGACTTATGATAGATTGTGGGAAGTTAGATTGATGGGATTAATAAAACCTTCGGTGTTAGACTTTGTTAGGCTTTTGGACACTGCGACATAGTTGGCAATAAAATAACTAACGAGTTCGCTCGTAGTGACTCTACTTTTGAAAAGGTCACTATTATGCGAAGATTAGGACAAGAATGCTTAACGTGAAGAATCTTAAGTGGGGGAACAGCAGTGACTGCAGGGATTCAAGGACAGTATAGCCGGGGATAAGACCAAGTACTTACGAACTTGGGGTAAATAGGTCTAAGGGATATAATTGGGTTCATAACTGGATACTGAACGTATCCAGAGAAGATGAGATAGCGGCACTCCAGGTGCGTGAAAATTAAAAATTGTCTCTCACTGCCCGAGATCGAAAAACCAAGTGGTTGGGTAGAAGATTCCACAAAGAATTAGCTCAGTTTTTCGCCGGAAAACATCATTGGGTTAATCATAGGAATCAGGTGGCTAGGAGATAGGCAATGGAGAGGGACGTTTCACACGGGTACTTTTTTCTCATTCTTTATTCTCAGTCTTTATTCTCAGTCTTTTTCCTTTCCGTTAGGTTAACTTCCGTCTTTTCTCTTTACTTAATGTTTGATACATCTATTTTTTACTTGAGGGGACGTGCAGTGAGCCCGGGTGATCTCCGAGTATTGATATATGAGAGAATATGCCTCTTTTTATAACCCTTCGCAAAAAACACTAACTTACAATCAAAATTATTTTGAATTAGCATTTCAGAGAAAATTTTACACAAAAAAATCCTTAAGACAAAACTTAGAGATTTTCAGAGGTCACTCTGACCAAAAATCTCAACTTTTTTATAAAAAGTGTATAATAATACCCAAACTTGGCAGGCATATCTCTTGCTGTAATTTTTAAAGTATTGATATATGACCACAAATGTAAGTTTCATCATCACAACCATCACTATGGATTTACCCATATACACAACTTGCACGTGCATTTAATGCTTGGTGTGCATGTTTTGAAAAATGCTTGCAAGAAATTCTTAAGGATATGTTTTGAACTATGTTGCACATTGTTGTTGTTGCAAAGTGTTAATATTAAATATTTTGGATAAAATTTTATTGTTTGTATTATGTAATGAACCCAGATAATAAATACTAAAATAAAACAGGAATTAGGTTAAAATATATATAATCTAGACCACCTTATTGCCTTGAAAGCGTTTTAAAAAAATTACTTGGCGAACTACGGCTGTATTAGGGCCTTACACTAGGTACAACTTGGCCAATTTCGGGTAGGGGATTTAGCCCACACTTCCCAAAAAAAGGAGTAACAGTTCGATGTTTTTGACCGCGTAGAACTCAAAAAAAAACTATTTAATCGAAAGATTAAAAGGAACACTGCAGAAAACTTGTGGGTCAAATATTACTAGAAAGCTAACGAAGATCCTAAAAAGGAACTCATAGCTGCTTCCCGTGAAAAAAATAATTGCCCTTCCGATGAAAATATGAGGTGTTTTTTAGATAAATTTACTAAAAATATATAATCCAACTATTTTGTTTAAAATCTTCCAAAAATAAACTGCTTTTAAATGTTAGTTAATTGGGTTACTATTCAATTGCATACCACACCAATTTATTTATTCTATTTAAATGCGCACAATTCTCAAATGAAATTTATCTATTAATAAATTATTGATTTTGAAATACAAAACAGAAATTTAATTGTATAAAAGAATACCATTCTGTTTCCTTCTAGTTTGCCGTTTGTGAGGGTAAAATTCACAAAAAATTAAAATGCAGATATAAAACCATTATACATGTAAGTTAGAATTTCGGAAGCAAGAAATCTATGTACGTATGGATGTATGTATGAACAGATGTATTTATGCATGCAAGAAAATACTAGTTGTACATTTTCTATCTACAAAAATTTATGCATTAAATTTTAAAATCAAAAAAAAAATTTATATCTGTCTGACATCATATTACAGGGCTAACAAGGCACTTAAGAACATGTTGCATTGCAATTGAGATTTGTTTTTTTTTTTCTACTTTTTGAATTTACGTTTGATAACATCCTTATACTGGTAAACTAGATTTTTGATTTATGTATTAAGAACTCAGATGTATGTTTGCATGTAGGTGTGCATATATTTTAAAGGGAGTAGGTAGAGTTAGCCACTCGTACGCAGCGATGCCAGAACCTCAATACTAAAAATTGACAAAATTATGCAAAGCAGCTTGGAAAAAATTTTAATCAAAAGGCGAAATCTTTTGTAAAATTATGAACAAAAATAAATATTTATATTTTTTTTGTATTTCTTTGCAATAAAATTTAATAAAACAGAAAATATTTTCACAAAGAAGCTGCTTATTATTTGGTATCAAAGTATTGGCAAAATAATAATAAAAAAAATTATAAAAATATATTAAAATTAAAGATTTAAAAATTTTTCATAATGCATATGACTATATAAAAAATAAATAGAATAAAAAATAATTTTAGAAACTGTAGAAAGCACCAATTGTTATTAACATCAACTACCTTAGGAGAAAAATTAAAAATTTTGAACTAATTTCTTGACCATTACGACGCTATTGTTAACCCAATCGGGTATAAGGACAAATTTTGAGAAAACCCCGAGCTAGATCCTTTTAAAGGTCATTAACAAATATTAAATATTAAATATTAAAAACCAAATAGAGATTTGATTCGTCCAAAAAGACAAAGTTTTTAAAAAGCATCCAAACAAGAATATATATTCATTCTTCTTTTTGTTAGAAAAATAGGAGAAAAGATTTGATTGCCTTCCACGATACATTTTGAGGGACGACGTTACTTTGACTTTATGAAGTTACACACAATAAAAGTGATTTCATTGTGACAGGCGTGACCACTATTGCTCCGGTTTCTATATTCAATTCAAAAATTTGAAATTTCACATTGAAAGGAGGCCATAGTTTCCAAGGATAACAATTTTTTTAACATTAAATAGCAGGTCGACACGAAGCATTACTTCTGCCTAAAAAGACACTCAAAGAATGTGGCTGGTCTGACTTTATATAAAATAAATATTAAAAACCCAGACATTATTATTTAGTTAGTTACAAATAACATTGGCGCCCGGTAGGTCAGTGGTAAGTGCACGAGTCTAGTAGTCTGGGGGTTGTGGGTTCGACTCCCACCAGCGACCCTGGTAAGTCTGTTTCATTCTTCTGTTCTTTCTTTTTTTCTTATCTATTATTCTCAAAAATTTCTTCTATCCTTCCATCTCAACTTCTTCTATCTGCCTCTCCAGGTAACACAAAGGGACCGAATAAAGCGGACCCAAGTGAGCTGTAATTTTTCCTTCAACGGCTGCATGTTCTACCTAACCTAACCTTACCTACAAATAACATTTAAAAAACTTTTTTTACGCACACAGAAAAAAATATTCGCTCAGTTTTGTTAAATAAACGCATTAACTAAAAAGTTCACCATTTTCAATTAAAAATTTAATTGCTCCAATTAAATTTATTTACAAACTCTTATTTATAACTTTGCATTATTTTGTAGTTATATATCAAATAATAAGATTATGTCTGGGAGTTTGAAATCACATAAATAAAGAACAATTACCTGAAAATGAAAAACAAAAATAAGATTGAATTTATAAGTATAGTTTTAAGTTTTGTGAGTTATTTTAAAGCAAAATTAAATTTAATATTAAATTAAAGTGAAATTTTAGGAAAAAAAAAAACATAAAGTGCTTGCTTTTGTTTTTTTTACACTAAGGTTATGTAAAAAAATGTTTTTTTTTAAACTGGGTGGTAAAGCATCTCTAAGCACAAAACTTCTGAAAACATTGTTTAAGCCAGAGATTTATTTTGGTCAACATATTAATTATTTTATTTGAATGAATAAAATGTTTAAGTTTTTGACCCCAAATTAATATTTCTTAAAATGAGAACCAAATTTGTCTCCAAGCACGTACCTGTTAAATTAAAAAAAGTATATTTATTTATCTTTAAAAAAAATTAAACTGATTTATTTAGGAACAAAGCAAAATTGGCGGGGAAGTCGCGTTCTTATGTAATTGATAAATAAAATTGATTACTTTCCATCTCTCTCTCTCTCACTTCCTTATTAATTGAAAGAAATAGCTGTGACAAATTAAATTATTAATTATTTTATTTGAATAAATAAAATGTATAATTTTTTGACCCTAAATTAAAATTTCTTAAAATGAGAACCAAATTTGTCCCCAAGGACGTACCTGTTAAATTAAAAAAAAACTTATATATTTATCTTAAAAAAATTAAGCTGATTTATTTAGAAACAAAGCGAAATTGGCGGGGAAGTTGCGTTCTTATGTCCCTGACAAATTAAATTATAAAGAATTAGTTTCCCTCTCTCTCTTGTTTATTAATTGAAAGAAATAGCTGTGTGCAAATTTATAAAAGCGCTAATAAGCACAGCTTCATTAGCACAAAAATTATTTTCTTTTTCTTTTTTTAGCAGACTAATTAGTCTAACGTTTCTCTCATATTCCAAATTATAATATGTTAACAACTTCAAAAATCCTTACAAAAAGCAGTTATGAAAAAGAATTTTGTTTAAAAATTTAGCAAACAATTCAGCCAAAAATTAGTTGGCCAAAGTTAGTGAAGATAAAATAGAAAGACAGAAAAACAATTTAAATTCAAAATATAATTTTAAGGACTAGAAAAAAAATAAAAAAAATTTCGAGCACAGATAAGCAAAAAACTTCAACATTTTTGTTTATTCATACACAAAAATATTTATTAAAGTTTTGTTTATTTTGGCAAAACATGGCTAAAGAGTTTTATAATGATTTAGCTGTCTTTACCACTGCAATAAGCTGAAAAGGATGATTGTTGGCTGCATTTTAAGAGCGCCAACAGGGATGATAAGGATATAGTTTCTATTTTTGTTAATAAAACGCTAAATTAAATTTTAGAATTTTTCTTTTCTTTTTTTAGGTGCAGCAGGCAAAAAAAATTTTGAGAGAAAAGTTTCCCTCTAATTAATTTTTCTTTTTTTTTCTTGTGTTAGTTTTTGTTTAATTTAACTGTTTTCTGTTTTATTTATTTTTAAGTTCTGAAGCTTTAATTTGTTGTAAAAGTTTTTGGTAAATATGTCTGTATTTTTTTTTTTTTTTAAATAATTAAAATAGTCTGCAAAGTTTTTAAAATGTAAAACTTGTTTTACAGATTTTCTTTCTTATATTTTTTTATTTAAAACTACTTTAATTAAAATATTTTCTAACGTTTGAAATTTAATTAAACACATTCATTCTATCCGCATAATTTCAGTATTAATATTCTTAATGTAATTTCCGTTCAATGACCATATTAAAAAGATTTATAGAAGCCAACAATTGCAAAGACTACACGAGCAATTTCATTTTAAAATGCGTTGAAATGTGGCGTAATTAAAATTAGTTTGTATGGATTAAGGCGGCAACAACAAAAGAATGTTTTAGAACGCCGAAACTGTTTAGAACACACACACTAACACACTCACGCAATTAGAAATCATTTAAAGCTGTTGGTGTAAGTATTGTTGGGTGATTAAATTTATTAAATTATTAAAGCGGGTTAATACTATGAGCTTTATATCAGATCTAATTAATATGACTTATACGCACACTTTGGCAGGCATTTGTATGTATTCGTATGTGAAAAACTGTAAGTTCTTTAAACAGAGCCTGTACAGCTAAAAAAAAAGTTTTAATTTAAATTTTTGCACAAAAACTGCGAAAACAGAAATTTTTAAGTTACATTCTCTCTCTTAAACACGAATCAAAATATTTGACCAAATAACAACTACAGCATATTGTAAATAGAAAATAGTGAAGTTTTAAGTAACTTTTCACAATGACTAACTAACTTACGCCAGTATATAGATTTGTTTGTATTATTTTCAAGAAAATATGATTTATGACTTCAAGCAATAACATAATTTGACAGCCAACAATATGATGAAGTAAGTTTCCTTTTTTTTCTACAAGTAACAAAAGACCAAAAAAAATTAATAATTTGGGACCATTTTTTTTCTTCCTCATTTTGATTTTATCTTTGTGACAACACACAAGTTTTTGCCATTTTTTTTTTTCTAACACCAACTTGTGCAAATATCTAAGATATCAAACTAGGACATCATGAACATTTTTTAAAGTGTTTGCAACTTTAGTCACTAACAGCAGCAAAGAGGAAAACAAGCATTTTTAGTTTTATTTTCCTTTTTGTTTGTACAACAAAACTAAAGGGCAACAAAATGGCACAAGCAACAACAATAAATTGGTTGAAAAGAGGCATTCGTGCGAAAAATTACTTGCTTCTGGTAAACCATAAATATTTTGACTTGAATTTAACTAAGTGAAACCAAACCATGTAGAGCAGCATGCAAGGAGCCAAAAAAAGTTTAACTCATAGTTAGTTTCAGACCGGGTTGGAGTTTATTTGCTTATAATTTTAACAATTCAGTTCCGTATAAATGGGCTCCGAATTTTTTACACTTTTCGAGTCGTGTCAACTCTGCTATAGGTTTGGCAAGGTAAGGTGTCCCTGTCGGCTTTAATAGCTTCAAGAGTCTTGATCACAGGATTAGCAGACACCCTAATCCTGTGATCAGGAAGTAAACAGTTTGCGAAAAGTGCAGTTTTTATTGATGGATCAAAGGCGCCAACTCCAAAATCAATGTTGCGGGTTGCAAGCAGTGATGAGGGCCGCGGAATGCAAAAAAGCGAAATTAAGGAGGGAGATGACGTGAAAATATATATCAACAGACCGCAGTCAAAGCTTTAGAGGGACATTATGTAAAGCCTTAATTTGTAGACGACTAATACCCTGCTCTAAAGCTGATTATGCCAAGACCTAATGTCAGGCTCTGTTGACCAGGACGTCATTGTGACGTTTCCGGTTGTGAAATGGCCGATGAGCTCGCGAGGAAGGGATCGGCCCAGAATATTAGTTTGGCCACCAAGGGGTTCATTTTATGACTTGCAAAGGAAATTGGTCTGAACAAAGTAGCCTACGTCTGAAAAAAGGATTGTAAAATTCTTGTGGCCCGAACCTGAGAAATCTGAGGTGTACAATTGGAACTCATAGGGGACATTGCGTTGTTATACATTTACTCGGTAAATGGGAAAGTAATGCTCCAGAGGAGTAATTAAGACTGTGAACCACATTGTAAGCCGCTTGGACGATAAGAAAAACGATTTGCAATATGTTAAGAGAAGACTGCAGATAGCGCCTTCCTGTCCAAAGCATCTACAATGGCAACTGTAAAACAGATACAAATTTTTCTAAATCATTTTTAATTAATTTTTTGCCTCAGAAGTTACTGGCTTGGCATATTTTCCAAAACATTTTTTTATACAAAATATATTTAAATTAAAACTTAAAGAAAATTTATTCTATTTTAAAAATGCTTAAAAATAAAAATTAAGAGATAAGATCAGTTACGGAATCCCTGTACCAAACAAAAACTATTGCAAACAACAACACTTATACTTTAACACATTCAAGCAAACACCAGCATTTCCGCTTCCTTGCAAGTTGTATAAGTGTTATTCTTGGTATATTAGTGTAAATGTGGCATGAACGTATATATAAGTTCATCATAGTTTATATTAAATTTTTAACTTAATATTTTTAGCTGCAGGCATTTGTGTATTTATCCAAATGTAAAATATTTCAACGCGTGTATATTCCAAATAATTAGAGGACATTCCACACAAGAGATATGACTTCCGTTATTAAGTCCCAACACAGAATTTGTAAAACGAGTCAAAAAAAAAAAAGATTTTTTAAATGAGTAATCAGCAATATAAATAAGACATCTCATAATAAATTAAAGCAATAACAAACAATATGATAAAAGCAAACACAACAATGACCTCTAGTTTATTTTGTATATTAATATAAATGAGGACATCATTAAAGGAGCTTAACTAGTGTTAGTGTTTGACCAACGGGAATATAATTTAAGTTGGCCAAGTGATGTGTGTGCTTTGTGGGATTTTTATGTGTAAGGCCTATTTAGTATGAAGGGAAGCTACCCAAGTTAAAATAAGTGATTTTTAAATATAAACATTACAAATATCTAAAAAAAATTTAATTCATTAGAAAAATATACTTTAAATTCCTAGCAATATGCTTAGTTATAAATACTTTGGTTTTTAATAAAATAAGTTTAACTACTTTTTTAAAAGACTGGCAGTTAGCAACCAAATGGTCCCTTCTTAGTATTTTCCGTTATAATAACAATACTTACATAAAATCAACCATGAAATCTTTACTAAAGTCAAGCCGTAGCGGTGTCAAAAGTACGCATGTTCTTAAGCTATATTTGTTGTAATATTAAAAAAAATTGTTTTACACATTAATACACCTTAATTGCACAATTTGGACATTTACGCAATTAAGGTCTTAATTTAGCTTAATTTACCATAAATAAATTGAGCAATTAGTAGTAAATTGCTTCACTAATTGACTTAAACTCGAATACAACCCTGCTGATTAAATAAGAACTGTGTTAAATTAGTATAAAAGCTTAAAAGCTTTTTTATATGCCTGCTATGGTGGAATAATAAGGTGACCTCGTCCCTACAATAATAACTTCATGCAAAAATTTAGCATGTATTTGGTTGTTGATAAATTCTAGCTAAATTGACAAAAATGTTTCTATCACACATACGGTATATTACATAAACAATTTTCCAATATAAGCTAGAAAGCATATGGCGTAAATAAAAGTCAGCTGATCAGTTACTCCTTGTTCAATGTACCTTTAAAATTAAAATTATATTTTTTTAGTTGTCAAATGCTGATTAAATAAGCCTAATTAATTATGTGTGATAAGACAACTTAACTGCTTAATTTACTTTAGATTCTCGTGATTTATGATGCATGTTTGAACATTGTATTAAGGGAATATTCCAAAAATGGAGAGTGATTTGCTTGACGAACGGAACTTTATTAAAGTAAATGAGTTTTATATTTTATTTTTATTTTAAACATTTATACTATTGATAATTTATTTGTTTTAATCTACTTTCTTTTACTGGGATATGAACCTGGGACCCTTTGAACTGCAACACCAGCGCGCCACCATCTAGGCCACCGACACTTTGTTTTTTAATGTAAAAAAAGCTTAAAAATAAAACAACTTTGTTTTTCTTATTTTTTAAAGTAATCTCGACTGCACTTGTTTTAAAAAAATCTAAGGACAGATCGTGCTCACAAATTTTAACTACGATTTTGTATAAATTCAAGAATAAAATTTTTGGCTTTGCAAAGAAAAAATTATTCCTATATTTTATTCAATTAACGGACTTACAAAAAACCATTTTTAAGTAATAATCTAATTGTTTTATAGATATTTAACCATAGCAAGTGGTGCTTATTTAAAAATTAAAAAAAAAGCTGTAATATTGCATAAACATTATGCAGCTTAACGCTTAAAAACAAACATAAACGCTTATATAAAACGAAAATAAAATTTCTTTGTAGTCTACGGTAGCAGTCTCAGCCTGATAATCAAAAGCTTCCAGGTTTAATCCTTAAATGGGTCAAAACTTTTTTTTTTATCTTTTTCTTATTTTGTATTTTTTTTAACCCATTTTAATTTCCTGTTTTTTTTTGCTTTGCGTATGACTATTGAAGTGTGTTGAATTTAGATCAGTTGCGTTGAGTTTAGTTTTTCATGTTGTGGTTGGGTGTTAGAGCGTATGTCTTGCAACTATAAGATCCCAGGTTCAAGTCGCCAATGTAAATTAAAACTATTTTTATTTCTAAATTAATCATTATCATTACATGTTATATGTATTAAAATTAAATAATTTTAAATAAATTTTAAAATTATAAAAAAAATAAATTTATTTCATTAATCAATAGTAATTTAACTAATAATTTAAATAAAATCAATTGATTAAACCAATTAAAAAGTTGATTTATAATTTTGTTGCATTTTAGTTAAGTTTCCTTAGTAAATATAAAATAGGAGCAAACGTTCTAGGCTTACAAATTCGTTAATTGATACTATCAATTTGTTTGTAGGCTGAGATTCAATACAAATTTAATTAAAATTACAAATTTCTTAATTGAAATCAACATTGGAAACGTGTTTTTTTTTTCTTTTTGTGTAGAAATGATTTCAGAACATTATGTGTAGCTGTGAGTTGTGTTTGGTTTTCTTGGGTTTTACCTCCAAAATTTAAGAGTTTCATTTTCATACCCATATTCCTAATGATATAAACTGGCATCCTAGTATTATATAAGCAGAAACCACAAAAGATTTACACACAAAAAAATTATTTTTCAGCAATTTTTAATAATCTCAACTAAAAAAACTCTATAAGCGTAAATTAAGTAGCCAGAGTCTCTTTTATCCTGTTTGTCATTAAAAAAGATTTAAAGCATCACTTTTTACAGACAGTGCCACAGTAATAACTTTTTTACTTTTGTTTTGTAGGCTGCCTTTTGCTTGCAGAGGATTATTTTTATTGCAAAAGCTTAACTTTGAATGGTTTTATACTTTCCTAGCTACCCCTAATTTTTGTTGATAACTCCTTAATAAATTTGTGTATGGTTTAGCCACAAAGAATACTATTAACCACCAGGATATAATGTTTTGTTGTGCAGTCAGTTAATAAAAAGTAAATTTAAAAAGTAAAAAAAAAATTAAACAATGTTTAACGATATAGAAAATACCATTAGTCTTAATGGTTAGACGTTTGATTTTATCCTGCCATTAGTAACAACTTTGGCATAGGATAATGGCTTTTAAAAATAGCACGGATCGACATATGATGTCAAAATTATTTTATCTTTCAATCAACAATTTGAAATAACAAAAGTATGACTTATTCCCATATAACGATGCATAAGGATCAAAGCTCCTTCATATAAAATGCTCAGTTTCAAAAAAAAAAAAAACCTGGGCTTTCGAAGGAGTGGTTTAATTGCTATATACATATATAACAGGACATATCTACCCCTATTCAACGTTTGGAGTAAAAATTTTCTCCGTTGGCCTTTTCACTGTGAGATATTTTGGACATAAAAAGCGTTTACCTGGCACACTATTGTGCTTCTGAATATTAATATTGGAAAAGTAGTTTTTTTTATTTCTATTTTGATATACATACACTCTAAACCACTTTTGTTGAAAATTACGTCAATAATAGTAGGCAACACTTTACAGACTATTTTCGACTTAAAATTAGACACGTAATTTTTTTAAACTTTATGTTGATTTTTAAACAAAATATGTTTAAATTTTTTACACATATTGTGTCTAATTTTTTCTTCCCCTTTGACTTAATTTTCAACCATTTTTTTAATTAAAAATCCATATACATATCCATGATACTGCCGACAATTTTATACGTTTACACGGATACAGTGTTTTTAGAGCGGATCGTGTTGGAAAAGCTGGGGGTGTTGCTATTTTCGTCAAAAACACTATTTCATGTAGGCTCTTTATTAAGTCCGACAATGGGGACAGAGTTGAGTTTTTGTTTATTGAAGTTTTCTCACCTGCCTCGAAGATGCTAGTTGGTTGTGTCTATAGACCTAACAAGCAAGTACCTTTTGATAACTTTTTGCAAATTTTGGAAACTATCTCAGTAGCTTATAATGACATAATAATTGCGGGTGACTTTAACTCTAATATTATCACTGATTCGAATTTAACAAATGACATGTCCTCTATTGGTCTCTTTCCTGTCAACTCAACAAACCCAACCCACTTCACCAACACTAGTACTACTCTTTTGGATCTATTCTTTGTATGTAATATGTCTAAAGTCAACTTTTATAGTCAAGTTTCTGCTTCCTGTTTCTCTAGACATGATTTGATATTTCTTACTTACTTTTTCACTACCCAATCAGAGAGGGCCTCATTCAGTTACAGAGATTTTAAAGGTATTAACTGCAATGCTTTGTTTAATGAGTTTTATAATATCAATTGGGATAGTTTATATTACATGCCTTCTGTGGACGAACAATTAAATTTTTTGGAAGCAAATATATTCAATCTTTTTAATAGTACTGTTCCCGTTAAAACTCGTATCTTACCTAACAAGTCCAAGCCATGGTTCTCTAATGCAATTGCACAGTCTATCGCTCAACGGGATATTGCTTATGCCAGGTGGAAACGTTTTAGAACTTCTGAGCTACATCGGAATTACCGTGTAGCCAGAAGAACTGCTAATATCAAAATAGGTAATGCCAAAAGGGATTACTACTCCAAACGATTTGAATCCGCTCTTGACTCTGGGAAAACTTGGAAAACAATTCGCGAAATCGGAGTTGGTAAGGAAAAAGGTGCTCCTAACCTTAACCATGTTAACGCGGATGAATTAAATAAGACTTTTACTGATTTGCCTGTTCAACCAGCTAACTTGAGCTTTTATAGTTCTACTAGGCCCACGGATAATAATTTCAGCGGCTGCTTTGGGTTTACTTGTGTTAGCCAACTTGACGTGTATTCTGCCTTCATGGCTATTAAATCCCATGCAGTTGGAAGTGATAAAATGCATCCTAAGTTTGTTGCTATTCTTCTTCCGTTACTACTACCTTATATCACGCATCTTTTTAATACTATTATTACTACTAGTACATTTCCTTCCAATTGGAAGCATGCTAAAATAATTCCGGTCCCAAAATCCACCACTGAGTTTCGACCAATTGCCATTTTATGTTTCTTATCCAAAGTTCTTGAAAAAATTCTATTCCTGCAGATAGGTAAATTTATTGAAGAAAATAATCTTTTGTTCGTGAGACAATCTGGCTTCCGTGTGAATCACAGCTGTACTACGACACTAGCTGATGTAACTGAAAATATACGTCAGGATCTTGATAATGGACAAATTACATTTCTGGTTCTTCTTGATCACTCCAAGGCCTTTGATACGGTGGATCATGACACTCTAATTTGGAAACTTATAAATTTTTTCAACTTTTCTTCCTCTGGCGTCAGTCTTGTTTCTTCATACCTACGTGGGCGTTCACAATCGGTACTTGTTAATGGTGAACTTTCTAAACCTCTTTTTCTTGAACGTGGAGTACCACAAGGGTCAATTCTTGGACCACTCTTGTTTTCCCTATATATTAACGATATGCCTAGACAAGTATCCTATTGTAATTTACATATTTATGCAGATGACGTACAGCTTTACTTAAGTAGCTCAATGGAAATGATAAGTCACAATATTGGAAAGTTGAATTATGATTTGGATAGAATTTACCTCTGGGCAACTGCCAATGGTCTTTGTCTGAATCCTTCTAAAACCAAAAGTCTTGTCATTCGAAATAAGCGTGTTGTGCCAGATTTCAGTGAGGACATCATAATTAACAATACTAAAATCAACATAGTTCCATCTGCCAGGAATCTAGGTTTAGTATTTAACAGTAATCTTACATGGTCTGATCATATTACCACCCTTGTGGGTAAAACATATTGCAAATTGAGAACTTTGTGGTTAACTAAGGATTTCACCCCCCTTAGGATTCGCATAATGCTTGCAAAATCATTTCTGATTCCTGTTTTAACATATGGCTGCGAAATTTTTGCCAAATGCGAAATGGCTAGTATGCGTAAAATTTTCGTCCTTTTTAATAATATCGTACGTTATGTCTATGGACTAAGAAGATTTGAGCATACCTCTTTATATGCCAAGAAACTTCTAGGAGTTTCTATTCATAATTTTCTTAAAATTCGAGTACTTCTCTTAATTCATAAAATAATTCATACTCAAAAACCTTTTTATCTGTTTGCCAAACTACGATTTGCCAGATCGCTTAGGGGTAAAATCATCATTATCCCTAAATACCGGCACCTTGTCTCTGAATGGCAGTTTTATATCAATGGTATTCGCCTTTGGAATTCACTACCATCAAACCAACAAATCAATAGCAACACAAACAGTTTTAAAAATTTTTTGTTTAATCATTTTGTTTAAAATTGTTTAATAATTTTGCTTAAATTTAACTTTTAATATTTAAGCGTTACTTTGTTGTATGTATCTTTAATTGTGAAATTTGTTCGATTATTTTCATTGTTAATTCTATGTAGTTAGATTAAGTTATTGCATAATTTGTATTCCTATACTTTAAATATAAGATATAATCTTGTTGTATAGGAACTAACGAGAAATAAATAAATAAAATAAAAATAAAAATAAAAAATAATAAATAGTTTAATTTTATTTATTTAAACTAAAAAAACTTAAATTGTAATTAATTGTCTAATATATTGGAAACTTTCTCTTCTGATGTCAACTCGTTTTCAAACCAAACATAGGCAGTTGATATGTAATTCTCCTCTATTCATGTTTCTAGAAATATAAAAAGTTATGAAATTAAAGAAACTTTCGCTATTAAAAAAGCCTTTAAAAAAATTACCAACTATGGATATCCATGGAGTTACGACTTCTATTTGATTTTTTACCTCATCAAGCTTGGTACCAAACTGTTAATTAAAAAAACACATACACATATTTAGAGCTTTTAAAACTAAGTTTTAATGACATTTTTCAATTACCTTGTATTCCTTAAAGACAAGGGTATCTTTCTCTTTAAAAAATTTGCAAATCGCCTTTATTATACATTTTTCTTCAGAATTTCGCTGAAGGCCAAAGAAAGTTTTTATTATTATTGAATTTATTTCTAATTTATTAACGTCAAGCTCCATTAGTTTGTAAAAGTGTCAGTAAAAGCAGTCTTTTTTAAAAATCATTGGCCATTGATTTAGAATGTCTTTGACAGTTGGAGGTTGTTGCGAGTTGTTAAAAAATTTCTCTGAACTAAAAAACAATCCGCCATGTACTTTTAAACAATTTCTTCTTTACTAGAAAATTTCACTTATAATATTAACTTTATTTTTTAATTTAAGTAATAAATGTTACCGACTACATACAAACAACTAATTATTATTTATAATTATGATATCCTTACACACTAGATATTAATTTCTTAATTCTGTAGAAAATCACGTGTTCTTTTATTAAATCGTTTACGCTTTTATGCTTCTTCTTTCTTAACTGTTTTTTCCATACATTTAAATAGTGTTTTTAGACATATGTTTAATATTTAACATTTTGATGTTTATAGACACATGTTGCTAGCTTTTAAGCATATATTGTTGAAAAATAAACACTTTTAACAGAAAAATATAACTTTTGTTTAAAATTACATAATTTTTGTTTTTTATTTCTAATAATATAAAAATCGACCCAATTTTAGGCAACAAGACTTTTTTCAACAATAAATTAGATCATATATGATCGTAAATTTTTGAAAATGTTTTAGAGTGTACATATTGGTATTTGCATGCGAATTCGTAATCTATGTGCAGAATAAGGACGACTAAGCTAATGTACTTGTTCATTCTTTTAACGCTTGCGTTATTCGCAATATTTTTGCCTGTCCCTGATAGCAGGAAATCGAGATAATAAAGATTAAGATTTCTAATAGTTCAAACAGTACGGCAGACAAAATACGTATTACAATAAGCATAGAATCGTTACATTTAAAACATTTACATAAATAAAAAATAAAAACAAGCCAACATTTTCATTTTTTGTTTTTCTTGCAATGGCTTCTAATGACTTTGACGTGCATCATTGTTGGGCACCCCTGCTAACTAAAAGCAAACACTCGCAGTCATTTAGATGTTGACAAGTAAGCCCGCCCTAAACATTTACTATTTAGGGCGATTAAAATAAAACTAAACAAAAAAAATTTTTAATCAAAATCACCAACATTAACAACATTATTAAAAACTTTTTATTGTTGTTTTTATATTGTTTATGTTGTTAATGTTGTCGTCAAACAAAAAACACCATAAATAATAACAATAAAATAAAACGACAATTTTTTTGCTGTTTGAAATTTTAAATGAGATGCTGCTTAACTTGAAAAACAACAACAAATCCTAATGAAAGTTAAGAAAATTTTAAATCTTAAATGATGTTAATGCAAATTCATTTAAATAATTTTGCCTACTTTAAGGCGTTTCAAGCATTAACATTATTTTTTATTTTAAATTAAAATAAATTGATTGAGATTGCGGCATAAACTCCACCTGGTAGTGTGATAAGAAAATGTGTAGGGAAAAAGAAAGCATCATTCTTGATTTTTTAAATAAAAAAATTATCATTTAAAAAATGTTAAATAGAACAAGAGTTCCTTAATAAAGTAGTCATTTTATAATGTATGCATGAATGACATATAAATCTTTAGTTTTCAACTACCAAGTTTGTAGATTTTTAGTAATTCTTTATTATTAAAAATTTTATCCCTAAATATTTTTATAAAAAAAATTTAAATAATTTTTTCTTGTGTCTTTTAATTCGAACCTTCAAAATCACTAGTTTAAAATTTTTTTTTTTAATTTTTATTGAGTTTTTTTCTTAAACTACTAAAGAAAACTTCCCACAATTTGTTTTATACATTTAACATCAGAAAAGCTGTTCTTCTTGAAAATCACTTTTTAACTTTCATTGGCATGTTTCCTTCATTTTCTTCCAGCAAATCATATCAAATATTAATAGATTTGTTACATGCATTTGTCAGTTGCTGCTTAAAATCTGTAACGTCAAACGAATTACATTTTAATTAATTGATTAATCGTCGACGTCAGCTAAATCGTGCGATATGTTAATTAAAAGTTTTAATACTGTTTTTTGGCTTCGCCCATCTTATGTAAACATCAACGCAGTAATTTAATTCGTTTTATTTGTATTTGTTTGATGAGTCAGCTGAAGTTCTTAAGCATATTTAATAGGAGAGGAAATTATATGGAAACATATTTTATTTGCCATAAAAATATTAAATTGGAACCGGGCAACAGGAAGGAGGGAAAAGGAAAATAATTTAATTTTTCTCATAAAAAGGTATATGGGTGGCTCCTTAAATTTTTTTTATCCGTTAAACAATATATTTTATACAAACAATACATTCATAAGTTCTATTCGATATATATTTAATTTTTAAGAAAATTAAAAATAATAAAATTTAAAAATTTAAAATTTTAAATTTGTAGTGAACAGGCAACCACTTCCCCTGCTTCTTTTCAAAAGAAAACAGTCTACTATTATTTCTACTCAATTAATTCGAACTTTAATCAGTACTTATAATTAAGAAAGTTTTTTCTTTGATCTGAAATAGTAATTTTTTGAATAATTTGAAATATTTCTAATAGTTTGATAGCAAAAACTTCTCAGTAGCACTGCACTTGTCACCGAAAACTTGGTAATCAGATGGTGCCAGGTTCAAGGTTAAACGGGGTTAACTTGCTGATTCATTTAAATGATTGAGTTGTTGAAAGTTAGCATTTTTCTATCACTTCAGTAAAAAAGAGTTAAAATGTGGTCCATGTGGTGGCGTGGCGAAGTAGTTAGAATGCTCGCACATGAAACAAGCAGCCCAAGTTCGAGCCCCAGCCGAGCTAAACCACAAAGTCTATTTCAATAATTTTTTTTTAACTTGTTAATTTTTTTAAGCAATTGAAGTGTTTGAAGTAAGTTTTATTTCTGATAATTTCAGTTATTAAAATCTTAAAAATTTTTATTTGGATAAATGAAATTTTGGTAATTGATATAATCATTTTAGTGATAGGTGCAAATTTAAACAATTTATTGATTGATTCAATCATTTTGGTAATTGAAACCATTTTTTAGTTTTTTTTCGTGTTTAAATAATTCCTAATGTTAACTATTTTTTTTTTATTAAAATCATTTTGTTTACCTTTGTTTCCCCCTTGGTTCTAGCCCTAGCAACACCAGCATGATTACATTCGTCAAAACTCAATTATCAAATATAATGATCAGATAAATAGAGATGACACTTGTTACTAAGAATTGTTTATACACATCGATATTAATTTAAAAACAAAAAATCCGGGTGCCCCGGTAGGTCAGTGGTAAGTGCACGAGTCTTCCAGTTTGGGGGTTGTAGGTTCGATTCCCACCAGAGACCCTGGTAAGTCTGCTTCGTTCTTCTGTTTTTCCTTTCTTTCTCATCTATCCTTCTCAAAATTTCTTATTTCCTTCCATCTCAACCTATTCTATCTGCCTCTCCAGGTAACACAAAGGGACCGCATTAAGTGGACTCAAGTGAGCTGTATCCTTTCCTTCAACGGCTGCCTGTTCTACCTGACCCTAACCTTACCTAAACAAGCATTAGTGTAGATTGCATTTGCTTTCAAAACTTTTGCCTTTTCTAGCTGGAAATGTCGAAATTAGTATGAAATAAGTAAGTAAACATTATGATGATTGGGCTGGTATTAACATTATATGGCCAAAAATAAAAAACTAAACTTCATAAAATATATAAAATTTTTATTAAGAAAAATTATTCATTTCATAACTAAAACAAAAACTTTTTTATATTTTTTTAAATTATTAAATTTAACTTAAATTGAAGCACATGTGTCGAGCTGTTTTAAGCTTAAGTTAACAATTGTAACACTACAGGAATGATTTCTTTATTTGCATTTTTTTTTTCATTTTATCATTTATTCAAATATACTTGTATCAGTCTAATGTCAATCAAATTTATAAAAGTTAATAAATGGCATTTACGCTTTGCTTACACATTCGAAACAAACATCCAACTATTCAATATTAATAAAATATTTTTATAGTATTTTTATGTCCTTGTTTATCTATGATGCTCAATAAAAATATATACAAACATCAATATTTGAGGAAGTTATGATGAAACATAGACAAATAGATAAACGGAATAATTAAGTTTTTAAAAGGGTGTTTTTTTTAAAGATATGTTTGTAATTTTAAGCGAAAATTATATGCTTGGAAAAACTTAAAAAAAATATTCTAGAAGTGAGTATTAAAATTATAATAACAAGAGATGAAGTACTTTAGTAGAAATAAAAAATAAACTGTTCACTTTAAATCCGGCAGTAAGTAAAAGAATTGTTAAGGTTGGTGACTTAAAAGACCTCTAAGAAATTTGTTTATTTTACAGCGTGAAAGCATAAAATAGTAAGTGTAGTGATAACCGAATTTCGAGTGAACACTGTTTTGAATTGCAATGTATTTTGGCATAACAATCTAATAATAATGCTTTTGTTTTTATACTTTATGCAAATAAACCAGCAAGAGCTTAATACATTCATGCTGGTGTATAAAATAAAAATGTTCATGTTGTTATTATAAATATGAATGAACAAGTGTATGTATGACAAACTTACACATTAAGATAGTTTTAACAATTTGCCAGCAGTTGCAACGTTTATATATTTAAATGTACATGATTATGATTTTTTTCATTTTAAGTTTCCTATTTTATACAATTTTGAATCCTTCCCCAATACAAAGGGAAAAGGCAAAATATTTTATTTCTCTCAAGTGTTTGTCTAACATAAATGTTCTACTCTGTTCTTTGCCAAATACATGTAGGATAATAACAACAATTTTGTATACTTGTATGTATTCCAACAATTTCAGGAAGAAATATATATGAAAAAGTACAAAAAAATAAAAAAAAAAACAAATAACATAACAGACATGTTGCATGAAAATAATTATGCAAAATGTTAAATGAAATGATAAAAAAAAAATATTAGAAAATTTTGTTAAATGTTTTAGACAAAATAATTGCTGTGTTTTAGAGCTTTTAACAACAATTTTTTTGTTGGTAATTGTTATAATTATCCTTAAATAATTGTACAAACCGAATCTAGTTTGTTTGTTATTTAAGAAAATACATATTTTGGGTTGAAAGTAGAACAATGAAAAAAGTATTGGGGTTTTTTTAAAGTAGGTTATAGTTAGAAGCAATATTTGAACAGTTTAAAATTTTTTTAAAGTTATAGGTGATTACATAGTGAACAAGGTGAAAAGTCAAGGACACAGGAGGTGGCCATATCCATTCTGCGCTTAAGTGCAACAAAAGGACTTTTGTCTTTTTAAGCAGATTTTAGTATTATGCCAGTTTTAATAAAATTTTAAAAATATTTGATCAAAAAGGATATATGGTAGGGATCTATATCCTTGCAGCGATTTTGTTTAAAGTTCATATTTATGCATTTTTATACCAATTAGATTACCGTGGCGCTTTCTTAAAGTTTTAGAGATTATTTTGCTTAAAAATGTGTGGAAGGTATTTACATCCTTAAGTTTTTTTTAATTTGTATTTTTGCCATTCTAAACAAATAAGCTTATCGTGGCGCTTTTAAAAGATTTTAAAATTAAAATAAAAAGGATATATGTAAATTATCTATAGCCATTCTGCGATTAAGGAAAAGTATAAAGGAAAATATTTTACTAACGAATGTATTGATTATATTCTTGCTGCGATTATGTTCAAAATTTGCCATTTTGCCTTTTAAGACAATTCATATTATAAGAGCAGTCTTTAAAAAATTTGGAAAATATTTTACTAACACAATATTGTTTAAAATTTGTATTGTTGCCTTTCAAAAAAAAAATTCTGGTACAAGCCACGTTAAAAAAATTTTTTGGAAAATATTTTTGTTAAGAGGATATACTAGATTAACTTAATATCCTTTTTGGATAGATTGTAATTAAAAATAAAATATAAAAAAAAGGTTATATAAGAGTTATTTATTTTTTATTTTTACTTCTTTCTAGACGTATCGTGGGCCAATTCAAATATTTAAAGAAATATTTTACTAAAAAGGATATATGTATGGGCGACATCCTTGCTGGGCTATTGTTTAAAATATATATTTTTTTCATCTGTATACCCATAGTAAAAACATTTCAGTTAAAAAAATTTTTTAAATTTTTTTCTTAAAAGGATATAAGGAAGATATTCATATCCTTGCTGCAATGTTGCTCAAAATATTTTTTTTTTTCTTGAAATAATTTATAGCCAATTATAAAAATAATAATTTATTAATCCAAAAAAATAATTTTTTAAAAATATTCTATCAGACGCTCAAGTTTGCTCAAAACATGTATTTTGGTTTTCTATATGAATTATGGTAACTACCGTGCCAATTTGTGTTAGTCTCAAGATGCCCATAGCCTTGCTTTAATTTTGTTTAAAAGTTCACTTTTCTTCTTCTTTAAAAATAAACTATAACAGAATATTAAAGTATTTAATTCGGCAGCAACATACTAAAAAAAGGATATATGGGGCAAGTCTTTATCCTTGGGCCGAATTCGCTGAAAAATTTTTTCCACATTTTTTGGATTGTAAAACATTCACATACAAGTTTTTGTTAATCTATGGCAACGCCTTTTAATTCTTTTACATTTTTGGTGCATTATGACTGCAGCCCTAAAAAGTACTTATGAAGATGACAAGTAGTATTTTAAAAATAAAATTTTAAATTTTAGGAACGTTAGAGGTAAAGTATTTTGTATAATAATACAGTAATCAAAATACTATGAATTAAGTACATGTTAAATTTAAAGCATTCACGCTGAAGACTTTGATCGGAAAACGAATGGAGAACCCAAAAAAGGTCCCCTTAATAGGCATAAGCAAATTCGCTTTAATTAACAAAACAAGAGTTTTATGCTAATTTGGCATAAAGATAAAGGCAAAAGTGCACAAAATACTTTCTCCTATAGTTAAATTGTGCAAATTGTTTTTTCTTTGTGCTTTATACGCAAACAAAATTCAATTTTTTACTTTCTAGAAAATAATCAAATAATAAAAAATTTGAACAAAACTGCAAAACAACTAACTTTTTTTAAACTAAAGTAATTTGTGTAAAATGAATTGTCATTGCAGCTATAAATAGTCATGCAAATGAAAGATGTCTTCTCTTTAAATGCTGACTACACATAGACGCCGTAAAACATGCCAACAATGAATGAAATAAAAAATATGAATATGACTAAATGCACTTGACAGACAAACACAACTAAGGAAATGGGGAAAAATTTAAATTTTTTTTATTAGGGAAACATTTCTGCAGACGGTTTATTTAGTTTAGGAGCAAAAAGTGTAGAAACTATAAGAGAAAAAAAAATTATTTTATAAAATATTTGATTAAATTAGAATTTTTTTTTAACAAAGCCAAAATTATGGTGCTAAATATTTTGACATTTCAAATGGTAGAGAAAAAAGAAAACTAAAAAACATAAAATATTTTTTTCTAAATTTAAGGCCATTAGGGATATATACATTTCTTATTGCTTAAAGACTTTTGAAAGCTCTTACTTCATAAATAAAAAAATTAATTGCTTGCTAGACTAATTCATATGGTTCAGAGTTCTTATCTTAACCTAACCCTCCTCTTGGTATACAAATATTTCAGCTCATATACACAGCTAATATCAGGAGCTTTCTCTCTTCATACGGTATCCTTTACAATCGATTTGTATTTCTCAATTTATTTCTACCTCCATTAAATATTTTACAAATCTGTTTTATTGCCTTTAACTTGAATTTATTGTCCCTCTTAAATGAATACCTTGTTCTATGTTTTGTAGTTTTTCTTCTTTTTTTTTTTTTTATTTCCTTATAACTGTATGTGGAGTCAACCACATCCCCTTTACTAACAATCGAAATCTGTGTTTTGTCCTTAGCATGCACTTTAAGTGATTAATTGATATTGTATGTAATATTTCAGATAACTTGACCGGTAATAGCAGTAGAGTATTTGAAAGAAAAACTAGAAAAGAAATAAAAAACAAAAACGAAAATAAAAAGATTTTTTTTATTTAAGCTTAAGCTATAGCTGTTGAAATGTTTTGCTTGTAAATAATATTCACACTTTTTCTTTTGCCTGATAATCCCTTGTCTAACACCGTCTACCTTTAACAGTCAATGGACTTAATCTCAAGTTTTATTTTTCAAACCAAAAACGATTTTTTTAAATACTAAATGCAACTTAATTTGGTTTAGACTAGTTTTAATATTTTATTCTGCCCTTTCTTTGAATTGTCAGTTAACAGAACCAAACCAAACGTAATATGGTGAGTTGCTTTTTCAAATAGCAACCCAACTTTAGTTCAGTTGTCAGTTGCCCAAATCATTTTACACATGGGAACTGACAACTAACAGTTTTAGATTAAATTTAAAAAAAAAAATTAGTAACCGAGTAGATTAAGTTGCGACGAATCTTAAGTATAAATAAGTATAAATTGCACTTGCTTAGTATGCATGCAATGCTCCAACTAGTCCTAAATGGAATCGTGTTTACTTTACATTGTTAACAATATTTCCTATGACGACAATTAATTACCGGTCCGTTTATAAGAATAAGGCCAATATTATTTGCCTAAATGTATGCTATAAATTTTCTGAACATTTAAAGCAAGTGTCTATGCAATGGAATATCAGTTATAAATTTATAAATTAAAAAGTTTAAAGTTCTAGGTAATAATCATAAGGAAGTTTGTCATGAATAAATAACTTACACTAAATAAAAATAATTTTTTAGTTTGAACCAGCCAGCTTACCTGAAAAAAAGTAAAATCCAAAATTAATTATTTATAATCATTAGATTTATACAAATAATTAAAATATGTTTCAGCATTAAAGTATGCTTTAAAAATTGTTGAATCAAAAGGTTTTGTTATAGCTGTATCTAAAACTTAAAATAAAGGTTTTATAGATTTAAAAAAAAACTTTTTACTAAAAAAGAGAGAGAGAGAGAGCAGTTGTCTTAACTTGTAGCTTAATTAAGTTAACTTTTAATTGATTAACACTTTAACTTCCATTTAAAGCTCATCAAATATTTTCTATTGAATCCTGGCAAAACAATTTCAAAACAACTTAGCGGCAATAGTTTTGCTTTCTTAATATCTATGTTTTTTTTTCTTTCAAAATCATGCACTAAAGGAATGTAAGGATTTCAATTAAACTATTTTCCAGCTTTTAATTTATATAAAGAAGAAACTGGAAAATAAAAAAAACCAATTGCAAAGCTAAAGACAAACGCTAGGAAAAATACACTCAAGGGCTATTTAAGACTACAAATAAAAAGCATGAAAAAAAAAATTTAAAGGAAATGTCATCCAGCTGTCGAAAACAGTAAATTTCCAAAGTAAAATAGAACAAAGTGCAACCTTTTAGCGCGAAAATTTCTATAATTGCAATTAGTATTGGATTGTTCTTTAAAAAAGTGCAGCAACAACGTAAGACAATTAATTCACAATTAAACCTATCAAAATTAAAGAAAAGATTTTATTTGTTAAATAATTTTATTTGAACATTGTTAAGATATGCTTAGAGTAAATTAAGAGTTAATTGGTTTAGTGATTTTAATTATCCCTAAGGTAGGCAACATTTTTTGATAAAAATAAAATAGTCCTAGAATTATTCTATGCTTCAGTACCAAAAGTGGATATTATTTCAAATATTCTTAATTTATTTTTATACAAATAACGGACACCCTATTCGTAAGGGTCGGGAAGATTTCCGGGCCATGACTTGTATGGTTAATGAAATGATTTTGTTCAATAGGATGGCATTTTTTGTGTAAAATAAATATTTATTTTTGTTTGGTTGTATTTCGAGACCATTATCTGCATTGACTGGCAGAAAAATTCGTATTTCGGGCTGAGTTAAAATTCCGATTTAAATTACAATTCAACTCAAAAAAGCATACAGGATTGCGATGACTGATGCTGGTAGAGGATTGTAATCAGTAATTTAAACATTAAAAAAAATTTTAAAGACCCATGATTTAAAAAGATGTATTCACACAGATCTGTTTAAATAAATATATAAAAAAAACAAGATTTATCTTTTAAGCAATTAAACTTTTTTTGCAAAACCCAAATTAGTAATTATGTCTGGCGGCTTTCAGCCGGTAAAAGCAATTTTAAATACTTACGTCGTCGTTTAAGCCCATGGTAACCTTTGGCTTTTAAATAGTTTTTGTTTTAAAATTAAAAATTATTTATTTTTTGAGCAATGTTTATTGTCTCCAGCAGATAGTTTTCTTAACAGCTTTTCCCAAATTGTAACTCTTAAAGCCTAGGCTGCATTTCTTTTCAAGTACGCAGGGGTTTGAAAACGAACAATTTTTGTTATTTTTACCTTTTTTGTGGTCTTTTGAATCTAATTTTTTTTTTGTTTGTTTAGTATTTTTCTTGTGGTTTGCCAGTTAAAGCTGGCTTTACAAGGTAATTTATACAAAGCATATAGACTTTGTAAAATCAAAATATTATGAAATCCTCTTCGTGTGAAAAAAAGTAAAAAAAAAAGTCTGTTCTAAGTATTTTTCATGTTTACACGGATGGTGTTGGTAAAATCAAAAGCTGTTTTTTCTCGCTTGTTTAAAGTTTTATAGCATTAACCAAAACAATATGAAAAACTTCTGTGTTGATTGTGTTTATGTTTTGTTTCATAAAATGTGGCCACCTTCATTAGATATTGTTAGTGTTGCCAATCTTTTATACCTCTGATGTGATGAGAAAACGTAAGTTTCTAAAACAGTTTAAAAACAAAATTTACCAAACACTTGTCAAATTTTGTATCCGTAATCTCTCCTACACAATACATTATGTTTTTACATGATTTGAGATTTTGTATTTTTTTACGACATATTTTTACATGTCATAATACAAGGTGGGCCAAAAGAAGTCATCAGAAGTTGTTTGGCTCTCATTTTTTTTTCTAAATGAAAATCTTAGATTCTGTTTTTTGATTTTGTTTACTTGAACCTTTAGAAATTTATTCGTCAAGTCGAGAAGATGATATCGGCCAAATAGGCGCCGTCACAACTGATTGCTTACGGGCTCGTTTTTTGGAATTTTTCATTATTTCGGCAAGAACTTCGTGCGACAGGTTCTCGCACTCTTGTCGAATGTTGTCCTTAAGGATTTCCAACGTCTCGGGCTTGTTTACGTAAGCACGGGACTTTAAAAAACCCCATAAAAAAGTATTGAACGGTTAAATCTGACGATTTTGCGATCCAATGTAAATAGCCAAAGCGAGAGATGAGCCAAACCGGAAACGCCGCCTTCAGAGTGTGCAGTTGATCCATCCTGTTGGAACCACATATCCTCCAGTTTTAATTCGTTTAATTGTTTCAGTAAAAACTTGTCTAACATGGCCCAATAGCGCGCACCGTCCACTGTTGTCTTTTGACCAGCGGCGTCCTCGAAAAAATGGTCCGATGACTCCTCCAGCGTGAACAGCGTACCATGCAGTCACCTCTAGCGGGTGTAATGGAGCGATAGTTTTGCTTTTTCACGCTAAGGTGAAAATGATTATGATTTTGGTCAAAAAATCGTACACATCGGCCGTGAGATTAAGGATGGTTTGGGCGTGGGTTACACGCGTTTGGCATTCGACAGGCAGCAGCTGATGCACGGACTGGCCTTTGTACGGGAACATGCGCAGGCGTATGACCACAATTCGCCTTAGGGACGACAGGCTGATGGCTAATTGCGAAGCTAAGCGTCTGGTCGATGTTTCTAAGCACAGTTTCTCTAACAGCGGCGATATTCTCGGCATAACGGGCACTCCGGGGCCGGCCACTTTTGTCAGCGTCTTATGTGGTCCCATACTCTTCAACAATGGTGGTTAAATGGCGCAGTGCTTGCGCAGTCTGTGCAGGACGATTGGGGAATCGGCGACGGAATTTGAGCTGCGCCAACACCACAGACGAACTGCTACGCAAAAAAATAGACATGATTATTTCGCGTTCTTGGGGAGTGTATTGCTGCATGGCTTGTTCACTTGTATTCTACATCCGTCTAGTTTAAAAATGTCAAATAAGATTTAGCATTGACTGTCATTTCTAAAATAACAGCATCTTCCAATAGGGTTATTCCTTTATACCTTGTAAATGTATTACCATGTAAAGGTACCTTAGGTAACAGACAACCAGTTTTGCTTATATTTTTAAAAAATTTTCGCATTTTTTTTACCAAAAAAAATTTTTTAACTTTTTTCATTAAAGCTTGTTAATAAACTTTACAAAAACCTCTTAAAAGTCTGTAAAATTTATATGTTTTCAGGTGTAGTTCCAACTTTTCTTTTATAAAAGGTTTATAAATATGTTTTTCTTATGGCAATTTTAAGACAAATAAAAAATAAGAAAATTTTTATATTATGTTGTGCTTATAATATTTTTTTCTCTTCCTCTTATTAATACATAATAAAGTTTTTGCAAATACTTGAAAGTTTCCCAAAATTGCCGTAAGTATTTGTTTAAAAGTTTTTATTTTCTTTTTTTATGATATTTTTCTTTTTTCACTGCTATTAAGTTTGGGTTGTAAATAAAATGTGGCAACTGTTCCGATAATAGTTAAGTGCTTCGTAACTATCAAAAAAAAATAAAAAGTAAAGGGAAAGAAAAACAAAGTTAACTTTATTATGAAAAATCTTTAGGTAAACATTAAACTATGAACAAAATTTTTCAAGAATTTTTGTTGGTGTTTAAATATTTGTTTTTGCTCTATTAAGGCCCCTCGAGCAAAAGAAAAATTATAAGGATGGGAAAGACAATTTCAAAGACTTTTTTAAAGCAGTAAAATGGGTTCCATCATTTAGTTTAGCTTTTTAAATATTTAACTATAGTTTCTAAGCTCTCGTAGTTCACATTTTAACCTTAACTTCAGTTTTAAGCTTTTATCATCGTGTTTCAAGAACAAAAAAATCTATTCCTTTTTTTCCTTTAGCTGCATTAAAGGACTTTGTTTAAATTTTATCACACCACTCTATGTATGCCATTTAAAGTATGTACAACCTAAAATTCAAATATCGTCAATAGTTTTTTTCTTACACCCCAAAAGGCATCTGCTTCAAAACAAGACTTGCATTAACCTATGCCCTCAACAACTCTATGCCAGGAAACTAAAACGACAACGTTAAAAACACAATTTTAACTTTAAAAGGTAAATGTTTTCAACACATGATATTTTCTTACTTTTAAAGTAAAACATTAAGGAAGTAAAACAAAAAATTGAACAAGTTAACAACAATCAACAACAAAAAAACCAAATTCAACCATTTGTGGCACTTACAAAAGAAGAAAAAAAACATGTTTTCTCACTTCTTATTTACAACATTCTTTTTGGTTTATGGGCCAAAGGCTTAGTTAAGGCTGATTCTACATAGCTTTTAACAGGAACCACAATAAGAAGAAGCACCCAGAAATGGAAATGCATGTTAAAACTAGGAGCCAGCAATCGAATTGCAATAAACAATAAAAAAAACAACAACGAAATGAAAAAAATGGGCAACAACAATTCTTATGTTGTAGTTTTCATGAAATGCTATAAAATATTTTATATGTTTTTCTACACTTTCAACAATTTTCGTTGTTGTGCCTTGTTGTAAGAAAAAAAGAAGAGGAACAGTGAGACAATAAACTTAAGATCAGGACTTCATACAAGTGGTAGTTAAAGAAGCCTGAAAATATTTGTGAGGAGAGTGTAAGACAAAAACCAAAACTAAAGACTGCAGACTAGGCTTGATAGCAGGTTTGTGATTAGCATAGTCATGATCTGGTGCCAAATCGTCCAATTCGATTCGAATCAAAGTTTACTGGATCGATGGAGTTGTCAATGCTTTTAATACAGGAATTCTAATAAAAAAATTTTTTCGAATGCAGCGATTTTGTCCCTGGTCCTGGAAAATTTTTTAGTTAGCACTAACAAGTGAATTATCCAAGATGGCAATAGCCCGTTGAGTTTTTTAAGGTTAAGAATGATGATTTGAAATTCTACAAATATTACATACGGGCAAATCTGCCGGATGTGGCTAGGATAAGCCTATATTTCCATAATCAGGAATAGCAGCTGGTTTGGAAATCGCGATCAGAACGGGGCGGATGTTCCCCACCATTTAAATGCACCTTTTACAATCGCCATTTTTTAAATTAACTTAGTTTTTTTCTCTTTTTCTTTCTCTCCCCCTCTCTCTCTCTCTTCATTTCTCCCTCCCTTTCTCTCTCCCTTTCTCTCTTCCGTTCTTCCTATCTCTCATCCTGTCAGATAAGAGGAATCTTAGCCCAATGAACGCACTTATGTAAGCCAGTTGGAGAAGTTCACGAGCAGTGAAAGATAAAAGAGGCACACCATTTTCGTAGTCTAAAGGCTTGCAAAAACCCTAGCAATGACTATCAAAACTAACACCCATTCCTCCCGACTATTTAACGTCGCTACTGTCAGTTGATTAATTATGTCTTTAATCCCCCCCCTGTGCATTAACATTTCAAAGTTTTGGCGAGATCATACTGATTCAAAAATGCGTTGAACGAGCAATTCCAAGCTTAGTCCAAACCCAAAGTCTGGGCGTTGTTGTCCAAACATACCACAATCAAAAGTCACCTAAACCTTGTCAACGTTAAGCAAGCGCGTTCCTTACCCTGCATTAAATTGCACTACAAATATGTACTTTTACTTGCTTGAGGGTGTTATTCTCTTACACAGCAGCAGAAATTCAATTATGAAGAAGAAGTGGTAGCATTTTCTGAATATTTAGAAAGAACGCCAATCAAAATTGTTAACATCATATCTTTTCCAAGAACAGACATGACTGTTTTGCACCATACGGAAGCTTCAAGCTTCTAGATAAACTGAGTCTTGAAGAGGTGTGAGAATAGGTTAAAATAATAAGAAGTTTTTAAATTTGTACACAAAAAGCACCCTAATATTTAAGGTTTCACTGCACACTTTTAAGGACAGCAAATATAATTTTTGCCAGTGAGGAGGGCGGGGCTAAACTAACGAATCTGACTTCCAGACGTTGGGAAATGATTGTAAAATTAAGAAGATGTCGTCAACGTTTTAAAATAAGAACTCCTGTTCCGTTTAGTTGTATTTAGGGAGAACATACTCTTATAAAACAAAATCAATAACATTGGCCTCTAGATCGCTAGGACGCTAGCACTCTGAGTTTACTTACATCGTCAAATATAATATCCAACGGTATCGTATATAGTAGCTCGGTCTTTGTCCAAAGGAAAGAATGGATAAGGACATGAGTGCTTCACATGACGAATCTTCAAAAAAAACATTCAGTTGTTCGTTAACAAGGGAAGTTTTGGTCTAAGGTCGATGATTGGGGTCCTGTCAGGGATAGGACGAAATGGTATCGTGGCACCGCTGATTATTGTAGGATATGTGAGAAAAGGAAGAAACTGGAAACTACAGAGCATGTTGTCTACTACTTAACGAGATTACAGAACCATTAGGCCAAGTTATTAGGAGAACCAGCCGATGCCTCAAAGGTATAAATTGGAAAATATTATTGTGTTTATTAAAGGAGGCAGATGGGGAAAGGCCACAGAGAAGGGATTTTACACAGGTACTCATTTAATTTTTTCTTTCTTGATCTAAGACGATATTTTTATTTTCGCTGAGTTAGCAAGTAAGAGTCTCAAATATTAGGCATTTACTCCACTGTACCAAGAAAATTCCATATCTTAGTACATTTTTCGTACTTATTTCCTCTTTTAATTTTATTTATTTCTGTGAACTACATTTATATGGAAATTTAAAAGAAAAAAATTGTTTTGATGTTGTTGAAAATGGTATAAAAATACTATAAATAAAATTGATTGTGGCAGTAGGTCCTATTTGTTTAGGATACCATACTTTAAAAGAAAAAAGAAGAAGAAAATGTTCAAATAAATAAAATAAATTAAAGCAATAAGAAATTGCACTTTAACATGAATAACTTGTTTAAACAAGTATGCATTTGTATTGGATTCTAGTAGAGTGCTTTAAAGTGGGTTAAAAACAAATGTGCTTTGACAGGACTAAATTAAGTGAAATTTAAAACCAAAAAGTAAAGAATTTAAGTTGAAATATTAGTTTGTTTTACAAAAAGGAGGAGTGCGGCTGCTTATTTTGAAATAAAATTTAAGGAAAAAAATTATCGAAGAGAATTAAATAAGTATCAATATCATATAACACTAAACAAAATTTCTTAAATAATTTACAAGTTTAAATGACAAAAGTTGAAAAGGACAAGAGTACAACAAAGGTTGCCAAGGCATACAAAGATATAAATGAAATCGTAAATATTTTTGTAGGAATAAATAGATTTTGTACGCGGATCACGTTGAAAAAGAGATAAAAGGCTTCAATTTGCATACATCGTGTGCTACCACAGACAGAAGTCAAAATAGCAAAAAGTTTTTTTTTTTCATCAAAAAACAGTGACACTTTTACGTAACAACTTTATGACATTTTCGTAACGAGTAGCATTTAATATGCGTGTTTCCGTTTTTCACAGGCATGTTTTTATGGCAAAAGTGTAAGTATGAATGTATGAACCTTTAAATCCAACCAACATTCATAAGAACGCACGTATGCGGTTGGCCTTTTTGTGAAATCAAATGTTAAAGTTTAAAGTATTCGCAGGATTTTAATTGGATTGAAAAGTGTATCGCCTTCTTTATCATGTGCAAGTTACATATGTATAGTATGTTTGCATATCACAACCACACATATGTATATTGGCTTATACATAAACAAGAAATTTTATACTTACGTCTAAATATTAATAGGAGGTTGCCATTTATTAAAAACGTGCACCACCAAAGGTGCTGAAAAATATAGAGTCGTAAAAATGGCATTTTTAAAGTCAGCGACAATAAACTTTCGTGTTATATCTGGCATTTCTCAAGATAAATGATAACTACAGGGTGTCTGGGGGCAGATTTATATATCAAACTTAAATAATAAACGTAACAATTGACACAAAGTGTAATTAAGAGCACTGAACGATATACTGAGAATACGGATTTTTTTAAAGAGCATGTCATCCAGATGTCTTCCGTCGAGTTGAAAACACTGTTAAAAACGGAGCCTTGTGTTCTGCGCCACACGCTGCAGTAAACCTGGAGCTGATTTCTCTACGAATATTTTCCTTTAAAGCCACAAGATGTTGGGGATTCTCATTATAAACCCTCTCTTTAAAGTAGCTCCATAATGAAAATCCATGGGAGTTAGATCAGGTTACCTCGGTGGCCATGGGATGTCCCCAAAAAGACTGATCGTTTTTCGGGGAAGAAATTTTCTCGAAGCAAATTCATCAAGGCTCGGGCTGTGTGCAGTCCCTGTGAAATCCACGTGTGTAAAAAGCACGATGGATAAGCTCGCAGGTTTGGCCAAAAGAATTCCGTAATCAGGCGTTGATAATTTCTACCATTTACACTCGTCGCCTGGCCTCGAGAATTTTCAAAAAAAATGATCCAATCATCTAACGCAAGAATAAGGTACACCAAACAGTTACCCTGGGGCAATGCAATGGTTTTTAAACTTTCAATCGTGGGTTGCAGGTTCTTGAAGAACAGTAAGGATAGTTTTGCTTGTTGATATGTCCGCTTAAGTAAAAATGAGCCTCGTCGCTCCAAAGAATGTTATTTCTACTGCGGAAGCGCTCTAACATTGTTTTACATAAATTTTTGCTTAATCAAAGTCACTTTCGTTAGTTCTTAAGCGGTTTAAATTTTAAAAGGATGAAACTTCAGATCCTTTATTAAAAATTTATGAACTATCGCTGTTGGAAGTCGCAGTAAGGCTGCTCTTTTTCGTATTGAAAGTCGCAGATTTTTACGTAAACTACTTTTAACCAGTTCAATGTTTTTGGGAGCTTTTGAAGATCGACTGGTCCCTGGCCATGGGACATTCACAGCCGAAACAGTTGCTAGCGAAATTACTGCATCCACGAACGAATTAAATGTACACTCGGTCGAGTACCGAACTTTTAACTGAATTGTCGACAAGCAATTCTTAAGAATCGTTACTCTTAAAAAATGTATCCACAGCGAGCGCGATTCTCACTCGATCACTGTTACATCGTGACTGACAAATCCGCACAATCGATAATTCCAACGGCGCCAACCTCCCTCCACACCGTTTATTACTTTTTTTAATAATCGTATTTAAAAATTTAAATTTGCCCCCAAACACTCTGTATAAATATCAATAACTAAGGTTTGACAGTTGATATTGTCAAACTGTGTTAACAATTCTTCTAAATGGCAACTCAGTATTAATCGTTTAACACTACAGCAGCGCTTTTAAATTGTGGAATTTAATTTTAAAAAAACAATAAATCTATTTGCAAAGTTCATAGAGCGCTTCTTCCAACATAACATAATCGACCTAGTGAGCAAAAAACTCGAGCAGTTATTTATCGTTTCGGCCATACAATAACATCCATATAAATTGGTGGTTTACACGCTGGTGGCACCATCAGCCCTTATCTCATTCGAACTGAGCAAGAATCTGTCGTTACGGTGAATAAGGAGCACTATCGAGCCAGAAAAGTTTTGCTTTGCTTCTTGATTACCAAAGCTTATTGTGAATGTGTTCTAATGGCATTAGCGCAAGGGAAATGGGTTGGCGGATTCAGTGGTAGTTATTCCAACATGGAAAAAAAAGGTTATGCCAAAAAGTTTTGAAGACCAAACATTTATTGAGATCAAACTTAACAGAATCTAATTGGAAGCTAAGTAGTTAAGAAGCAATTTTTAAAACATTTGGCAGCATCAGAACCCAGTCCAATTTCGTCCCTATAAAAAAAGAAATCAGAAATCAAGAAAACTTTTAGAGGCGATTTTGCATGCCTGTAATGCAAAAACACTAGGAAAGAAAATATTTTTTCACTTAATCATTTCTGACAAGAAAAAAATTTATTTATTACGTAAATAAGAAGCGTGAGTAACGCCCAACCCTCTTAATCGATACCAAAGTACTATAAGCCAAGCAAATGTTCCATACAAAGGCTCCCATCTATTTTATACTGCAAGTGTAAAGATAAAGACGCTGGAACAGTGTCAAAGATTAATGTGGACGGCCGCCGCGTTGGCCCAATCCAACAGTGCCCTAAACACAAAGTAATACAATGCGTCGACCAGCGCCCCCATGGATAACACTTTGCCAACATGGCATATTATCACCACCCATGAGTACCAACTCGAAGACATACGTTTGGGTATGCCTTCCCCCTTGCTAAGGAGCGGAGCCTATCTAAGGAAAGATCAAAGAAAATGTTAATGTCCTTTGAATGGTGCGCAAGCGCATAACGCAGTGTAAAGCTGCCTTATATCCAGCCACTCTACCCCCTAACAAATCCTATGATGTCTATAACCAGAGACCTCATTTGGTCTATTCGTAAAAGGAGTTCCCCAGCTACCTCTTTTGACGACGTTAGTGTAATTAACCTAAAAACTGCCACTTATAATCACATAAAATTTTATTATCTCTAAAGTGAAAATATTTTCCTGCAATAAACTGATTTAAATTATCCGGTTTATTTTATGTTGATAATAATTTAAAAAAATAATATAGAACAAAAGCAAAAAATAAAATAAAATACATGTGTGTTTGTGTTTATAAAATAAAACTAAAATAAAGCAGCAGTATGGGTTAACCGACTTACGTCAACCCTTCTGATATCACAGACATGCACCAACCATTAAACGTTGTTGCATAAACAAAAGTCACGCGAAAAAATTTACGTTCTCTTTAACGTTTGTACACAAGCGTACACTCACGCACACACTTGCTGACGCTTGGCAGTTTAACTAGAGTTTCGTGTTTGTAAAGAAACGTTGCAAGCTGCAGATAAATAAATCGGAAACGTGTAGTTTTTTGCAACTTTTCATGTTGATACAAAGGATTAAATGGATGCATTCAAATATTGGAATTACCTTGAAGCGTAAAAGGAATCACACAAAACAAAATACACAAAAAGAGAAAATAAACACGCATGCAGGCTTAAGCACAACGTGAACGCTGTCCTTTGTGCCAAAATAGTTGCTAAGAAGTTGGTTTTGGTTCTGTAGTATACTTTAAGGATTTGCTGTTAAATAGAAAAATGACTTTTTGGTTGTTTAAAAAAGCCACCTTTATTTGACTTTTGGAGGAGTTGCAGAATAAAGTAAAAAAACAAGTTTTTAATCTTAGTTTAAAATGACTAGCTGAGGTCTTCTTCCTAAGTTAAAAAAATTTGTAAAAAAAAAACCATTGCCTACTTTAAGTTGCTCTTAATAAATTGAAACTATAGCCGATTTTAAGGAGCTTTATAACAAATACCTTCCTTATTTAAATCCTTTTTCTCTCCCATTGCAAAACATTTGATACTATTTTAAAGCCTTAGCCTAATAAAAAGATAATTAAAACATTTTAGTATCTATAAAAATAACCAAATAGTTAAATAGAACATTTTGTTTCTTACTTAAATTTTATTTTATATTCTTTATTTTTTATTTATTTATTTTCTTTGCATTTTTTAAAAAAAGACCATTTCATATTCCTTTTATTTATTTTTTTTTGTGGTTACTGCCTTTTCCAGCTTTTTAACATGCAATTTCTTTTAGCTGAATACATTTTTAAGGACAACCCATAAAAAACCCTGACATTTTGTAGAAAATCAAATGGCACTGCAGGACAATTTTGTTGCAGCATTTAAAAAAATAGAACATGGAAAAATATTATAATGTTTTAATATATTCTTTTATAGCACTAATACCTTATTTCTTTTAAACTGTTTGCTGGTTCTATGGAATAATAAAAAAACATTTGGATATATGTCAATTTTTTGGATTGCGACGGCAGATGTGAACCCTTTACCGATTTATTAATTTTTTGGTGGGGTTTTTTAGACTTTGAATAAAAAGTTTATAAACATAAATGAAAATATTTTGATTGCCTTGAAAATAAATTAAATATAGCACCATTCAAACTTATGGCTACGAGTGCTAATATAACGTTAAACAGGATATATGGGAGGGACTCATATCCTTGTTAAAATTTTTCTTAGAATTTGTATACTTTTATTTTTGGAGTTTTATTAGTGTAGTGTGACAACTTTTATTAGCAACAATTTACTAAGAAGGACATGCGAAAGGCACTCAAACTTTTGTTGCGACTTTGATCAAAATTCGTATTTGTTTATTTCAAGATAAATGATAAAAGTTTATATGGTGAAAGGACACAGATTATTAGAAAGAATGCTTAAGAGGACATATGGGAGGTGCCTGTATCCTTTTTCCAAATTATCTCAAAATTTATATTTTTGTATCTTCATATAAATTCGACTAGTTTGTAGTAATGTATCCTGGTTCCGTTTTTGAAGAAACATGCACACCCATGCAAGGTAGGATAGGTTATATTAGTGTGTCAGCTTTTGTCAAAGGCAATATTATACTGAAAAGTATTTATGGGACACACCTATATCCTTGCTTTAATTTTGCTTAAGATTTAAAGATAAATAGCAAGAGTGTTGTTGGCTTTTGTAAGTGAAAGGCAAAATTTTATTAAAAAGGATATATGAATATACCTGTATCCTTTAACCGATTTTGCTCAAAAATGTTATTTTTGTTTTTTTAGATGAGTTATACTAGCATTTCAACCTTTGCTAGTAAAAGGCAAAATTATACTTAAATGGATATATGAGAACTGCCTATATCCTTGTTGCGATTTTCTCAAAATTTTTTTTATTTGCATTTCTAGATAAATTTAACTATCGTACAAACTTTTTTTAGTAAAAAGCAAAATTTGACGAAAAAGGATATATGGCAGGGACCCATATCCTTGTTTCCGTTTTGCTAAAAATATGTATTTTCATATTTCTGTTTGTATGCCCGCTTTTGTTCGTTAAAAAAATATTTTACTAAAGAGAATATATGGAAGGCACGCATATCCCTGCTACGATTTTTTTTTAATTTGGATTTTTTATCTTGTGGGTACCCATATCCTTGCTTCGATTTTTTATTTTTTTTTTATTTTCAAATGAATTAAACCAGTGCATCTACTTTAATTTGTCAAATGCAATTATTTACTTTAAGAATATATTAACAAGAAGAAACCTCTTATTTATGTACACCCCATTACTTACAACCCCATCGCATTAAAAAAAAGAATTTATTTAAACGCATTTGGAGTTTTAATTTTACAACTGCACAAAGAGGAAGAACGTACAATTACATTCCAATGCATAAATAAAGGATGAATAAGATTGATTGAAAGTCCCAAAGGCATTAAGTTAAACGAAGAAAAAAAACTCATCGACAAAAAAAAAAGAGTAAAATACATGAATTGTTAAATTGTGGCTTAAGTCATCATTGAAATACAATTTTTTTTAACCAAATTAAGCATAAAACTCAGCGAACATTAAACTTTATATTCTCCATCAAAGTTGTTTTTATCAAGTTCGTCAATGTCCTTGCCTTGTCTTAACCTTATGTGGGTTTTTTAGCTACTCTTCCTCCAGAAAACTTAGCATTCATCGTGTAGCATTTGCAATTAAAGAGGAGTTGTAAACGAAGATAATGTATTAAAAGTAAAAAGTAATAAGAAAAATGGAAAAAAATACTTTAACGATTACATTTTAAATAAACTTCAAATATCTAGAGATAAAATAGCAAATGAATAAAATTGCTAAAAAAAAACTTAAGCATTTGACTGATTGGATTAAAATAATTCTAAATGAAAAAAAAAGTTTATGATATAAAGTAAAACGATAAATTGCAGGTGAAGCAAAAAAAATTAAATTCTATTAAAGACGAAGTAGGAAAATGATTAGTTTGAAGTGGTTTGACAATATTCAGAAGAATATTGAAAATAAAGCCTTTAATGTATTGGATACGATTTGGAATATGAGACGAGAATTAATTTATTTTATAAATTGTGTTAAGGACGTTATATTATCTTCTTTACTTATTACTTGGGTGCCCCGGTAGATCAAGGGTGCCCCGGTAGATCAAGGGTGCCCCGGTAGATCAGTGGTAAGTGCACGAGTCTACCAGTCTGGGTTGTGGGTTCGATTCCCACCAGAGACCCTCGAAGTTTGCTTCATTTTCTGTTCTTTCTTTCTTTCTTATCCTTCTCTAAATTTCTTCTTTCCTTCCATCTCAACCTATTCTATCTGCTTCTTCAGGTAACACAAAGGGACCGAATTAAGCGGACCCAAGTGAGCTGTATCCTTTCCTTCAACGGCTGCCTGTTCTACCTATCCTAACCTACTTATTACTTATTTTGAAAAATTAAAAATTTAATTCCTTATATTCAAATAAACTATTTAATAGTAATATATTTGTTTTTTTTTTTTATAATAATTTCTATTTATTGGGCTTTGGTTTATTATTAAAATTATAATATGTAGCTAAGAACGAAAATCTTAATTCAAAATTATGTGATTCCGGTACTAGCCGAGTGTTATGATTATTTGAAATCAGCTGTGATTTCTCGTCGGCACTATTTTTATTCGGCACTACCGTTAGTTGAATGTAAATTTGTTGTATTTAAACAAGCTTTTACTGGAATTTGAATACGGGAATTCTTTTCATATTCTATGTTGCTTAGAACGAACTAAGCCCCCGAACAACACTATGTTTTCTTGTTCTCATTCTTTATGCATTTATCACTAGTTACTTCTATTATATACTTTTATTTTCATTTTGCTTTGACCATCTATCGGATGGCAATAAATTTATTTAGTTGAATTATAAATAGAAATTGTTATAAGATATAGAAAAGTTCATACAAATAACAATAAAATATTGCAAACACAATGCTCAATGTTAAAAAATTCACAGAAAAATTTCGAAAGCAATCTTTTCGATCGAATAACAGGATGGCAAATATAATATAAAAGTAAAAAATAAATTTAGTGTCATCATGGATGGCAAAAACAAAATAAAAATTAAAGTTAACAATAAAAGTAACTAATGATAAATGCAAACAGAATGAGAATAGGAGAGCATAGAGTTGTATGTGGATTTAGTTTGGTTTAAGCAATAAAGAATAAGAATAAAATTCCCGTATTCAAATTTTAGTTAAAGCTTGTTTCAAAGAACAAATAAACATCCAACTTACAGTAGAACCAAATAGAAAGAGT
Source organism: Melanophora roralis (assembly GCA_963583895.1). NCBI lineage: Eukaryota > Metazoa > Arthropoda > Insecta > Diptera > Rhinophoridae > Melanophora > Melanophora roralis. The sequence continues at coordinate 111,581,871 of OY757187.1, read as the reverse complement.
CCTGACGAGAAAACGTAGCTGATTAAGAAAATCCAATACACTCATTACTTAATATTTAATAAAAAATTCTGTTCTTATCTATCACAATTTTATTTGAAAAATTCAAGTCAAACATTTAGAATTGATTGTAAGCTATTTGAGTTCAAAATTATATTTATAATTCTTAAAAAATATATTATTTCTATTGAGGTATTAATACTATTTGTTTTCAAATAATTTTGCAATTCAACACAGTAAAATGACATTAAATCCCTTAAGTATGCAACAATGTAACAGTATCATTTACTACTTATACGATTAATGTGCACTTTATCCCAAAGGTATGCAACAGTTTGTTTTTGTAAAAGAAACTAAGTGTAGTAAAATGTGAGAAAAATACTATATGTAAAAAAAATTACGTTAGAAATAAATATTTAGTTTTTCTTATTAAAGCTTTTTAGCTTAACAGAAAAAATTATCAAAAGATATCAAGTAAATTAAAAAAATTGTTTGACACTTGATTAAATTTTTCATAACTTTTCTACATGATTAATTGTACGTAAATTTAATAGTTTTTTATAGGTTTATTAATTGCTAAAAAAACTTGGCAATGTCTTTAAGAAAATATAAACAAAAAAATTGGTTCATATTAATTAAAAAAATTGGTTGTTCGTGTCTTTTCAATTAAAAAATTAATTGTGTTGATGAGTACGGTAATAAATATGACAACTTGCTTGCCCCAGTTATACCCTTTACATATCGGTCAGGGTATACACCAGTTTCTCATTCCGTTTTGAATTTCTTCAGTATTTGAAATATATACTTTAGTCCATCTGTCCGTCTATTGAAATTAAGTTTCCAGAGCCTTGTAAAATCATACGGATCGCGTTTTGATGTCAAACTATCAAAAATATCCTCTTAATAATTACTATTTAAAATTAACAAAATCGTTTAACTACGGATTTTAATAACAAAATCTAACTGATAACAAGAACTTGGCAAAATGCCCCACTTTATTTTTTAATCAGCTTTCGTCCTATATTTAAATTTTAAACCCTCAAAAAAGAGAGTACTTATTTATGTATATGTATGTTTGTACGTATATCCTTTTGACTCAAGCAAAGGGGTTTTAAAACAAATAAACTTTATCTCTTTATATATTGACAGCAATCTTCTATTACTTTCAACGCCTAATATAACACCTTTCTCGACCCTTTTTTTTACAATTTTGCATAAAAGACAAATGATATTTGATAATAACTTTCTTAGCTTAACAACAATGAAAATATATAAAAGTTTTAATCAATTTCAACTAAAAAAACACAAATGAAGGGAAAAACTATTTATGTACATAGCCTTTTTGCTTTACAAAAATGTCAATCATAAACTTAACGTGTCCTATTACACATTTAAAAATGGTTTCGAATTTACAAGCAGCAATGTACGCTAACATAACCCTACCACCATCACCACCTTTAGATGTGTCTATATGTGGTTGTGGCAACATTTAGGAATGTAAATGTTGGAATGGATTACAGGTTTTACACGTTGTTTAGGTCGAAGTCATAAAACTTATAAATAAATAACAGCGAAAGGATCATAAAGATAAATATAGTTTAAATACCCTTTACACTTCATTAACCTATAAACTCGACGTAATTTCAAATTTTATTAGATTGTATGAAGAGCAGGCATTGTAAATATAGTAAATACAGAATAAAAGTTATAGTTTAAGCTACTGGGTTTCCTCTTCACGCGTAAGTAACTTTGATTAGAAATTTTTTGTGTTAAGAATCTAATGATATTTATAAATATTAACAACCAGTATCGAAGAAGAAAAACTTTTTTGGTTAAGAAATTTAAAAGTTACTAAAAAAGGAATTTTATCTCAATTATACTTAAAATCCCCTAAATTTGTTTTAAATGAAAACATAGATTCAAGAATAATAAACACTCCTATTATAGTTTAAGAAGTTTTAAGAGAGAATTTCGCAAGTATACTTTGAGCTATAACTGTCCAAAAAGCTAAGGGGAAACTAATTTTACGTCACTGTAATGGTAAACATGTTGCCTAATATTATATTGTAAATGTAATTATTTTTATCAGCTTCTCCTTAATATAAATATAATTAAAAAATTATTATTAAATAATTTAACATTTAGGTTGAAAAAAAAATTTTGTCAATCAAAGTTTATTGGCTAAAAATTTTATGGTTTTTAATTAAATAACTAATTAAATCAATTAAGAACGTAATTGGATTTAGCATTATTTTTATTATTGAATTTAACTGAACCAAAAACTGTCAATCTTTTTTTTTTTTTTTGTTTAAAAATCCTATTTTTTAAATTGCCATGGTTATTATTTCTTTCTTTGCTGTTAAAAAATCGAAAGCACGTCGCACAGTGTAGTCAGCATGGCCAAAAATTAAAAAAAAATATATTTTATAATTTTAAAGTTTTGCGGATGCAGGTTCGTTTTATAAACTTTATTTTATTTTATTCCCACTACATTTTTTGATGTGTTATGGTCCTCTCAGTATAAAACAGTAAAAATTCTATGGATAAGTTTTTTTTCATTTTTTTTCTTAAATTTTAAAGAGGCTGCTTTCTTGATTGTATAATAGTTTGGGAAATATTTATCCAATTTAATGCAAAAATAACCAACTATGTTAAAGACATTTAATAGGTAGTTTTTTTTAACTCCCAACGTTTTCGGAATTTTTTTTTGCGCACAATGGTATATAGTTAAAATCTTTGGGCAAAATGTTGAGAATTTTTATTTATTACAAAAAATTTCAAAATATATAATATATATTTATTATTTTTATTAAACCATCATAATACCATATTCAAACATACATCATAAGTTGGGATAATTTAAGGTAAAATGAGCAGTTAAGTTTTACGTTTGCACATAAATAATTAGGCTTACTTAATTAGCATATGACATTATTATATTTATTTTTATTTTTAAGGTTCATTGAACAATGTAGGAGCAACTGACCAGCTGACTTTTATTTACGTTATATGTTTTCTAGCTTAGATTGGCAAATTTTTTACGTTATATTATGGTTATATATACCATATGTCTGATAGCAACAATTTTGGCAACCTAGCAGGAATAAAGCTACAACAAAATATAACCTACATCTTTTCAGGTAATTGTGGCTGTAGGGACAAGGTCACCTCATTATTCCACCATGGAATACATATTAAATGCTTTAAAGCTTTAATGCTAGCTGAACACAGTTCTTATTAAATCAGCAGGGTTGCACTTCGAGTTTAACTCATGAAGTGAAGCAATTTACCACTAATTGCTCAACTTATTTATTGAAATTTCGTATGGTAAATTAAGCTTAATTAAGGCCTTAATTGCGCAAATATGCTAATTATGCAATTAAGATCCATGTATGAGCATGGTGTAAAAATACATATAGTTTTAACTGTATGCCTTTTTTATTGAAAATCAATGGATAAAGGCTTCTCTGATTTTATTATTATTTGCAAAGCGCTCTCCAATTTTGTTACAAAATTCCCTTAGAAGTTAAATTAAAATATTTTTTAAAGTCTTTTAGACTAATTGGTTCAATTTTATTGTGATAAGATTTTTATTGAAAATTATCTTAAAAAAGTTTATTTTCTCGACACTAGCCGAGGGGATTGCATTTTTAGGAGTCCGCTGAACTCTTCATCAGCAATCTTTGTTCGATAAATATCTTCTGCTTAACCCAAATTAAATTGAAATTAAAATACAGAAATGTTTTTTATATTCACATTTATTCCTTATCATTTTTGATTCTTGGGTTAGAACTTAATTGATGATCTACCGTTTTATTTTTTTCATGGCAATACTTTTTCTTTTATTTATTCTTCTTCTTATTAACATATTTTTGGACTTATCCATCTCTATTTATATGAGTATTAAGACATCATGCTTTTTGCAAACATTAGTTTTGTCTCGCTTTTTGTTATATTTTTCGATTTTAATTTGCTGATCATCAGTGAAACTCCACTTGGCTAGTGTTGGGAAAATAAATTTTTTTAAGATAATTCTTTAATAAAAAAAAGTTTTCCAATTAGCCTGATAACTTATCAAAAAAGTTTAGAAATGAAAAATTATTTACAAATACGCTAAAATACACCTACTTTTACTTCTAAAAAATAAAGTTTTGTGTAAGAATTCAGAGGTTCTTTAATTATTTACACCAAAATTATAAAACAAATACTCTTAATTTTTGTCGAAATCAAAAAAATTTTATTTCTTGAAAACTTATAAAAAAAAATCGAAAAAAGCAAAACCTGATCAATTTGATTAGAGACCCATGTAAAAACATTTATCCAAAAAAAAAAGATTTGTTTAACAAAAATTAATTTAAAAATAGTGGTTTTATTTACAATAAACCTATGTTACTTGTCAATTTTTTTTTACTCTGGCAGCCCTGTAGCTCTGAGCTGTTAAAAAAGGTATGACAGGGCATACTTTTTTGGTATAAATGACAGTAAAGACATACTTTTACACTGAAATTTATAAATTAAAGGACTTTAAAACTTAAGAAATTTAAATTAAAGAAAAATAACTGAGCATTCGGTTGGGTTATTCAAATTAACCACTTACGTCCTGATTTTATTTATTTCAATCACAAACGTTTTCATTTTATTTATTTCTTAAAACGCTTTACACAAAAATAAAAAAAAATCTTTAGACAAGGATTTATTTAATATGTTAATTAAAAAGAGGAGTTTAAAATATTATTTATTAATTTGTTTTTTATTTATTTATTTATTTTTTACTCTTCCACTTTAGTGTCCATTTTAATTAAATAACTTGCCAAACTGATTAGAACACATTTGATTAAAATAACAAAAAAAAATAATTAAAAACCATAAAAATAAAAACGCAAAAGTTTAAAATAATTACAAAAATTTAATTTAAAAACCTAATTAAAAACCTATTTTCAATAGAACAAGCTGCCACTAACACTTGTGGGCCACAAAAAATAATTAAAGGGTGTGTCATATTGTGCTCCTTGAAAATAAAAAAACGAAATTAAAACGTTATTCTTTTAATAAAAAAAGATATAATTAAAGGATTCTTAAAATTGAATTTTCGATTTGCGGACAAAGGATAATTATTTAGATCAAACAGTTACCTTATAGATTATTAAAATGGCTATAGTACAGTTCAAACACACTTAAATATCCTCCATATACATAAAAAGAAATAAAGGGGTGATTCAACCGACTAATTGGGGTTCTGTTAATAGACTCAAGCTTCTTAATTTTGTTAAGGTACTTATACTTTAATTAAAAATTTTAGCTGTTGATAAAATTGCCTCTCTGGGCCGGACGGCTCATTTAAACGTAGAAAACAGAAAAGATCCTCATGATGAAACACACTTTACAATTAGAATAAAGCAAATACAATAACATCTGGGTTGCTTGTGTAACACAATTTTAACACGTTTAATTTAAAATTTAAATTATTTAGCAATTAGTGGATAACAAAACACAAAAAAGAGGATTAGCGATAACTAAATAAAAACATTTAACGTATAATAATATTATTACAATTAAACAGCTTCACCAACAGAAAAAAATGCGATTTTAATTAAAATTTAACACTTTAAATTTAATTATATTTAAATAAAACGCCTAAACATTAGGTGTCAAAATTTTTAATTGGATTAAAGTTTTAAATGTCAATGTATTGAAAAGCGCATTATTGTTTGTATATACGTGTGTTGGAGGTGCATTGATGTGCGTATAAAATCATTGTTTAAGATTTTAAAAAAATAACAAAAAAAAAAGTAAATGATTTTTTTGATATGTCATTACGAGCTAAATAATTAAAATTGTATGTGTGTCACGTACAAGATTGAAGAACAACAACGGTAAAAAATATAGGACTTTTTCAGTCTAAGCAAACAAAATTTCTATTTAATATACGTTTCTTGCGGATCAGGGTATATTGTAGTTTTTCATTTCGTTTGTAGTTTCCATAAAATTCATAACCCGAAAACGATTTAATTATGTCCGTCTGTTGAAATCAAGTTTCCGAAACCACTTGAAATCCTACTAAATGCGTTTTGATGTCAGACCATTAAAAATCTTTCTGAGATAAACGCTATTTAATATTTGTCAGATCGAGTTACTATTAATACCATGTTCGAACATACGTCAAAAATTGAGACAATTTAAAGTAAATTGAGCAGTTAAGTTTTCTATTCACACATAATTAATAAGGCTTACTCAATTAGCATATGACAGCTAAAAAAATATTATTTTCATTTTTAAGGTATATTGAACAAGGTAGGAGCAACCGATCAGCTGACTTTTATTTACGCCATAGTTTCTAGCTTAGATTGGGTAATTTTTTATGTTATATTAAAGTTGTGTATACCATTGTATGTGTGATAAAAACATTTTTGTCAACCTACCTAGAATTTAGCTACAACAAAATATATGTTAAATTTTTACAGGAAGCTGTTGTTGCAGGGACGAGGTCCCCTTATTATTTTACCAGTAAAAGCTTTCAAGCTTTTATAGGAACTGAACACAGTTCTTTTTTAATCAGCAGGGTTGCACTTTGAGCTTAATTCAATTAGTGAAGCAATTCACTATTAATTCCTCAATGTATTAAGAGAAAGAAGAAATCAATTCACGTTCCCGTCTGAAACCTCCTGAACCAAATGATGTTTAAAGTACATTTTCACCACGAATCATCGGCTAATTTTTAATGGAATCATTTACCCAACTACTTCACCCTACAGTTTTGCTATCTCAGGCAGTTACAGCCAACATGCTTTTTCGTTTTCACTTTCTGTCTTTCCCCACACACGCTACAATAATTTAGAGTGATGCGATCCCATCTGCTTGTTCTAGCCCTAACCGGACAGTGTTCAGTGGTTTCTAGGTCCATGGTTCCCAAATCCACGACTAATCTTAGCCCCAGCCATAAGGCTGTTGCCATCCTAAAGCCATTTTGCATCTCCCACTAAAAATTCATCATGTTAAGCTACCAAGTCATAATCTTCCCATCTATTAGACTATTAGCTACCAACCAACAATACATTTCAAGAATTATTATGGGTAATGTTCTTCAAAATTGATCCTAGTAATCATATAAGTAGTACCAACTAAATACTTATCCTAATAATAATACTCTTACCAACAATTTCCTTTAATATCCTAGAGTGGACAGTATTCAGATACTTTCCCATTCCTGACTCGCCTAATCTGACCAAGCTTCTTGTCACCATTTGCACTGACCAGTACACAAGAGCTAGTCTACGGCCTCTTGAATATCCTGGTAAGTCCCATTTACCAAGCTCTAACAAACCCCAGCTCTTTAATATGGAATTTATACGTCATCCATAAAATATTAGCAAGGGTAGTGAAAGCATAATACAAACGGACCCAGTTTAAAAATTTTTTATGCGTTTGATTTTGGAAAAATTAACTACTATCAGGTTCAAACCTGCTGCAAATTGTTTTAGTAAATTTTTTACAAAGCATATATGTATGTAATACTTTCTTTAACCATTTTTCACCAAAAAAAATAATATACTTTATACAAAAAACATGTATAATTATTTTTGATTCGTTTGAAATTATTATAATAAAACACGTGGCATAAAATTAACAACGTGAATCCTATTTCAATTAGTGTGAGCAAATGATGATAATAAAAATTGTAAGGTTAACACATAAAATAATTACACACACATACAAACAATGACGTACACACGTACATTTTTAAGTTAACAACAAATAGGCCTTAATATACATACACGTCCATGTCATGCATATGTAGCCTACATTTATGATATAAAAACGCGCAAGAAGCATTGCATACACGAAGGCTTAATTATAATTAAATAAACACGCTGTTTAACAAACCTTTGATAAAACACATTAAAACTTGTAGACATTCTTCTTCATTCTTATTTGTACTTTGTTTGCTTACCTGAAATAAATGAGAAAAAGGAACAAATAAATGATTTGGCATTAAAATGAAAAAAAAAATCTTATAATTATACACAATTAAACAAATGTTTCTAAACTGTAAGAATTGCAAATGAGAAATAATTATTTTATTTTATGATTTCTTCTCTATAGATGTGCAGATAGGAATGATAAAGTGAGGAATTATATAATAATGGTAAACAATTACTCTCGTTTAAATTTTATTTCATTTCTTTCAGAAAAAATGGTATAATTTGTTCTTTAATTTGTAGCACATTTCTAAAAATATTAAATTTAAGCTTGCTTTTCTACAACTCGAAAAAAAATCGTTTGTTATCATGTTTGCATTCATGGCACAGGAACGCCAAGTATCCTCTAGAGCTCAACTGATCGATCGCTTTTGTACTTTAGAACTGTGAAGAAAGTCAATGAAAAATTATCGTTAGCGGCTGAGCAGCTTTTAGACGACGGCAGCTCGAACAAAATAAAAACGGCGTTTCTAAAATTAAGGGGTTTTCAAAGAAAAAAAAATGGTAAATCTAACAAAAATTTTAAGTGTGTAACATTAACAAATATTTTGTATTGATTAGTTGATTCAAATCGATAAAAATGGTGATTCTCCTCAGCCTGCTTAAAAACTAATCGGCAGCAGCGCGTTATCGGTTTAGAGGCGGCCGACTTGTAATACTGATTTTAGCTGTTTTTATTGCCGCCGTAAGACTACCTGATTAATTGTAGCATGTTTGTAAATACTTAAATATTTCATTGTTGATTGTTAAATAAAAAGTTCTTCTATGCTTTCTATATCCCAACAATTTAAATAAAAAATTTAATTAAAACAAACCATAAAGTGAAAAGGTAAAGGAAGCATCTCTATGCAATAAATGAAGAATACTTAGAGCAAAAGTAAAATTCAAATAATTACTAAAGCAAAGGAGAAAGCTATTGAAACAATATAAAAAACACAAGCATACGGTAAACTGAACATGAGTTTTAACAATTACAGCAGCCACAACAAGACAAAAACTAAACAAAAAATTGTTAAAAAAAAAAATTTTTCTTGATTGTGCAGGAGCGTTTTTATTAAAAAAAATTTTTTTTTAAGTATATTTCTAAAAAGATGTTTTAAAATGCACATGTCTAGGAGATGTGATCGTGAGTGACTCAACAAACACGAAAAATGGAAAATAAAAAAATGCTTTAAAAATTTTACACCGAAATAAAAAGAACTAAGAGAAAACGACGAAATAGTGCATTGATTCAATTAATTGTTTCTTCAATTGTGACGTAATAAACAGGTACGTAAAAACAATTAACTGTCGTTCATTTAAAAATATAAAATTTTTTTATATTGATTAATAAATTAATTGTTCAATAAAATCAGTGAATGTCTTAATGATTTTTAAGGTTTGGTCCCAGGCAAATAGTGTTTGAACAGGTAGATTGGATTAATAGATTTATACAATATTGCAATCGACCCTACTACATAAATTCAATGAGCTTCTTCGTTAAATTTACAAGGGGTGTATATTGGTAAAATTAGCTAAACTTTTTTTAATTAAGTTTAGTTTATATTGTTTTAACAAACTTTTGCGTTGAATTTAATAAGCATATGCGTTGAACAAAAAAAAGCTTTATGATAATTAAGGCAAATATTTTATCACGATTTTTTTATTAATTAATTTTGCTAGTAGTACCCATCACTGGCATTCTTTTATATGCTTTTTAAATGTATATATCTAAAAAAAAAATTTTGAATTGTTAAACATACCTTAACATACTTTTAGGGAAAATATAACAATCTTTACTTGTGTATGTAAATAATTTTATATAGAATTTTAAGAACAATATGGCATTAACACAAAAAACTAAATGAAAGAACTGTTTAAAATTTTAGGTATGAAACAAAGGGTGTGCTTTTGTGGCTGTAAAGGGTGTGCCCAAAAGATTTGAATTTATTTCAAAAAACACAGTTTTAGTATTTAATTCGTTATTTGTCAATTGAACTACATATTTAGAAAATTAAACAGGTTTAGTTATGCAAGAAAGAACATGCGGGTATTAGCGCGGTTGTCAGGCGAGCAACAAGGTTATATCGCCACTGTAACCAAAAGCTTTAAAATTGAGGCCCCGCCGTAACGATTTTAGCCGATACCAACAAATGCTCCAGCTGATTTAAGAACAAAAGCTACAACCGCCATACGCATCATTGTTTTGACGATGTGTCTCAGTTTAAAACTTCCTCGATCTTTCATTCTATTTTATGTTTACCAATGAGCTAAATTTTTGCCTTAACTTGCCGAATAAGGTCAATCCATAGTATACCCTACAAAATTCATAGCATCCAGCGAAGCAAAAGTAGGTGCGGTAAACGTATAAGCTTTAGAGCCAATAGTGTTCCCTACCACACCATGACCATAGAACTTTTATTTCAAATATGGTACATTCACGTGCTTGAGATGTGGTTTCAACAAGATGGTGAGACGCGCCTTTTAGCGGCCTAAATCATCGATTTCTTTTAAAAAATTTAGCGGTAACTTCATTGCGAAAAATATACTGGAAAATCGGGCTCCAAGGTGGCACAATTTGTTACCTCTCGGTTTTTTATGGGGTCTGGTAATTTACTGGGTTATGCTGGAAATACTAATCTTATTAATAATGATATACGACCATATCTGGCTTATTAAAGTCACCCGAAATTGGAAGTCCAAAATGGGGTTTTGATTTCATTCAAACCTTTTTCTTATTTTTCAGTTTTAAGTTCTATCGGGTTAAAAAAGCTCTGTTTACGATAAATATATTTTTTTAAATAATTATGCTAATGTCACTTTAATGTAAAAAAAACACAAAAAGTGCAGCATGCTTTTAGGGGTCCAGATTTGCTTTTTTTTTTTTTTTTTTTTTTTTTAAAGATGCTTGTCTTAAGGTGCCAAAAATTTAATTAAAAAAATATTAAAAATAAAGTAAATCTGTTGCTCACATCTTAGGGCAAAAAATAGTTGGCCCATCTGGATATAAGAGTCTTTCTTTTCTTACAGGAATAGCACTAGTAAAATTATATGTCTCAAGCACTACAGACTTTCAGCGATTTCGTTTCGAAGTTTAGTTTTAGGCCATTAAAATCTGTCCTTTTTAAAAAGCATAAAGATTAATCTTTTGTAGGGGCTGCCTTGTCAATTAAAAATAAAAAAGATCCCTTATTTTTACCAACACTTTTTTCGTTCAAAATTCATTTTTTTTTGTATGTCTATAAAAAAACTCGTCTGTTAACTTTAAAAGTTAATTGTAAAAAATTTTTGCCAAACAAACTGTAATGTTAACCACTTTTGTGTCTCTTTTACATTTTTTATTTCAATTAAAATGCAAAATGAGATCTTTATGGCACAATTTATTTTAATACTTTCGAGTAGAAAAACAAAGAGTTTTAAGTTCTGTTTTTTTCTAGTTTTAAGTGAGTGTGTCTTGTTGTAAGTGTGTTTATCGTTACCTGAAATGCAAAAAGGACATTTTATAAAACAGAGACTTTAGCCTTTTTTATGGGTAATTTTACCGTTTAACATTTTTATCATTATTTCTTTTGATTTATTTTACAATAAATGGTTTTACTTTTAACTTTAACTATAATCTATGGCTTTTCTCTTTTCTGCTAACGATGTACGTAAATATAAGTTTGTGTTTGTGTGTGCGTACTTAAGTAAGTTAACGTTATAAAAAACCTACACTAAGTACGATTTGTGGAGCATAAAAAAACGCAAAAGTTTCAAATTCAAAAATATGTTGCAGTTAAAAACTGTTACACAGAATACAGAGTCCTTGTTAAATTTAAATTAGGTACTTTAACACACAGAAAATAAAAAAACAAATTATTATCAGCATACAGAGCATTAAAAAGAGAAGCATACGAGGATGAATCTAAAAGTTGTTTAACCTCAATTAAACTATAAAACCATTAAAAAAAATTACTACCAAAGCCAATTGCTTAAAAGTTTCAAGCCCTGCTCCCCTATATGTCATATCTACAAAAACGATACATTCAGTGAGTTTACAAAACATTTTATCACGCCGTATTGTCACAGTTCCTCAAAAACATTATTTCCATTTAAAAATTTTGTCATGAAAAAGAAACGCTCTTTTTTGGAGCGACGTGGCTCCTTTTTACTTAAACAACCACGTCACCAAGCAAAACTGCAGTTACTGGTCTCCACGAACACGCAACACCCGACTGAAACATCAAAAGCCATTGCACTGCCCCAGGGTAACTGTTTGGTGTACCTTTTCCACCCATGAGATAATTGGACTATTTTTTTCAACAATTCTTGAGGTCAGGCGACGAATGTCAACGGTGAAAATTATCGACGTATTTTAACAGATTTGTTTTGCCAAACCTGCGCGCTCATCCATCGAACTCTTTACACACGTGGTTTCAACAGGGTTAGGCGAATGCCAGGGCTTCAAAAAATTTGCTTCTGGAAAATTTCCCCCCAAAAACTGATCAGTCGCTTTGGAGACATCCAATGACTACCGAGGCCGCCCAATCTAACTTTTATTGATTTTTTTATGGTGATACCTCAAAGAGAGGGGTTTAAATGACAGTCCTCAATCTCTTGTTGCTTTAAAGGAAAATATTTGTCAAGAAATCATGACATACTCTTTAAAAAATAAAATCTGCATTTCCATTCTATCGTCAATGCTCTTGGTAAGACTTTGTGTCAATTATAACGTTTTTTATTTAATAAAAATTTTAGCTTTTTATTTTTTTATTTAAGTTTGAAAATATAAATGTGCCACCAGACACCCTGTATTTTAAGCGCTACAAAAGGTTTGGTAATTAACACTAGCAAAGTTTTTAAAGTCTGAATTATATGTAAAATATATCTTACGCATTTTAAAATATGTTCGTTTCATTTAAATTTCGAATTATAACACCTAAAAACATTTTAGATTGGTTTGTATTACTCCGTAGCGGTACACAGTGGTCCTAATGATAAATTCAGCGCGAAAAAGTCATAGCTTCCTTGTGACGCACCCAAAATTATATCAATTTGTATGAACAAATGACTTGATATGGCACGGTTTTACGCCAAAATTGGGCGTATTCTATTGAGTGGGCGTGGCATTTTTCATATGAAAACTAACCGAAAAAGACCTGCATATCATACGCATCGATATATATATAAGTTTTTATTAATTTTAGTTTGTTTAAGAAGTTGTTTAGTTTTTTGTTTTTCACATTTAAAATAGAGATTTTGTAAACATTAAGTAAATCCCTTTTGGTGAAGTTCATTGCAATGTAAGAAGTATTTAGGCAATTATCGTCAGCTAAATAACATTTTACAAACACATGTTATAGAGTACAACGACCAGATGTGGCTCCCTTGATATGTGTGATATGAGAACTGTTAAGACAGTTCTTTCGCCTCAACGATTTTTTGAGAGCTTCTTACCCACAAATCCTTTTTTATTACTAGAAAAACACAACAACCCAATACAAAAAGACAAAGGCCAATGATCGGGCTAAAATGTATGAACTGCGGGATTGGACGCCTTTGTTGAAGGTCTTCTAACTTACAAAATTAGAAGAAAATTTCAATATCTCCCCAGATTTTGATAATTTATTTAAAAAAAAATCCATAACATCTTTAAACATTGCCAAATAGTTTTTCAAAATTTGAATAAAGATCTAATTTAAGGACTTCTGTGTTTTTAATTCCGTCACTTTTTATGATTTGGCAACTTTAAGCTAAATTTTTGCTGCGTTTTTGTGGCGTGTGTGCGTACGGTTTTCTTTTAGAGCATTGATAGGCATTCTTCCCCGCCGCGCAAATTCCCTCTTTAATCTTTACATGTACACGATCACACGTATACAAAGCATTAAAAATTTTAATCGGTTTAGGATAAGCTTTTCAAGAAGGCGAATATGGAACAATATGGAATTAATATTATCGGAACCTTATCTTAAACTGCACATCCCAGCAAAAACTTCGCCTACAAACTTTTTTATAATGATAATTCATTATTTTGTAGCCTTATATGACACTTTTCTTCTGTTTGTTATTTAATTTGTAATCACTTATTAAGAGCACGTTATGATCCGTACTTAGATTTTCTTAAATCAAGTCTGTTCGGACTACTTCAAAAAATCAAGCAGAAAAAACTTATTATGTTTTGGTTATTGAAAGACTCCAATATTTTCTTTGTTGTGTTGAATCGTTGATATTATGAATTTAAGCCTTTGTTTTGCAGAAGCGCTGGTGCTTAAATGCGGAAAGTCACTGGTTCGAATCTCATCTAGGATAAGTACACAAAATGAAATTTTAAATTAAAAATAATAAGTATCTATAAAATAAAAATAATATAAAAGAAGTCTTCTTCCTTTTTTAAAACTATTCGCGACTACTTATTTTTTAAATTAGATCATTAAAAATAAAAGGACTTATTTCTTTTGGTATAACTACCAAAATAATATCGGATTCGTTTTGAGACATCATGAACAAAAATACGTACTTTTTACAGTCGAATTGTAAGTAGTGCTTGACGATAATTCTACTTACTTTTTTACTTATTTTGTAAGTAAAGTTTTTGCGGGATATACAAAAACTAATGTGATAGTATTAGTTGCCTATCACTGTTTTATAGTATATAGTATATATACATAAAGCAAAATATTTCGATTCATGTCATTTTCCAAGCAAGCATTAGTGTATGTGTGTGTGTTTTTATGATAATGTACATATGTATATGCATGCATGGATATGTATGTGGTTTCCCTTTCCTTTGACAAAGCGAGATATTCTTCTAAGTTTCTTTTGCCTTTTTTTTTTTCTCTCTGTTTCTTCTTAAATTTTTGTTTGTTTTTTGGTTTAAAAACAACAGATAAATAAGGCAAAAGGTCAAAAAGTCCATTTTCATTACAGTTTAGTTTTTTTTCTTAATTTTTCTTTTTTAATTTTTTGTGGCTTACAGTAAGGACAGCAATGACCAAACAGTAATTTGCCGTTTCTAGTAAACGCTTGACCTATTTTAAAGGCTTGTTAAGCATTAAATTTTTTTTTTGATTATTTTTGAAAGAATTACAAGGATTAGTATTTATCTAATGGTATGCATGTGTGTGTGTGTATGTGTATGTGGCATAGTAATAAGTTTGCAGTTTTAGAATTTTAATAAATCTATTATTATTATTTAAATCTTCATTTAACTTTATTTTCAAAAATTTTTTTCTGAGCCTTAGAGGGTAAAATAAACTTTTAGTTTCTATTGTCGGCATATCCTCAATAGTTACAAGTTTTTCTTTTTCCTGTTCCAAAAAGGAATCAAGCATAGAAAATTGTTTATAAAGAATTTTTTTTTTTGTTGTACTAAAAAGTTTCTTTTATAAAATATTGTGGTTTGTCATTATGTAGTTCAAAAATAAAACTTAAAAAGAGCAATTATTTTAATGAGCCTCTAGTAATAGAAGGCTCTAGAAGAAAACAAATTTATGTATTTACATACATATATGTAATTATGTACGTTTATATGTGATTATGTATGCTTAAAGCAGAGATAGGCAATCAAATACATCAGCTATCGGCAAAAGCTAGGAGCTGCGCCCTTATGGAGCACACACATTGTGGAGAATTTGAAAACATTTTTCAGCAGGGCTGCCAAAAAATTTGTGCAAAAATCGTCAAAACCCTGCGAAAATATTTAAAACCTGTTTTTTCTTTATTTTAAAAATCGTCAACCAAAATCGGAGTTTTGAAAATTTCAGCTTTCCAAGAAAAATTTTAAAGTTACAATAAGTACAACTATCCCACGAAAGCCACAACAAAAACAAAATTTTTCTCGCCGCAATTCAGTTGTCGTAAATTCGCCTTAAGGCCTTTAATATGGGTAAAGACAGAAGGAGTTTAATCTGGGCTAAACGAGTAGGAAACGTATTAAGCCTTGGTCGGCAATAACATTGAGTGTTTTTAAATTCGCACTAATGTGTGTGCACACGTACGGAAACTTAGAGAAGCAGCAAAGGCGCGGCGTACAGCTTTTGCTTATAGCGGGTTTACATAAATTATTAGGCAGCATTTAAAATTCCATAAAAAGAAATTTTTGAAAAGTTCAATGAAAACATAACTAATTTGCAAACCATGAAGAAATGTAAGTTTTCTCAAATTGCTTGTAATTATGATAAATACAAGTAACACAAAAGGATGTAGTAGGTACTTGCTTGCTATTTCTTGTATATCCAAGAAACTCGCCTTAACCTGTGTACACTTTGTGCATATGGTGTCTTATGACAAAATTGAATTTGTTGTAGGGTATACTATAGTGGGGCATAGCTCACTGTTTCTCTTATACTTATTTAATTTTAGTTTTAAAATTTTTTCTTTTCTTTTTCGCAGACGTATTAATTTAGCAGGATCTATTTTTAAAATTTATTATAATGGTTCGTGCTTTAATATTTATCCCTTAAGGTGTGAATTTTTTTATTTTCCTTTCAAGTTTCAACACTTTTCACAGTTCTCACAGTTCATTTATTTAGTTTGTTTTTGATTTATGTAATTCGCTTGGCTACAGTATTAGATTTTCTTTTAAGTTCCCTTGTTATTGTTTATTTAATATTTTTTATTAACAAAATTATTTGTTCCCTCTATGTTGTATGGCTTAGTGTGAATTAAACAATTTCACACTTTAATGTTGAAAAATAAATTTAGCATAAATATCTGGAGCAAATTTGCACATTAATGGGGTAATAATGTGTGATTTAAAAATTTTGGTTTTTCGTAACTTGAAAATTTTTGTATTTTTTTTTTGAAGGAAAATATTTAAACTTTTTTGTAAATTAAAAAAATTTAACAAAGTTTTTCTTTAAACAGAAAATGTATCACTAATCTTTTGTTTAAAAGAAAATTTATTAATATGGGGACGTAAGAAGATGTTGGCTCTGATTGGTTTTAAATTGGTAACGCCCAGTGTAATTTTGGCCCCTTCCTTATCTCAAATATGGACATAGATCTCCTGGTATTGTCGCATGACATGAGTGTGGCTATGTGTTCGTGGTTAGCCGGAGACTTTTTCTTAAAAGATTGAGAGAGAATCAACCAAGGTTAATCTGAGTGTAGTTAAAGATAAAACGAAGTTAATAGTATCAACGCACAAGACGTCCTGTAGACTAGGATAGACAGTGGAAGTTAAACCTATAACTTTGAGATACTGAGCGATTTTATTTACCTCGATAAAGTCATAAGCAAAGCAAACATTGATACATTTTAGATGAAAAAAGAACAATTCTGGTTAACAGATGCTACTTTGGACTTAGCAGGCAGACATAAATTCTTCCCTAAATGACATTGATACTACCCGCACATTTACATATATGGTTCTGCGTTGACGGAGAATACCAGGAAGACCAAAACACCGGTGGAAGGATCAAGTGGAGAAAGGCATCCAAAATCTTGATGTCATAAATTGGAGAAGAAGATCGAAGCGCATGGAACTTAATTGTAATTGCTACTTAAAAGAGTATTAAGAGGTATTATGTTCACCTGAGTCCGCTAATTCGGTTCACTCGTGTTACCTTTAAAAGTAAAAAAAGACAGATTAAGCAGACTTATACCATGTTCAAACATACATCATTAATTGAGAAAATTTAGAGGTAAATTGAGCAGTTAATTTCTCTGTTCACACATAATTAATAGGGCTTACTCAATTTGTCTATGACAGCTAAAAAATATTATTTTCATTTTTAAGGTACATTGAACAAGGTGCAACTGATCAACTGACTTTTATGTACGCCATATGTTTTCTAGCTTATGGTGTTTTCCTTTCTGACAAAAATGTTACATTAATGCTACCATTCGAGCGGGTTTATGTTCCATTTTAAAAATAAATGCAAGAGTAAAAACAGTTATCGTGTTCCTTTCTGAACATGTTGCACAAATAACTGGCAAGAGTGTAACATATCTTACCCCCAATTATATTGCAGTGTAACAAAGTACCACTTTTTACAGCTGTGTTATGTAAGTAAATACTTTTTTATGCAGACGAGTTTTTAACACAGAGTGAAGTTCATGGTACAATTACCTTACAAGGTATACCTTGTACGATAATTGTACCATGGTGCAGTTTTTATTAAAATCAAGCAATTTTCTGTTCCATTAAAACAAATAAAATGAACAACTTTTTAAGTGTGTGTGTAAACTGATAAAAATTTTACACATACATATTGTAACATTTTTTTTTAGAATGGAAAACACCATTAGATTGGCAAATTTGTAATGTTATATCATGGTTGTATATACCGTGTGTATGTGTGATAGCAACATTTTTTGCAACCTAGCTAAAGTTAAGCTACAACAAAATATATGCTAAATTTTTACAAGAAGTTGTTGTTGTAGGTAGCCTTATTTTTCCACCATGGCATACATATCAAAAGCTTTTAAGCTTTTATACTAACTAAACACAGTTCTTATTAAATCAGCAGGGTTGCACTTCGAGTTTAACTCAATAAGTGAAGCAATTTACTACTAATTGCTCAATTTATTAATTGAAATCTTGTATGGTTAATTGCGAATATGTGCATTTTACGCAATCAAGGTCTATTTGTGAACATGGTATTATCAGAGTCTCTGTTGGAAATCGAAACAGCGACCATTATACTGCTGGTCTTGCGCACTTTTTTAGAAGTCTACCGGGGCATCCAAAGTGGATTTCGTAATACCCAGCTCAACTCCAATCAACTTAAAGTCACTTTCTGATTCGTCTTAACGATGTTCGTCTGGTTATACGTATTTTGTTTTAATAAAAAATCTATGTCACTCTTTAATTTAGCTAATATGTTAAAGTTAAAAATTATCTTCATGGATATATTGATATACATGTTTATTAATAATCAAGATTACATCTCAAACTTTAATAATTTATTTCTATTTAAATATACAGATACAATCCACAATGAATTTAAATGCATTTATGAGTTTATACATTTATTATCATAATTATTGACACACAAACCCATTGAAACGTCGTTTATTTTAATTAAAAGATCTGTCACTTTATGTATTTGGAATGCATTTCAACAAAATAATAATTATTATTAAAAGGTATGTATGAATAAATTTTCGAAACACGCATAATTACGGTTTTACCATTAATTATTGACAGCTAACGATTTTGAAATCTGTGCAGCAGGAGACAGTGGCAGTTTAATTATTGTAATCATGTCCATGTAACGAAAGAGAATGTTTTTTTAAACTAATTGTGTCTTTCGATTTCGATATTTTCATTTAAAATAAGACAAAATAATCATAAGTGAATTTAAATGAAAAACATTGTCATAAAATAATAAAAAAAAAAATCCATTAAAAGCTTTAGTACAAAACACAGAAATTATAAAAATCAATGGCAATTAGTGTTTGACTAAGAGAAGGACAGAGGAGCGGTAGCCGAACTTCATAAAGTAAATTGGGCAAATTGGGTGCAATGGGATTGTTCATATGCTTACAAAACATAAATTTTACATACACACATACTAATACAAATTCATTTAAACAGGAGCTACACACATTTAATTTTTTTATATTTTGATAAATGTCATTTAACAATTTATTCACTACTTTTTTATTTCAAAATTGTGATTAAATTAAATCAACAACTTAAGTAGATGGAAAATAAATTAAATTAAGATTTGACTGATAAAAAAAAGAAGAAACATTTTTATTTAATAACATTTTTAACCGATATAAAAGATCAAAGTAGATAGTGTTGTAATCAAATATGTAAAAAAATAAGATTTTAAAGGAAAAGTTCTTTTATTTCTTAAATTCAATTATGGCAGCATATAAATAACACAATTTTAGGAAAAATACATGTAAAACATTGGTACATAACCAGATACTGTTTATAGTGTATGGTCCTTCGAACCAAAAATCAGATGCTACCAACACGGTA
This sequence comes from Melanophora roralis, assembly GCA_963583895.1. Classification (NCBI taxonomy): domain Eukaryota; kingdom Metazoa; phylum Arthropoda; class Insecta; order Diptera; family Rhinophoridae; genus Melanophora; species Melanophora roralis. The sequence goes on along the minus strand of OY757187.1, from coordinate 111,562,002 downwards.
ACCCTATTCAGCTTTGACAGATGTTAGCGATGCTGCATCATTGTCCTGCTTGTAAGTTTACTTAAGAGTGCCCCGGTAGATCAGGATTAAGTGCGCGAGTTCACCAGTCTTGGGGTTATGGGTTCGCGTCCCACCAGAGACCCGGGTTAATCTGCTTCATCCAAATTTCCTTTGTTTTATCCTCCAATAAATTTTTTTCTTTCTATCTGTCTCTATCCTTTCTATCTGCCTTCCAGGTAACACAAAGGTGCCGAATTAAGCGGACCCAAGTGGGCTATATCCTTTTCTTTAACGCTTTATTCTTCTACCTACCTACCTAGCCTGCTAAAAATTAAGCACTGATTGGTGGGAACGTTGTTAAGATTGCACAAATAAAAAATAAAAGCATAACGTCTGTAAAAAATTATTAAAAGTATAAAGATTAGGGTAAACTCTCTGGTCCTGAAGACCCCAGTAAGACCCTTTGGTTCCCTAGTGTTACCAGACATGGAGAAACGATTAACAATGCAAATAACTCGATGTAATGAAAGCCTGGGTGCACCGCACTCTCTTGGTAGATGCCAGCAGCCTTGTCTTACCAACCCCAGATATTTCTTTCCAGTTTTTGAAAATATAAGACCCAAGACAGTTTTTCGTAGAGGGCACGAGAGCTTAGTGTCCAGCTCAGTGACGGAATATGCTAAACAATCTCCTTATTCCCCGATACACAACAGAATCTACAATCATCGCTGACCAGTCGTGCTGCTTTTTTGGATTGAACCGCTGTCCAACAACAAACTTGTTTTATCCCCACTAAAAGTCTACAATCGCACCTTTGTAAAGAAAAACGAAACCTCTTCGCCTCCGGGTCATAAGATCCCCATATAATTCTGGAAACGCTACACAAAGTGATATTTACCCAGGCCTCCGTGGCTGTTACCCCTTCTTTAAGCATTTCTTTTTCTTCAATTCGCATTTTTTTAAGTACCCAAAAGATGTGCACTTGCCTTACGGCACACAATCAATCAAGGGATTCACTGAACGCCTGAAAATTTTAGGAGCAGGTGAGGTTCGTAAAGATTGCCATAATTGCCGCCTGACTGTTAATTATTATTTTTACTTAAGAATTCTCAGTTTGGGAGAACAAAGCATGACCGACGGCTTAATTGGCTGCTAGAGTCTCCGCCTTAAATACCCCGCAGTGATCAGGAAGCTTATAGAACTCCCTGATACCCAGTTTTGGGCAGAAAACTGCACCTCCTAAGCCAGTCCGGAATCAAGCTACAGGTCCTGTGATTTGGGCGAAGGCCAGCCACCTATCCATATTACCCCAAAGTAACGCTCAGTTTCCAGTGAAGCTCAGGTTTGGGATCATGCAGTCACTGCTACGTTCTACAATTCCGATAATTTTACAGGAAAGACAAAAAACAATGATTGAGAAATTATGCTCTTACAGTGTCTACTCACTATAAATCGCTTAACCTTACTATCCTTGAAAATCATAGCCTTTTTTTAAACAAAAATTTTTCATTGTTTGAGTTATAAGCAAAATGTGAGCAAAATGGTCACACCCGTCACAATGGAATTGCCCATTTGCAAAAATTTTTACGTGCCCGCCTTAGCCACACATTCACTATTTCTTCATTTTTTTTGTTTTATTTTCACACTCATGTACTCTGTCTGTATTTCAATTATGTGTCTGACTTAAAATACATTTTAAGAAAACTTCCCTCCAAATGTTTAAATTTTGACCCCTTTTTTTTTAACCAAAATTATGCTTAAAATAAAAAGTTTTTTGTTCGCCATCAAATAAACATGCTGCCGAGACTTGATTGAGTTGAGTGGCTGGGAAAGTAAATAAAGTGAAAAAATCTAAATTTGTTATTAAAACTAAAATCTGTGCTCTTGCTAGAATAGTGCGTTACGAATCTTGAGTGCAATTGCTTTTGAATGGGTGGCTGATTGTTTGGTTTTGTACATGGATAAAAATTTCGTTACGCTTGTGCCCATATGTTACATTACAGTTTCAAAAAATATCAACAGCGACAGCAGCAAAAGTACATGTAGAATATATGTATAAATAGCATAAACATGTATGTTTTTCACATGTTAAAGTATATATTTACAAAACAAAATTTAAAACAATTTAAAAATAGGGAAAAGAGGGGAAAGTTTTACAGAAAATAAAATAACATGCTAACGTCTTAAATTTTGTAAAATCCTAATAAACCAAATAAAAAGAAAGAAAACAAACGTAACGAAAATTTTTCTGCAAATAATGCTGACATTAAATCATGAACTCGAAATATTTATGATACGCTGGTAATTTTATTTAATTTTTTTCTTTCATGTTTTTTATTTCATTATAGCGTGTTATTAATAATATTTGTTTGTTTCTAATTTGATACGCACATCAGAACTAATAGTTGTTTTTTCTCCAATGCCTTACCAACTTTTAAGCCATTGTGACAGTGATAATAGATATTGATATTAATGTTCTATTAATAAAGTCTTTAATTAATTTGCCTGCCAGAACGAAAAAAAATGAAAGGAAACTAACATTTAAGGTCTTAAGTTGTTTATCGGCTTATTTATTAATATTCTTGTCATTGTGGATGGTAAAAATTAATAACTAAAATACTGGGCAAAAAAATTTCAACTGCTTTATGTTATAAAGGCTTAAGGTTTAATTACACGTGACTTAACCATACCACAGCAAACAGCTGTTCGAATCAAACTTATGGGCAGCACTGTATTTGCTGTTAGGTGACTTACCATTACGCCATAACCATTAACATAGAAACCAATTGAGTTTTGATTTTTATGGCAACGGTTATGGTTATGGCGTTATGGTAAGTCACGTATAATTGAATCTTTATACTATAGTAATACACAAAGAAAAGAGTTGAAATTGTAATAATCCAAATTGCAAGTTCAGTGGTGGCCATGCGCAGATCCAAGGAAAACTCATTGTTTAAATTAATTTATGGGCCAGTAAAATTACAAGTAAAAATGTCTTTGCGAATGACAATAATCGAATTAGGGCGGTCTGAGCATGCTGAGACGAGTTTACTAACTTTTCCCGCCTCTCAGAAGTTCATTATTATTGCGGTTGATGTCACATATCCAGTAGTTCTGGCGAATTCGCCTACTTTTATCCTTTGCATTGCAATACGTTACTACTTAATACTTTGAACGGTGTTTTAAAATTTAAAGACAACGTTAGTAAATTATTTGTAAAATCGTCAAATGTATTTTCTTTTTTGCATAATTTTATTTGGTTTATTATTATTATTTTCTTTTTATTTAATTTTTTGTTGAGCTTTCATTGGCAGCAGTTTAATCAACCTACACACAGTTGTATTTTTATGAAGTTCGAACTATTAAAACCAAAAATTTGTTTAATTAAGTTGAAAAATTTAACTCTGAAAGTATCGAGTAGCTTCTTTTTAATATCTAAAAAAAAAGAGCTAAAACTCGGCACTCGGTAGTCACGATTTAATATTTTGTCTGGATTATATAATTACAGAAATACAAATAAAGACAGACTTTTAAACAATTTTTTTATAAAATTTAATTCTTGCTGTGTAAACAACAAAATGGTGGTGTTACTGATTCTTTTATCTGTCTGATATCTGGAGTAAGGGTAAAAACGACTTCATGTCGAGTGGAGATCTCATGGCATGCCAGCAACGAGGTTTCTTCTGTCTTTGCGAAGGAATGATTGTAGACTCCTGGTAGGGATGATAACAAATAATTGTTGAAAAGCGGTTCATATCAAAAGAGCAGGGTGACTGACTAGCAATGACTGTAGGTTCTGCGGTTTACCAAGGGTAGGGAGACTATTGAGCATATTATGTGTGACTGTCCAGCGTACGTGATCTCCAGAGCAAACTGTCTAGGATCTTATTTAATCCAATTCCGGGCAGGATAAAGCTGCTGGTATTTGCTAAGAGATTGTGAAGCAGACTGGATTTAATTACATCGTTTCTTTTTGTCTGGTAACAATAGAGACCAGTTTAATCTATCCGAACCTTACCTTCTAAAAAAATTTAACACACCTGCATTATGGCTGGTGTCACCTATTTGGAACGTAACATAAAGCGATGCAGGAATTTCCATGAAATTGTATTAGATTTCTTCAAATTGATTTTAAAGTTCAATCTTTAAGCTTGCAAAATAGATTAATCAATAAAGAATTCTATGCGAAGGCTTAAAAAAATGTTTTAAATTTTTTCAGTGTCTCTGTAGCAAATGGATCTTATTGTTAAAAGGGGCTAGTTCAGGGGGTTTCTACAATATTAAGAGCCTTATTTCCTAATTTATAACATTTTAAAATATGCAGTTGTTGCTTCAAGTTTTTTTTTTTTGTTTTATTTTTTAACTTTCATTTAGAAAAAGCTTAACTGCAGGAAATGAAATTTAAGAAAACTACTTAGGGACCTTAACCTGCAACCAGCATATTTACATAAATTATAGATCGATAATAGAGACGAAGCAAAGTGTTTTGGTGCAGTTCTGCGTCCGTTTATTGACGCGCCAAGACAAGAAAATCCGCTTAAAAATTTTATGAAAATTAAGGAACTAATTATTTAAAAAAAAAAATATAAAAACTATTTTTTTCAAGTTATCGCCTTGTCTTTATTTGCATTCGCTTTAGCTGACTAAATCAATATAAGAACTAAAATTGGATTTCGTTTGAAGTAATACTTGATGCTTTCAAGCGGAAAGTTTTAGTATAAAAACATTTAAAACGCATTTTAAAAAAATTTTTTGATTTTTTAATGTTACATTAACGCCGTACATTACTATGACATTAATTCAAAAAGTGAAAATATTTCATTCAGTCAAGCAGAACTTGAATGATAAAACAGAACACACGTGTCGTTTTTTTCCATACAATTTGAGGTAAAATACCGCTGCTTAATGCAGTTATAAAAAAGAATCTATTTTATTCTGACACCGATTTTTCTTATGCTCTCACTTTAAAAAAAAAATGCTCTTAACAATATTGCCACACTTTCAGTAAATTGCATACATTTTATAAACGCAACCACATGTTTTGGAAAAGGAAACTAAGAAAAAATAATATCAAAAAAACATTTCAAAATGCAATTAAATTAAAAATTTTGTAAGTTTATGAGTAACATGACTACTATTATTGAAAAATTAGTTAAATAAGTAAAAAAGCATGACAGTTTGCACTTGACGGTGTACAAAAACTTGTATTTAAAAGAAGAATTGTGAAAATCGGAAATGTTAAATGCGAGTTCATGAAGTTGCAGCCGACGTTTCAATTATGGGTCTGTATTCTCTGAAAGTCGTTTTTTCATTAAGTTGCGAACGTGTTCTGTTTCATCATTTAAGGTGGTTTTATACAGGATGTATATTACATATGACCTGTCACTTTTGCGCAACATATGTAATTGCAGATGTCTGTCAAAATTGACATTCTACAGACGGTTTATAGTTTTTGCTTTCACATGTACATATGTAATTTCGTCTGATATAACCTCCAAACCAAAATAAAGAACTTACTTTTTCTTGTGGTTTTTTTTATAAACAGCTGATGCCAAATAATGAAAATAGAGTGCCATCTAATCAAAAAATTGTGTTCATATGTTTTTCACAAAAGCAATGTTTTAACGCGTTCAAACAACATGTTTCAATTTTGCAGTAGAACATTTGACAAGTCATATGTAAATACATCCCGTATAAAACTACCTTTACACGAGATTTACACACATCAAGTCAGAGTCATCAAGTCTTGTTCTTTTAAGAGGAACGGGGAAAGAGAATACAAGTGGATACATACTTGATTGTACTCGTCGAGCTTGTTTTCTCATTTTCTTTTTGCTACGCGAAGTTGGCTACTTGTTGGTATTTTGACTAAACTTGTTAAAACGCGTATAAACGTAAATGCAAGTTTAAAAGAAAATTGAACAAAAACTGATCAAGTATACCTGATGTGTTCATACACGTCTTACTCTTCACTATACTAAATAAAATGTTTAGATAAAGAGTGTATTATGAAACAAAACATTTTAAGGAAATATTTATGTTATTCAATTAAAATATAAAAAAAGAAGAATAATTAATTAACCTACTCGTATAAGATTTTTGCATATGTATATTAACAAGATACTCAGTAGTTTTAAATAAAAATTTTTAAAACTGAATTTTAAATTCAAATCCCGAAATTCTTTCAACAAAAACATTTAAAGCATTTTTTATTTGCCACTAAGCTGCAAGATTAAATAATTTTCTGCATATTATCAACCCAACGCCATAAGACTTGTGTAAAATTTATCATAAATTTGTTGTCTTTAGTTTAAAATCACAATGATCTTGCAAACTATCCGTTAAAACGAAAGAATCAAGTTATTTATGTATTTTTTTCTCTATTGCTGTTGAATGTACATTCAATTTTATTATCCAACACTTGTTTATTTAATGACAATTTATCACTTAATTCAAGAAGAAGTCGTTTGGTCAATCCGCCAATTCGGTAGCCAAGCAACCAGGCAAGCAAATTGATATTAAATATGAATAAAAATTAGTAAAATTGAAACGAGTTGGTATTTAATGGTATACGAAGCACGAAACTAATGTTGTAGCTGAAGAAAAATTTTAACGAAATTGTCTAAGAAGGATTTCAATAAACGAATATATATGTACATACGTCGAAATTAACATTCGAAAAGAAATAAATCTTAAGAATTTATTAAATAAAATTTTCTTTTCGAATGACTAAACGGCGACAGTGACAATATATTCGCGTTTAAAAATGATGATAATAATGATGATGACACTTTTTAGCCGTCTATGGCTTTCAAAGAAAATAGTGATTCCCAATGATGGCCAAAAGTACTATTTAGTTTCATTTTAAAATTTCTAAATTTAAATATTTAAAGAAAAAAAAAGGACCACAGAGGAAAAACGCTGACTTTGTACGGGGTGTCCGCCGGCAAGTTATATCAATTTGTTTGGCCGCCATTTTGGTAAACATTAGCCTTGACACATCATATTTGGCAGTTGTGAAGTAGAGGCGTGGAAAATTGGAAAAATATTAAGACTCTATTTAAAAAAAGGCCAAAAGGTACCAAAAATTTTTAGAAAGTACTTTTTATTCATTTGACTTTCAACCTCTTGATGAGTCAATAGCCTCTTAATTTGTATTTCTGGAGTCATTATCTTAGAAGATGCAAAAAAGTACTTTTTCCCCACTTAGTTTACTTTTGACCTGTATTTATGTGCTTAAAGTAGTGCTTAATATTTTATTTCTAGAACCATAATTTCCAAAAAAATTCAAAAGTCTTAAAAACATGAAAAAATACCTTTTTCCGAAGGCAGTTTTTATTTTTGAATTTATTTAAAATCGTACTTGAAATTTTGAAGTACGATCTTTACGTAGGTTTTTTTTAAGGATAAAATAAAAAAATCAAACAAGAAAAATATGTCGTTTATATATATTTTTACATTTAATAAACAAAGTGTCTCAGTAGCCTAGATGGCAGCACGGTGATGTTGCAGTTCAGAGAGTCCAAGGTTCAAATCCCAGCCACGACAAGTGCAGAAAAATTAACAATAAATATTAATTAAAATTATTTATAAAATAAAGATAAAATATTAAATTTTTTTTCTTTAATAAGGATTTGCTAGTTTAAAAAAAATCCATATCTTTAAGCTTAAATCGAGTACGGTTTCATACTAGATAAATCGTACTTGGTTTATAAAAACCGTACTCACCGTACTTTTGACTCCGTAACGGCTTGGTTTTAGCAAAGGCTAATAGTAATAAAACGGACCTCAAAAAAAGACCAGTTAAAATTTTTATCCTTTTTTTATTTCTTAGGGTCCCGATTTCGTAAAGTAACAAAAAATACCTAAAAAGTACCAAAACATAATTCTTACCTCTTACGGCAAACTGCTTAAAAAAGTACCAATAATTATTAATAATCAAAATGAACTTCAGTTATGTCTCTATCTTAATGGATTAAAAAAATTACGAAATGAACCCACGCAGTATCAAACTATAGCTTTTACCCCTTGGAGCTTAAAGCTTCTAAAAAATGTTCCGACACAGGTCCATTTTTTTCTAAGTAGAATACGGTACTTTTTAAATTTTCTTCATATTACGTATTTCGAAGAATGTAGCAACTTACCGATTTTACCCTTTTTGGTCCATTTTTAACCCATTAAAGCTCTAATTTTCCACAAAACTATACTTCGTAAGACAAATTCGCAGTCCAAATCTCTAGCTTTACGCGCTTCGGCTGCAAAACAATAAGTGAGTCAGTCAATCAGTCTATCAGTCACTCAATAACGCTTTTATAATATTGTAATATTCTTAAGTAAAAAAAAATCGCAAAAAAAATTCCAATAAGGTTAAAAAGAAAATTTAGGAATCCCCCAACTACGGTCAAAGCGACAACAATACCTCAACAGGCTGGCGTGTGTTAAAGGAATAAAGATAGAAAAAACGTGACAAAGCTATATCTTCAATTCGAAATTAAACAAAATAATTGTGAAAATAAAAATTAAGTACAACCAAAGTAGTTAAGTGTGTATGCGTGTTCAATTGATTTTAGTTGTATTTATTTAAACATAAAAAGTGGGCATTAAAACCCAAGCTGAAAGATAAATCTACCCAAACTATAGGTGTGTTGAACTGCAATATGAAAGCAAAACGTAGCGCAAATTCGAACTGTGAACGACTTATTATGAATACATGTTTGTTTGCATATACGCGGAAATTAATAGAAATTGTAATAAATTTTGCAAATGTAAAAACTATTGTAAATATGTACTACGAGAACGCACATTTGTACTTAGACATACATATACTAGAGAGTGTATATACCCACCCATTCATACTTATGCATGTTTTTATGTTAAAGTATTTTTATTAAAATAAAGGGGACACAATGAATGGGCTTGTTAATTTATGACTTTAAATGACAAGGGGATCTAGTTGTCTCTTTGTAATGTAGCAACAATTTTTTTATTGCTAATTTCTTTATAATGTGTCTTGCTGTTGTAAAAAATCTTCATAATATTGGACATATGTATGTAATTATATAGTTTGTCTATTTCGATTGTTTATGTTTGAAAACACTGAGAAAAATATTGAGATTTCTTATAAGCAGTAATATTTTTAACTTATTTTTCATATTGATTTTTTTTTTTTTTTGTGAGTTTGCAAATTAAATGTTATTTATTTTTCTGATAAAATTTTTTTTCTCTCAGTGCAATAACTTTTAAGTACATTCTAAAAAAGCATATGGGGGATTACATGTCAAGTGACCCAACTTTTAAAACCGATGTCTTTCGATTGGAAAGAAATTTGGACCAAAGTAAGTTCTTGCAGAGAGTAGTTCAGACACAATTTTTTAACACGATCGGTCAAGAACTCTCTGAGCTAGAGGGGTTCAAAATTTGACGTTTTCGGCAAATAGGTGTTTTTTCTCATACATGTAGTTTATTACCTTTTGCTTTTAACAAAATTCGTCCCAAATACTTTCGATAGCTTTTTTTTCAATCTTCCAGAAAAAAATATTTTTAAAATTAACAAATTTTTTTTTTATTTTTTTTTTTTTATAAAATAACACAAGTTTACAAATTCCGGTCAACTTTTGGAGCTGAGCCGATGAGAACAAATCTGAACGTTACTTGAGGCGCTGAATTCGAATCCGGGTTCCGTTTTTCCAGATTGGTTTTAGTTTTCGAGATATTGCATAATTACCGTTATTTGCGTTTTTTAAAAAGATGATGTTACTTATATGCAAATATCTTCAAAAGTATTCGTCGGTTTATGCAATTGTTATTTTTTATTGAAAGATAATAAAATTGCTAAAACAACCATGGGTCGTTTGTGAAGATTAGTCAAAAAGTGATTGTGTTACAGTGGACACAATTTCAAAATTCATGAAACATTTTATGATATTTTGAAATTTTGCTCTTTTCAACTAATTTTTTTTACACCAGACAATTAAAAATTTTGCTGTTTTATTACATAAGACATTAGTTTATTTCAATACGCACATTTTGCGCTAAACAAGACCCAGATTGGTGCAAAAATGACAAAGCTACAGAAGATTTAGTAAATAAGCCCACTTTTTGCTTCCAAATGATTGGAAGTGATTTTTGTTTTAGTGTGAAGACAGTTCCACTCCTGCAACCGTGACGCGAGCAATTCTGCTTCTTGTTTCGATAAATCTAAATCACGAATCAAGTCATAAACATACTTTGCGATATTATGTGTGTTTCTTCCATGCTAAAATCTTCGGTCGGTGACGAACAGTTCGTCGGTGACAAACTGAAAGTTCACCTAGCATTTGCACTCACACCTGGGCAAATTGGCAAAGGGTCATTGTTCGTACGGGGAAGTAGCTTTGACACTGATGACACTTTAGCATATTTATACTTTGATAGTTTTTTTGCATTAAAACCGATCACACTCATCAAGCAAAAATAACAATCATCTACATGATTTTTCGGCTGTCTCCATAATATTGGCATTAAAACTAAAAAGTATGCTTCTTGACTAAGTGACCAGTTGTACAGTTTTGTGCTTCACGCTTTACAAAATAATTTCGGTGCCCACGGCTTGTGAGTGTTTTCCACACAAATACTAAAATAATAAGAATATGCATCTCTCAGCGCTTTTGATATATTTCTTCCACTTTTTCCGATAATATAACATCCCCAAACATAACAAAAACTCTTAGAATCAACTTTGCCCTTTTTTCTTTCCATTTTCACATGTTTTGGAACAAAAAATAACTTTAAGTTTACAATTGAATTGGCGTTTCCACCGATGCCAACAGCTGATTGCCGTTATTACAGTGCATTGCAGCCAAGATGCAAGAGCCCGAAAACTAGAACCAATCTTGAAAAACAAAAACCGGATTCGAATTCAGCGCCTCAAGTAACGTTCAGATTTGTTCTCATCGGCTCAGCTCCAAAAGTTGACCGGAATTTGTAAACTTGTGTTATCGGAAAAAGTGGAAGAAATATATCAAAAGCGCTGAGAGATGCATATTCTTATTATTTTAGTATCTGTGTGGAAAACACTCACAAGCCGTGGGCACCGAAATTATTTTGTAAAGCGTGAAGCACAAAACTGTACAACTGGCCACTTAGTCAAGAAGCATACTTTTTGGTTTTAATGCCAATATTATGGAGACAGCCGAAAAATTTTGTAGGTGATTGTTATTTTTGCTTGATGAGTGTGATCGGTTTTAATGCAAAAAAACTATCAAAGTATAAATATGCTAAAGTGTCATCAGTGTCAAAGCTACTTCCCCGTACGAACAATGACCCTTTGCCAATTTGCCCAGGTGTGAGTGCAAATTCTAGGTAAACTTTCAGTTTGTCACCGACGAACTGTTCGTCACCGACCGAAGATTTTAGCATGGAAGAAACACACATAAAATCGCAAAGTATGTTTATGACTTGATTCGTGATTTAGATTTATCGAAACAAGAAGCAGAATTGCTCGCGTCACGGTTGCAGGAGTGGAACTGTCTTCACACTAAAACAAAAATCACTTCCAATCATTTGGAAGCAAAAAGTGGGCTTATTTACTAAATCTTCTGTAGCTTTGTCATTTTTGCACCAATCTGGGTCTTGTTTAGCGCAAAATGTGCGTATTGAAATAAACTAATGTCTTATGTAATAAAACAGCAAAATTTTTAATTGTCTGGTGTAAAAAAAATTAGTTGAAAAGAGCAAAATTTCAAAATATCATAAAATGTTTCATGAATTTTGAAATTGTGTCCACTGTAACACAATCACTTTTTGACTAATCTTCACAAACGACCCATGGTTGTTTTAGCAATTTTATTATCTTTCAATAAAAAATAACAATTGCATAAACCGACGAATACTTTTGAAGATATTTGCATATAAGTAACATCATCTTTTTAAAAAACGCAAATAACGGTAATTATGCAATATCTCGAAAACTAAAACCAATCTGGAAAAACGGAACCCGGATTCGAATTCAGCGCTCCAAATAACTTTAGGAATAACTTGTAGTTGCTCAGCTCCAAAACCGTGTATACTTGTGTAATTAAGAAAATATTTTTTTTTTCCAAATGTGCCCAATTTTTTTTTTTTTTTTTTTGCTCAAAAGAAAGCTTAGGTCTTTTGTTTGAAGAGCTTGGAAGTCGCTTAGTGGGATGCGAGTGGGATATCTATAAAAAATAATGTTTTGTAACTCAAGGCAGAGGTTTTCCAATTTTCTCGTATATTCTATTTTGATTTTTTTGCTATTTATGTAAAATTATCTCTTAAGCAAAAAAAAAATATTTTATGCTAAGAAACAAAATAATTTAACTTTTCCGACGGTATGCAAGTACCAAATAAAGTCTCATACACTAGACACTGTATTACCAACAAAATTGTAGGCCTCTGGAATTAAATCACTTTTATATGGCAATGTCTGAACACATTTTGTTAATATTTTCAATGCATACCGTCGGAAAGGTTAAATTATTTTGTTTCTTAGCATAAAATATTTTTTTTTTGCTTAAGAGATAATTTTACATAAATAGCAAAAAAATCAAAATAGAATATACGAGAAAATTGGAAAACCTCTGCCTTGAGTTACAAAACATTATTTTTTATAGATATCCCACTCGCATCCCACTAAGCGACTTCCAAGCTCTTCAAACAAAAGACCTAAGCTTTCTTTTGAGCAAAAAAAAAAAAAAAAAAAATTGGGCACATTTGGAAAAAAAAAATATTTTCTTAAATATTTTATAAAAAAAAAAATAAAAAAAAAATTTTTTTAATTTTAAAAATATTTTTTCCGGAAGATTGAAAAAAAAGCTATCGAAAGTATTTGGGACGAATTTTGTTAAAAGCAAAAGGTAATAAACTACATGTGTGAGAAAAAACACCTATTTGCCGAAAACGTCAAATTTTGAACCCCTCTAGCTCAGAGAGTTGTTGACCAATCGTGTTAAAAAATTGTGTCTAAACTACTCTCTGCAAAAACTTACTTTGGTCCAAATTTCTTTCCAATCGAAAAAAAAAGTTGGGTCACTTGACATGAAATCCCCCATATATATATACATGCAAAGGCACAAAGACAGTTTTTCCATAATACAATGAAATTTTTTTTTCATTTACATTTTTTATTACTCATTCTACTAGTTTAGTGAATATTTATTGTAAGTTCAAGTGTTATTAAACTTATTGCAGAGCTCATTGAATAGACAATATTTAAATGAGGGGAAAAATACTTATGGAAATGGAAGGCTGTTGGCAATTTCTTTGCAGTTTGCAATGAAGCCAACTAATAAATGCAATTGCATATGGTGAAGAAAGTTAGATTGAAAGTAAATAACTTTTGGAAGTAATTTACAAATATGCATATATTTAGGACAATTAGAAATGCCACACCAATGTGGGACGTCTACTTATACGTACACAGTAAAAAAAATTCAACAAAAATCAACAGTTTTTTTTACCAATTGTTTTTATAAAAGGTCAACCAAAAGAAGTCATCCGATGATGGATATGAGGCGAGCCGGGAACGCCGCCTTAAATATATCGGTTGTGCCTCGCACAGTGTGTGCCGTTGCTCCGTCCTGTTGGAACCACATGTTTTTTGTCCTAATTCGTTTAATTGCAGCAGAAAAAACTCGGCTAACATGGCCCTATAGCGCACATCGTCCACTGTTGTCGTTTGACCAGCGGCGTCCACGAAAAAAATGGCCCGATGACTCCTCCAGCGTGGACAGCGCACCATGCAGTCAACTTCAGCGGGTGTAATGGCTCCTCGTGCATCACTCGTGGACCTTTGGCGCTCCAGAAGCGATTCTTTTGCTTGTTCACGTAACTGCTAAGGTGGAAATGAGCATCATCGCTCATTATGATTTTGGTCGAAAAATCGTCCACTTAGGCCTCGAGATTGAGGATAGCTTGGACGTAGGTTACACGCATTTGGCGATCGACAGACAGCTGCTGATGCACGAAATGCGTTTTGTACGGTAATATGCGAAGATCTCTGACCAAAATTCTTCTAAGGGACGGCCGGCTGATGGCTAATTGGCAACGTCTTATGTGGTCCCATACTCTCCCTGCGGGAAATGGGTGTCAATTGATCAGCGTACCCGTCCTGTTACAGGTGCATAACATGAATTGGACAAAAGTTGTTGGTCGTGATTGGTTAAAAAGGCATCCATCAAGTAACTGGTTAAAGGTGTTAAAGAGGTTAGGGGAAAAAATAGAAATACTGGTCCCTACACAATAACATACATCTGTTTACATATACACGCACATGCGCGTAATACAAACAAAGTAGATTGATCAGGATCTTAAACAATTAATGCATAATTTTCTTATATAGGATTGGACTGTAACCCGTTCTATGGTGTTAGTTTTGAACCAATTGCCCCCTCCAGTGACAACGCAATGTAAAAATGACAGGTACTCTTCATATAAAGTGCAGGAACTATAACCAGTCCCTAGCCTAAGCGACCGTTCACGTCAATAGTCGTGGACCAGTCCACTTCCCCGTAGGGCTTCTAGAATGGTGGTTAAACGGCGCAGTGTTTGCGCAGTCGGTGCCGGACGAGCGTAGAATCGGCGACGGAATTCGCGCTGCGACAACAACACAGACGAATTGTTACGCACAAGAATGGCTTGTTTACTTGTATTCTACATCTGTCTAGTTTACAAATATCAAAACAGGTTTGACCTCGGTCGCCATTTGCAAAAAAAAAACCATCTTACAATAGGGTTATTTCTTGTGGCTCACCTTGTAAAACAAACCTTGCAAAACAAATTGTATTAATATATAGACGGACTTATTTTATAAATTTTTAGACACGCCAGATATTAGAATCTATAACATACACACAAAGAATAAACTAAGTAAACTTTACTTAAATCAAGCCATAGCTGTGTAAAAAGTACGGTGAGTACGGTTTTTCTTAAATCAAGTACGAAATTTTTTACTCCAAGTAAAATTTTTCAAGTGCGAATTCCTTACTTTTAGCCACAATTAAGCCATAAAAGGATTGATTTAAGATCGGCTCCGTACTTGATGTAAACGTGAAAAAGATTGATTTAAGCCGTAAACGGGATTAATCCAAAAATGAAATGTAATTTTTTTGTCTTATTGAGCTTTATTGAAGAAGAATAACTTTATATTTTATATTTTATTTTATAGATACTTACAATTTATAATATAAAAATTTAATTTTTTGTATTTACCGAAGCTGAGATTCGAATCAGGGACTTTCTGCACTCCAGGACAAGCGCGTTACCTCAAAGCCACCGATACACTTTGTTTTCAAATGTAAAATAATATATTAAAACAACAAGCTTTTTTGTGCTTGATTTGTCGAAGCAGTCCTAATAGGCTTGATTTAAGAAAATGTAAGTACGGATCGTACTTAAAAATTTTAAGAAAAATGTTGGATAAATTCAAGAATAAAATTCTTAATTTTAGAAAGCGGGTTTTCTTTCTGTATAAATACTTATTTACAGAACAATCAAACAAGTCGTTTTTTCATTTTTTATCTACAATCGCATAATAATTTTTAATTGCACAAGCAATAAAAAAGGCATCGGAAATAATGAAGTTGGTTAAAAAAAAATTTGGCTTATGTTTACATCATAAGATATTATATTAATTAGCTTTTGTTAAATATATTTTTTATAAGATTTTTTAAACATTTCTAACTTAACTGGCAGCACAAATAAAATATGTGTGAACATTTTAAAATAACATTGCAGTAACACGATATGTTAAACCTTGCAGTTCTTAAAGTTGTATGTAACACGTTATCAATAAAATAAAAATTTGTCTTGGACAAATAAATTTAGTTAACCAATGAGTAAAACCTAAGGACTGTATTAAGCCAATTCCAATTTTTTTCTTAAAACATATCAGGTTTTGAAAATAAATTTATAAAAATATTGTTCATACAACATTTAAAATTGAAAATAAGAAGCCAGTGACAACATATAAATACTTTTTTAGGGGTTATTGCAATGAAACAAAAACAAAGAACAGAGATCAGAACAAAGAACTACTGGGTATTACAACAAACACACATGGCCTGTAAACTGTAACAAGTAGATATAAGAAACAACATTAAAACCGCAAATTATCGTTATTTTGTTGGCGGTAGCATTTGATAAACAAATTGTTGATTTTCTCAAACAGCAAAAACGTTATTGTAAACAAAAATGCACTTTAAAAGCAAAACAAACATTTCCTAACGAGGGTTGGTTGAAATTGTTTCTAAAAAACTATGTTAAAAATTAAAAAAAAATTTTTATAGAGAATTTCTGAAGCATGTCTCTTAAAAAAATCGTAATTTTAATATCTTTCTCAATAAAAATATTTTCCATTAATTTTACTTTTCTATATAAAAAAGTCTTTTTAAAGATGCCGCTATAAAATCTAATCGTAAAAACTAAAATATCAACAAGTTTCGCAATTAAAGTAAAGTAGCACATACATACATATGTATGCTACAAGGAAATAAAAACATTAAACAAATATATTAAATAAAAAATGAAACCAAAAAAAAAAGCTAAAATTTTTATTAGCGATGACACCAGGAATAAAAACGATGATGACAATGACGATGGCAACGACTTCAGTGACACTTTGAATGAAGTGTCATTTTATTTTTTTGGAAATACTAATTAATGATGGACGTTTTCTTTATTTCCCTTTCTCACCACTACTGAGTACGATAACCAGCAACAACATCATTGACACATGTAGACAGCAACAATGTTGGAAGAATTTAAAATAAAAAATGATAATTTATTGATAGTCCAAGTTAATAAATTTACAACTGCTATTAAAAAAAACTACAAACGGCAAAAACAATAACAGTAATGACAATAAAAACAGCAACAAAAAAATGTTTAATGCTATTTTACACACACACATGCTTAACTACTTAATTAAACTCATATTAGGGAGTGTGTGTATTTTGTTGTTTTTTATAATTCACTAAAAACTCTCTGGAGACTCTTAAAGAGGATTTATTGCATGTGAGTGTAAATATAACAAATTGCAAGCAATAAATTCAAATATAAAAAAGGGAAGAGGGCTTCATTCTACAGTGTAGAAACTAAGATACCCTGCACCAATTCTTAGGCATATTGAACTTATTGAAGATAAAATTTAAAATTTTTTTACAAGAGATAAATATTGATCCGTATATAAACAGATTTGCGATCCCGGGTATGCTGTACTTCTTTTGCTTGTTTCAGTATCAAAGTGTTGCCAGAATGTTTTTTTAATGAAAGAAAGAAGGATCCTTTGATCACCAGAGGGCCCTGCAAAGTGTTTTTAAGTGAAAATACTGAAGTGACGACTTTAATATTTGCCAGTTTTGCAAATGATTGTCTATATCACCTGGTCATTCCGTTTGCAATTTCTTGCAATATTAATTTGCGTATAAGATAACCCTTTTCTTTTACAACATGTTACAAATACCGTCAATGCAACCACAATACAAATTCAAAAAGGGAGCCTTAAAAAAGGCAGTTTCTAGCACTAAGAAATATCTTTTGGGGAAGAAACTTACAGAAGTTCGGTGATGCGAACTAATTCCCTTAACGAATCGCAATTCACACCTCTCAAATAATTCACATATGATATGACGTAAGACATTAAACAATAAGCTGTCGTTTGATGATCACCGTACCAACGAAACGAAAGTTCATACAGTCTTATTATACTCCTGTCTCCAAATTTTTATCTTGAGTGTCACGGGCTGGTAAAGGATTAATTTTTATCCACCACGGGTGGGGTAATTTAAACTGCATTGTCCAATCTATTTTTATGGGCCAGTGCAAAGAACTGGGTATAGACCAAGAGTAGTACAAGACAGTACAAGTACTCTTTACTAAAAGGAAAACGGTTTAGGACTTTGAGCCTTCGGGATTTGGCAGGGTTATGTGCAGGGTTATGTTAGGGCAAGCGGAAAGTGACAGATATCTGGTTATTTTTGTGGTAAACAAGTTGCCTTGGAGGACGATTGCCAAAGAAGAAGCCAGAAAAGCTCTAAACGCCTACTGCAACTGTAGAAATTCCATATATAAGAACTATTTAATACAAACTAATACAACAAACTGGATTTATACATCCCTTGAAAGAGGTAGTCCCATCCGATAGTATGGAAGTTTTAAGGTCGTAAGAAAACTCCAGTCAATGACCTAGAGATAGGCTGTGCTTTGCATTACAGGTGTGGCTTACTAGGGAAGATTTTAACTGACTATAGAGCTTGGAGCCTTGATTTTGAAAAAACACCCTGTTAAGTCAAAGACCCTGCTTCAAGGATATAGATCTTCTTTATAGCCCTTAACATTGGCAGGCATTCGCTGATCCAAGTGATGCTATCACAGTTATCCCAATTGTCTTACCCCAGAAACGAGGCTTGTAATTATACTCTATTCTTTTTTTTGTGAAAAAGCAAGTTTCAGTCTTGTCCAGGTTCACACTCAGTCTTTGAGGCTGAACCCAGATATGTGCAATAGTCAGAATAGTTTTCGCTCTCCAACTAAGCTGATTTTGATCCTTTACACTTGAAGTATATAAATATCGCCTGCCCAGCTAACAGGTTCACGTCAGCCGTCAGCTAAGGTTTTTGTGTAGTGGAAAATAACAGTAGTGACTCTAAGAACGAAACTTAATTTCTAAATAGTCTGCATTTTTAGAAATATATACATATTTAAACACTAAAGTATGTTTGTATGCAAACGTAATCAGTTAATAAATTTATTAACTATTAAAGAATTGAATTTTTTTGTTGGCTTATTTGCCATTAATTTCGCAGCCTATTAAATATTTGCAATCATGTTTACTCATAATTTAAGTATGAGCATATTCAATATGTGTGCAAAAACACAAACGTTAACAATTAAAAATTATAAAAACTTAATATACAAAATAAATTTATTTACTTTTAATGATTTTCCGAAAGTGTTGCGGCAGTGTAATTAAGTGTTAAATGATATTAAACAATAAGGCTGAAACAAAAAGTACGTCAGATATAAAATTAGCCACCAATTGAGCAGCAAAGCGATAATTAACATACAAAATTTAAAAAATACTTAGCATCCGAAGAAGGAAGCAAAACTAAGAGGTATTGAAATACACTGAAGTCTAAAGCAAGTTCCGCCAATTTATCGCTTTTTAGTTTTGCTCACAAAATTTTCTCGTTTTTTAGCATAAAATAAATTTTTTTTCCTAGCCACCCATGCACCAATAAAAAAAAAAGTTTAGCACTACATTACCTAAATTTAGCAACCTCAATAACAAAAGGCCATGAAAATTTATAGCAAAAAAGCAAATCCATTGAGGTTTGTTGATTTATATATCATTTCACACGTACTTAATACTTCACAAAAGAAGCAAAACAAATACCTGAAACCCCATGGAATAAATATGAACAAAAATGCAGACAGAGGACGGACGGACGGACAAACACAAACTTATGTACAAATACTTGAAACTGAAATAGTTTTGGCTATTGTAAAGGAGATCATAAGCATTTTAAGCAATTAAAAGAGGATTCAATATATAAGTGGATTTTTTATAAATTTTCTAGTTGTAAATAAGTAAGGGCATCTTTCCCTATTCAGGCCTTATTAAATCGCAGTTATTTCGTCCCCTCATTGTAAAGTAAACAATAACAGAATAGACTTCGGAAAGCTTTAAACAGTATACTTTTTGTGGAAACTCGGAATATTTGCGACAACTCCTTAGTAAATAATTTTTTATGAACGACGAGACTAACTTTTTTCAAGAATCCACGAATAGTGGATTAGAAGTAAAAAGTACAGGGTTTAAAAAGCTAGCTGTTAAATAGCTATAGCCCAGGAAAAATTCTATGCTACGTTATTACTTTCATATCTATTTGTGTTAAAAGCGCTAACAGCAAATTAAAAAACCTAGAATAAAAAAGTTTGAAAAATTTGCTTTTATAAAATAGCGTTTGTATAGTTTTCAATTTACTTTTGCTGTGCTGCTATTTGCAAAAGCTTTAAGCAGCAAGACTAATTTCAAAGCAAACACATTTTTGTTGTTTTTGCATTTTAAGAAGGCAAAAAAAAAGCAATTTAAAAGTATGTTTTTCTTGCTGCTGTTGTTTAATTTATTATTTTTTATTCGCTATTAAAAAACGACTGTAGCAATGAACAGCTTAGCAATTGTTTTGGCTAGTAATATTAAATATTGTAAGAAAATATATAAGAACAAAGTCTTCTGACCACCCTGTATAAAATTAATTGTAGCAAAAATTTAGTTTTAATACTTACAGTAAATTAACAAACAATTTCAGGAAATGTTAAGCTTACCTAGAAGTAAAAAAAGAAAATGTTTAAATTAAAAGTTATAAATAAGATAATAGTCTTTATATATAACCCAGTAGGCACTTTCAGTGTAAATTATATTATATTCAATATATATTTATAATTTTTATCTATAAAATTAATTTTTCTATTTAAATATAAAATTTTTAAAATAAAAATTCTTATTGCATTTTATAATTAATAGTTTAAACTTTTATTTATTTTCTAATATCGGATGGGCCATCTTTCGGTTTAAATATGAACCAGCGGTTATTTCGAATCTGGCAATACCTATTCTATAACAAAGTTCAGTATATTTTCACCGCTGAACAAAATGAATCGATTTACTTTTAAACAACGTGGGGACTTATTGAAAATTTATTTTCAAAACAAAGACAATTGTTTGGAAATTGCACAAAATTGTTGGTTGATAAGTGCTAGTACACAAGTGCCTAAGTCTACCTCCAAGCGGTATCAACTGGATAACTTCCGGCAGAGTGGTCGGAAGGCTGACAGAGATGGTTAAGAAGAAAACAATCTGTCTTGGGCTAAAAGGGACCAGTTTACTGGTCTTGTTCAAGGCAGGTTGTCCTTGTTGCGTTGTGCCATGTACATCACCATCAGGTGGTACAACAATACAAGGTTTATAAGGGTACCAATACTTTAACCGTGAACTTAAATATTGGTAGGAATGAAATGGAAATGGAAATGGATTTCCGAGGCTGACCAGAGTCCTATCTGGTACCACGGGAATCAGTTGGCCCCATGTGCTCACCAGTGCATGAACTGATTAATGGTGAGGTCTCCTTCGGGAGTTCACGTGGTGGCTGTGGTTATCCCGAAGCGGGGCAACTGTAGAACGAAAGTTGATATACTGGGGTCCGTCTTGTACGGGCCCCAGAGTGACCGTGTAAGCGGTCTTATATGAACTAAAGGTTCAACAAGAAAAAGTTTCTGGTTTTGACGGATCTACCCAGGCACATGAGCAACTGTGGAAGTAGGCTATTAGCTGAAAAGGTGTAAGTGTGTTTGGAAGTAGGTGAATAGGGAAACTGGCTACGGCTGGGGACTCTAGAATCTAAAATAAGATTCCGCCAAAGTAGTAGCAAATAAACGAGAAGGCCGGCATGGCACTTCAAAGCATGTGCGTGATTCGGTCCTGACTGGCGGTGAGAAGATTATGGAGTGTTGATGAAGTTGAATACAAATGATCCTAAGTTGGAAGAATGAAATGGATGATCCTTTAAACAGAGCTGGGGGCCGCATCCGTATTGGGTGCGGCTGAGAATCATAATCTATCTTGCTTAAAGTTGGGTACTGTTTCACAAGTGTGTGGAGAGGTGTCTTGTCGACGCGGATCTGTTTTGATAATGAAGAAGCGCGATCAAAACTAGAAACGCAAAAACCGGGTTTAGATAGCCCAACTCCTCACCAAGAGGTCTGTTGTGGCTGCACGGGGTCATACCAGAGAATTATTGGTACCTAGGTGGATTGCAGCAGCAACCCATTCTAGGGGCGTTGGTGGACGCTTTGTATTCACCAGTGTTAAGAGCACCGTGAGTTATTGCCGCCGGCAGGTACCACGTAACCTTAATGAGTCTGCACAAAATTGTCGTATAAAAATTGGTCTCAGAAAAGGACCAACAGTTATACTTTTAAGTGTCTCAATTTATGATGTATGCTTAAACATGATATTTGGCTTACTCAATTAGGTACATCAGGTACATTAAACAAGGTAGGAGCAACTGATTAGCTTCATTTTATTTACGTCATATTTTTTCTAGCTTAATTTGGCGAATTTTTTATGTTATATTATGGTTGTGTATACCATGTGTATATGTGATAGCAACATTTTTGGCAACCTAGCTAGAATTTAGCAACAACAAAATATATGCTAAATTTTAGGGACAAGGTCACCTTATTATTCCACCATGGCATACATGTTAAAAGCTTTCAAGCTTTTATGCTAACTTAACACAGTTCTTATTAAAGGTTGCAGGGTTGCACTTCAAGTTTAACTCTGTTAGTGAAGCAATTTACTACTAATTGCTCAATTTATTAATTGAAACCTTTTATGGTATATTAAGCACAATTAAGGGCTTAATTGTGTAAATGTGCTAATGACGCAATTAAGGGATATGTGTGAACATGGTATATTTAATTATGTGTGAACAGAACACTTAACTGCTCAACTAACTTTAAATTGTATCAATGTATGAATTATGTTTAAACATGGTATTGAAAAATATATTTATTTCCCATTTAAAACTTTTGGGAACTTTTTTTAGCAATATTTTTAACAAAGCTTTTAATTAGTCAACTACAAATTAATGTTTTGACTTTGCTTTTAAGTTTTGATACCTTTCTTAAATTCCGCTCAAGTCCGGTTTTTGAATTTCTTAAGAAACAACTCCTAAATAAATGATTTTTAAAGAATTTATATGAAAAAGCAAGCTTACCGACAGTAGGCGAGTAAGACGCATTTCCAAAACCAGCTGGAGATTATTTTATCAGCATTTTTATTTTTTAAAGGTCACACAAAAAATTTATTTTTTGCCAAAACAAAACATTTTTGATTGATTCAATCACTGTGACCCAATATGCAATACGTAAGTAATTTATTCAAAAAATCACTTATTTACTAACAACCGTATAGTAGAAAACAAAATTGAAAATTGACTTTAATTGTTAAAAACTAATTTGCATAAAAACAACTAACCCAAATTTATTTTTTATCTAACTTCAAAATCTTTTTGCTTTTGTTAATTTTGCAACCCAAATGCAAAAACTATTCCATTTTGTCATATTGGCAATTGATTGCAAATCATTCAAATGAATTCAATCAGCAGCAGCATTAATAAAAATTGCATTCGAAAACAAAAACGCAGATTAGCATTTACAAGATTTCAGGTGGTGCTGCTACTCAACTTAACTATTTTGTATTTTGTTGGCACGAGTATTTAACGTTTGAATAGTGTCAGATGTTATTTAGACAAACAGTTTTAACTAAATGATACTACATAAATATTAGATTGCATGTATGCAGTGTGCAGAATTAAGTATTAAGCACTAAGTTTGTTAAAAAACAAGTAAACTAAATAAACAATTTGTTATCAATTCGAATCTCGTGTACAAATGTATTAAGTGCAATGAAGAATTTTGTTAGATTTTTAGAATTATTACAACGTTTTTCTGTACAATTATTTGTCTGTTTGTAACTTAATATAATTAGAGTGATTGCAAACAAGGAATTCTAATAATAGGGTGGCACATATGCATACATGTGAAAAATTCAAAAATAAGAAAATTTTTTATAATTAGATCGCAGCGCCATCTACCGAATTTAGCAGACCAACCTTAGAAAGAGCAGAAACGGAAAACAATGCTTCTAGAGATACAAAATGGAAAAAAATTCAAAAGAATAAAAAATAAACCTGAAATAAATAAGACTTCCCTCAAATTTACATGAGGAATTATCAAAACAAAAATAAAGCAAACTAGTTTTTTTCAAAATATTTTAAAAAATACAAATTTCTAACGTAGAAATTCATTTTTGAAAAAATATAACGAAGAACTCCCAAATTTGGCTAAATTAAACCAAACTGCCATCCCTATTTCGAAAATTTTTTTCCACTTGCAGCTAACTTCACTTCTAAATTCTGTCAAGTTCGGATTATGCAACCGTAACAGTATTTTGCGTCATTATTTCAATTCAAAAACTTATATGAAGGTGAGGATTTTCGTCAGTTAAAAAACACATATACGAAGAGTGTTTACAACGCTATTGTTATATTTGTAAAAGCATCAAAAATTTCAAAAGCTAAAAGCCAAGACAATCTCAAATTAAACAAGCACAAAATTTCCGAAAGCAGTACTAAAATAAACGCAGTGCTTGTTAAAAATAACTTTTTTTATGGCACTAGCTCCTGTCGAATTTTTCCTTTGGCAAAAGCTGCATAGTAAGCAAAATAAAACAAAGAGCTTTTGTAAATAAAATGTAAAAAAAGTATAGGATAATGAAAGGCTAGCTGCCAAACAACAAGAGCTAAAAGCATTTGTATTCCTTTTAGTTGGCTTCTGTTTTTGTTCGAGCTGCTTTAAGCATGTTTTTTAATGGCTATTAGCACTTCCTCATGCTGCTTTAGAGTGCTTTTGGTTTTCCTGATTCTCTGTTTGTTATTACCAGCCAACGAACAACTTTATTTTTTGGCTTTTAATACTAGCTCTTCTTTTGGGTTAAGTAAAAGTTGTTATTTGGGCTTTTGCTTTTCTAGCTATTAAATTCTGCCGCTAGCTTTCTAGAAAGCAAATGTCACAAAATAAAAATATACGAAAGAAAGGACTAGCTTTTCTGCAAAAGCTGCAAGCATTACCATGGCTGTTGATATAAATTACTTAAAATTTTTGATTGCAGTAGCAAAAGCTAAAAAAGAGCTTCTTGTTGAGTTCAGCTTTTAATCACTGCGTAAAAATTATGTTTATAAAAATTTGATAAAAAAAATTTCAGCAATTTTTTACTCATATTAAATTAAAGGTTTTTTAAAGTGCTTTAAACACGAAATTGAATTTGTTTACCTTCAGATTTAAGTGCCAGCCTAATTGCCCCAAAAAACATTATGTTAAGTGGCTTCTTGTATTTTATTGTCAGCACCTGTTTTACGTGCAACTGAACCACACCGATACGAAAGTACGATTGTATTAGTGCTAACGTCTCCACCTTGCAACAATTGGTGGCAGCTGGTAACATGCAACATTTTTATTTGTTCTCTTCTATTTTTAATTTAGCTTTTTTTTAATTTTTGTTGTAATTTATCTTAATTGCAACAATGTTTACAAATACTTGCTTGCACTTAAAACCACAAAAACAAATAAACTGCAACAATACAATTCTATGCAATTGCTATAAAGTTAAATAGAAAAGATCAAATAAACACGGAAAGAAGAAGAAATATTAATTTTTCTAAGTTTTGTAGTTAAAGTGAAAGTAAAACGTTTAATTTTATTAGCCGTTAAAAACACAATCGTTAAAAGAAGAAATTAAATGAAACTTTAGGGACATCTAGAATCAGAAGTTACAAGCCAGGTTGCGGTTGAACAAGAAGCACCTTACGGAAGTGGTACAAGAAAGCATTGTTTTTTGATTTTTGAATAAAATTAATCTTGTTTTATAGAAAACCGAATTTCCAAAAAAAATAATGTATTCGAAATCAAGATCGATCAATAGATTATTGAAAATAAACAAAAATGTGATTTCGATGTAAGTTAACACTTAATGATACAAAAATAATTTATTTAATTTCTTAAATATTTTTTCTTTATGACTTTGCTTTGATTTAACATACAAATAGACCCTTAACTGTCAATGAATCTTATAAATATTAAAAAAAAAATTTGTACAATGTGGGCCAAAAGAAGTTATCGAATGTTGTTTGCGATGCGTTTGGCGATCGAAAGGCAGCAGCTTATACACGGACTGGACATTGTACGGGAATATGCGCAGGTCTTTGACCAAAATTCGCCTTAGGGGCGACCGGCTTATATAATCGGATCATTGCGATGCACGGAATCTGGTCGATGTTTCTAGCAGCCATATTCTCGGCAGAACGGGTGCTGCGGGGCTGGCCCCACTCGGCAGCGTCTCATGTGGTCCCATACTCTGTAAGGTTGGTGGCCAAACCGCGCAGTGTTGGCGCAAACGGCGCCAGACGACCGGGGTGTCGGCGACGGAATTCGCGCTGCGCAAACACCACAGACGAATTGTTACGCAAAAAATAGACACGATTATTCCGCGTTTTTGGGGAGTGTATAGCTTGTTCACTTGTATTCTACATCTGTCTAGTTTACAAATGTCAAAACAGATTTGACATTGGCCGCCATTTGCAAAAAAAAAGAGCATCTTCCAATATGGTGATTTTTTTCCCCCACCTTGTATATTTTAAAAAAGAACGTCATGAAATTAACTTTCAATCAGATTTTCTGAAATTAATTGAAATCGAGTTAAATTATGATAACTTGGCTAACAGAAAAGGAACGACTATTGTTAAAGAGCAAATAGCATCTCAACAGGTCACTCAGGCTGCATTTTTGCACGGAGGTCACTCAGTATATGCGTGTCAACAAACATATTTCTCCTTAAATCTAGGACAGGACATTCACAAAGAAGGTGAAAAACTGTCTTCTCTTTTTCTTTCTCGTCAAAACTACGAGGGTGATCGTAAAAATTATACTCTAATCTCCAAGTGGCTCGGTAGGATTAACAGCAACCTCGATATAGCGTTTCGCTTACAGCCTTTCGTTAGGCCATGCGCTTCCCGTTAAAAGAAGGCCACATTATGTATTTGCATGTATTCAGACTGTGCCTCCTATTCTCAGTAAAATATCTTAATATCCGACCCCAATATTTACATGCAGCACTTTGTGTTGTAATGTTGGTATCAGGAAAAGAGGCTTTGGAAAGAAGAAGGGGATGGAAGGAGTTGATATTAGACAGTAGAAGTATAGTTTGCGAAATTTTTTTTATACCAAAAGTGGCATGAAATACATCATTTAGAAGTTTATTTATAAAATGTGCTGTTAAAGTACAAATTTTTCCCTGAGAAGCGTAATGCGGTTCACTGACCAGTTGACCATAAAAGGGTACGCTGTTCTTAAAATACAATTTCCAGTCATAAGCAAGTTCCCTAATTTCTTCAGGAGCTACGGTACATTTAAACGCAACCCACTTTACGAAGATGGTCGAGTAAATCAAGACGGTCAGGTATCCCAGTGTTACCAACGACACTTTTGGCCCGTGTTCATGTAGCTCTAATATAAATTTTGGAGCACCAGACCATACATGAACACTGCATTGCATTTTCGGTCCTCAAATAGTTTGACTATTAAGAAGACCAAATAGTTTGAAGTATATCCTTTGCCATTTCAAAAAATCAACACACTTTTATGCTTCTTAGGACACCTGAAAAACATGTTCCGTCCATCGGACAATGCACTGAATTTTCACCGCCAGAACTTCAATAGCTTTTGTGTTTCCTACATGTTTACAATCAATTGAAACAGAATGTGAAGCAAAATTGATATTAATTTGAATCGTATCCCATTTAAGCGAAATTTTGGTTCGTTTTAAAGATTAAGATCCGAAAATGAACTGCAAATCGTACCCTTTGGTTTGAATAGTACTTCCTTCTTAGACGTTGGAATTATTTTGCAGTTAGCTGCTAAATGTCAGAAGGAGTTTCCAGTTGGGCTCCAAAGTTTTAAGAAGGGGGATGTAGGTTGACGACTCGTTGACTAGGGCGCACGAAGTGCAGTTTTGGCCCGGGATCAAATAAACGCTTTATTGCCTTCGGCAGGTTTCGAAGTCCTTTGGAATTTTTTTTAAAATACTGTTAGATTCGTTTTTTGCAAAACTTTGCTTATAAGATGTCAAAACAGATTATACGAAAAGTTATGTCAACTGTTTCGAAAATTGGTTGGTTAAGTCCAGGAATTGTCATAGCTAAAATTATAATCCAACGTATTTGGCTTCAAAATATATTAGTAATAGTGTTTGCTTTCCTACTTTAACGAAGAGTAAATGACTGAAATTTTGTAAATTTTTAGATAAAGTGAACTTCATTGCAATATCGAGATGGGTTAATTAACATCTTGACTGAGTGTCCAAATAAACAAAATTGCGACAGATTCCACATTAAAGGTATCTAACCTAGCTTGGGCAACTATTTCTAAGATTGGCCGACTAGTAAAGAATCAGAAGTGAATGAACCAAGCAACAGCAGTGAATAAGTATTTTTGCCATATATTCATTGATTTATTCATCTGGCAGATGATATGAGGAACTTATATCAAGATTCTCCCATATATGACGGATTTAACAGCAAAGTTTATCTTAAGACCGTCTGTATTAGTCTGGGCACCAAAGTTTCTCACGAGGTTACCCCCACATTATATACTTCTAGAGAGTATTACTCTATCGAAGTTCAAATAAGGTGTAATACAGGCAAAAGTTTCCTCCAGCATCGACACTATTATGCCTAAAATAGTCACATGGCAGTACGTTTTATGTATGAGAAATGGTAAAAATTTTAAAAATTCGAACCCCCATCTTATTCCCAGCTGTGCACATACAAAAATTTAATTACAACGTACCTTTCAAATGTATGTTTTTAATTTGTCAATTCAGACAATTAATGGCATATGAAATAGAGATACATATATCATATTCATAAAATGTCATATTTAAATTTTTAATTTATTCGATTAAATAATTTTTGTTGGCATTTTTAGTATCATGCATATTAGGCTTAGAATTATTTATGTATGTAAATGCAGGCTAAATGTATAAATAAATTTTAAATTAAGGTTAATAAAACAAATTATTCATACAACAGGCCGACAATATGGCAAAACATATTTTTTCATAAAAATATTAAAATCTGATAATTTATTATTTTGCCAATAAATTAATTATTTAGAGATATAAGAGAAATTCAGTTGTGAAACAGTGGCCTAACAATGTAAGTGCAGACTTTTTTTCTTTTACATAAAGTACGAAATAGCGTAACTGACTGGTTACTGGTGGCGGGTACCTTTCACGATGTCCAAAAAAAGGCATTTTTGAAGCGAATAAAAGGGGGTCAAAAGAGGGATAATCAGTTACTTGATATCTCTTAAACTACACAAGAAAATAACAAATTAAAAATCATTTTATTTTACTAAAAAAATAAGCGAACGCGTGTCTGGCACTTTCCCAAAATGTGTGGCTTTAAAGGGTCAAAAACGTAAAAATTATATTTTGGTACTTTTAAAAAAATTTTTTGTAACTTCTAAGCCGATAAATATAATTGAAGTTGTATTCAAAAGGCTTCGAAAAAATATAAAAATATTTTTGGGTACCTGAAATAGGAATATTAAGCACCGTGGCCCCATACAAAGGTCAAAAATGAACAAAGTTGGCAAAAAAGTACTTATTTAATTTTATGGTACTTATTCCTTTTTGAGCTTTTGAGCCTACAATTACGAAATAGTAGTCAGCCATTTTACATTTTTGGTACTTTTTGACTATTTTAAGATTATGAGTCCAGAAATATGAAATTAAGGATTATATAGGTATATCCATTAGGAGATCGGAAGGGAACTAAGTGCACGAAAAGTACATTTTTATTTCTAGTACTTTTTGCATTTTTTTAATTTATGAGCCCAAAAATATGAGGTCGAAAGCCAAGTAAGTAGACAAAGGTTGTGGTCTAGAAACATGAAATTTTCAGCTTTTTCCTTAGATTGAGGTTGGAAGGCAATTAAATGGACATAAGGTGCCTTTTTAAATTTGTGATAATTTTTACCCTTTCTAAGATTATGAGTTTAACAATATGAAATAGAGAAATAAAACCCCATTTAAAAGCCAGAACACAGCTGGGTGGAGAAGAAATATTTTTTTTTAATTTTTGTTAATTTTTTGTTTTTCTTTAGATTATAAGCCTAGGAATATGAAATTAGGGATTACAGACCAATATAAAGGTCGCAAGTCAACTAAGTGGACAAAAAGTATTTTTAAGCATTTTTAAACGCTTTTTTTGTTTTTTGAAATTATGAATTTAGAGTTACAAAATTAAAGCCTTTTGTCTACTTTGTGCCCGCATCTGGTACTCTGTTTGAAAAAAATCAGAATTGGAATTACGAAGTAGTGGGTTAATTAATCGCTAGAGTTAAAAAAAACTTTTATTTAAAAATAGTTTTTAGAAATTTTGAGTTTAAAGTTACAAAATTAAGGCCTTTTGTCTCCTTTGAACCCGCATCTGGTACTCTGTTTGAAAAAAAAATAGTAAAAATTGGAATTACGAAGTAGTGGGTTAATCCCTAGAGTTAAATGAAAACCTTTATTTGAAAATGGTTTTACTAAAATTGTTTACAAATAATTTTTCAACAAATTTAGCTTTTAGAAATTGTTTCTCCCTAAAAGAACTATAAATAAACTTTTGTTAGCAAGAAAATAAACAATTCAGAAGTTTGAAAGCCGTTTTGTTCATTTGTTTTTTATACAATATATTTTTCTTTTTAATTTTAAATTATCTCTTTTTATTTTTCTATTTATTAATTCTTTGGCAGTATTTTAAATTTTTCCTATTACTGCCTATATTTTTCTAAGCAGTTATAAAATAAACATTTTTCAACCGCATTATAATTTATTACGGCGCCAAAATTGACAGTCTCTTTTCCCCAAACCAAATTGGGGACAAAAATAAATTTAGAAACCCAAAGCAGATAAATAGTAAAATAATCAAAAATCCAAGCACACATAAAACTTAAAATCCCCTGAAAAAATAAAACAACAACAAGATCAACAAATACCAAAATTAAATTAAAACCAGTAGCTTTTAACAAAATAATCTCCAATTTAAATTTAGAGAAAAAAAAACATTTTACTTAAAGAAGCGTTTATTTTAAATGCCTAAAAATTTATTTAAATTAACATTAAATTTAACCCCAAAATCGATTTTTATGCTGGATATACTTTCCATAAGCCCAAAAAAAACAAAAACAAATGCGAGAGCCTAAATATAAAAATTGTTTATTTTCTATTTAAAATGTTTTTTTATGGCGGCTCTAAAAATATAAACATAAATATTTAAATATTTTGATGAAGTGATTTTGGGAATGAGTAAA
This sequence comes from Melanophora roralis, assembly GCA_963583895.1. NCBI lineage: Eukaryota > Metazoa > Arthropoda > Insecta > Diptera > Rhinophoridae > Melanophora > Melanophora roralis. The sequence goes on along the minus strand of OY757187.1, from coordinate 111,531,024 downwards.
TGTGCGTGTATGGATGTGTGTATTTTCCCAATAAAATCTGAGTGTCATTAAAAATGTGTTAAACATCTGTATAAAATTATTAAATGAAACAGAACTCTTTCAAAGCATAATTAAAATTTATGATGGTTTGTTATGGATTTTAAAAAATAGTGTTGAAAACTTCTTACAGCTACTTTAGTTATGTTATTTAATTCAAACAAATTTTTAACAGTTCTTTTTTAGCGGTTATTCTTTTTTAATATATTAAGTTAATTTGTTTTAATATAAAATAAATTTAAAAAAACTGTCAAAAAAATTGAATACATCGGTTAGCTCAAAGACTGACCACCTTTTTTTACCAAAGAGTTTATGGAAAATCGTACAGAAATAATTGTTTATTACCGATCATTCCCAATAAGCCTAAATTAGTTTTGGCAGCTAGTAAAGCGCGGTTGACAAAATATTCCAAATAATTTTATACAATTTCTAAAAAGTTCTTTTTGTCTCACTGTAAGGCTTTTCACCTAAATCCAGTTTAAAATAAGAAGAAAAATTTTAAAAAGGTCGTATCATAATAAAAGTGTTTTCCACTGTTTTATGATTCCTCAACCTAATCCTAGTCAATAGGTTTAAATTAAAACTAAACTCAAAAAATTAAAAATACTTATAAATTATTTTTTGCCTATCTTTTAAACTTTTGGCCTTAAGCAGAGTCAGTCAATCGCTTTGTATTTCTGGGTCATTTTTCCCTAATTTTTATATTTCTACCTCCAATAGTCTCCAAATACGCTAAAAGTACCCATACACATTTCAATTAAATTGTCAATAGAGTCCTTCAATCGAGTTAATTCTTGGTCACACACTTTATAAACTTAATTTCAAGACTTTCTTTTAACTTTAAAATTTTTATTTTTTACTGCTACGAGCAGGAGGCTCGTACACACACATCTGAATCGAGTTCAGAGACTTACCAGCCAACTTGAAAAAATCAAAATCTTTTGACTTTTTGTCAACCAGCTCGACAATTGCAAAACTAATCAATTGAAAAAGCCATACACGCCTTGATTTGAACAAAACCCGTCTCAGGACTTTCTTGTTAATTATTCACAATGCCTTTTCCACTTAGTTGTCTTTCGGCCTCTATCGGGGACAATTTTACAATTCTAGACTCAGAAGCCAAAAGAAGGCAAAAAGTACCACAAAATGTGAAAAAATACTTTTTGTCCACTTGGTTTTTTCCGGCCACTATATAATTTAAAAGTTCTTAACTGCATTCATAACCGAGATATGAAAAATTTACCAAAAATGTAAAAAGAGTACTTTTTATTCATTTAGTTGACTTTCGACCTCAATCTGAGTCAATATTTCTCAATTTTATGTTTCCAGACCCATAGCCTGAGGAGGCAAAAAAATAACAAAAACATTTTTACATTTTTCCAGACCTATAAAAGGCAGATTAAATTATGTTTTTATCTAAATTGGTTCAGGAGTTACAAAAAGTACCAACACATATTTTTTACCCTTTAGGGGTAAAACGGGAGGGTTCAAAATGTCAAAAAATACCAAAAATATACTTAAATACTTTCTTGAGACCTGACGAAGTCAATTCGAATTGATTTTTTGTCTTTATTGGTTTGAATAAAGGCCACAATATAACTATTACCCTTTTTTACCTCTTGCCCAAAAGTTCCAAAAAAGTCCCAGAAATATTTACATATTATTATGCAAGCTGTCGAACGTAATTTGAATTGCGTTTCTGTACTTATGAGCTTAAGTAACCAAAGTATAAATTTTACCTTTTTTGCCCCTTAAGGTACAAAATTTTATGAAATGGTCATTTATTTATTTTTTGTAAGGAACTTTTCAAAATTTGCTTCTATCGTTTGTACTTTTTATATGCTTCTTAGCTTCATTTTCTTCCTCTTCTTCCTCCTCTGCTTCTTCTTTTTCTTCTGCTTCTTCTTGCTCCTCTTTTTGTTCTTTTTAGTTTTCTTCTTATTTTTCTCTTTTTTATTATTTTTCTTCTTTTTCTTCTTTTTTTCCTTTTTTCTTCGTTTTCTTCTTATTATTCTTCTTGTTAATGTTGTTTTTCTTCTTGTTCTTCTTCTTTTTCTCCTTCTTCTTCTTCTTCTTCTTCTTCTTCTTCTTCTTGTTCTTTTTCTTCTTCTTCTTTTTTTTCTTCTTCTTCTTTTTCTTTTTCTTCTTCTTCTTCTTCTTCTTCTTCTTCTTCTTCTTCTTCTTCTTCTTCTTCTTCTTCTTCTTCTTCTTCTACTTCTACTTCTACTTTTTCTTTTTCCTCTTCCTGTTCTTCATCTTCTTTCTCTTCTTCTTGTTTTTCTTCTTCTTGTTTTTCTTCTTCTTCTTGTTTTTCTTCTTCTTCTACTTCTTCTTGTTTTTCTTCTTCTTCTACTTCTTCTTGTTTTTCTTCTTCTTCTACTTCTTCTTCTTGTTATTGGTGGTCTTCTTCTTATTCTTCTTTTTCTTCTCCTGTCGACCCTCCCTCCTATTGTTACATAGGAAAATGAATATTTTTTTTTCTTGTGTCCCCTTAGAATCCAAAATCCCCGAAATCCCGCCTTAGTGTATCAAAAGAACCAATGTGAAAGGTATATGCGATTCTGAATGTAGCGCTCTTACTTTTTTTTAAATAAGAAATACATAAAAAAAAAACGGCAAAGAACCACAAGGATAATTTATTAACCTTAATGAATTCATTACTAATTTCTCTAGGCAACACACGTTAAATTCAAGCATAAATAAATCTTAATGAATTATTACTCAAACTTTGGCACCGACCAAAGGCCTTTTAAAGAATTGTTGGCACTTTTAAAAGGAAGAAGCAAAAGAAACCCGTAAAAAAATTATTTTTAATAAAATTAAATAAAAAAAATCATTTTAATACGTTATGTTTAGAGATGCCAAATGGGGCATCTCGTTATCCCAAATTCAGGGGTGAGATTAATTTTAATTGAAATTTTGGCAGTGAAACTCAATCATTTGTGCATTGAAAAAAATTATTTTCTTCAACATAAGTACTAAGTACAAAATGCCTTATTTACCTATTAATAAGTTTTTCGCGTTAAGAATTTTTTTCGCATTTAAAGGTAATTCTAAGGCGCCGAGTTTTCTGAAACCAGTGCTATCTGGTATCTCTGGCTATGGTTTATAACATTATTGTTGTTCTTGTTCTTGCTTTGTATGTTAAAGAATGGTAACGTGATTTGTATTATTAATTGAGGTTTTTTGTTACTCCTGTGTATTCAATTTGCAAATATGTATACGTATGTTAATGAAGTAACTTATTTATGTGCTCAAAACTCAAACTTTGAATTTTCTTTGCAAAATCTTTTAATTAAACAGGGAAATGGCAACACATAATCTGGTGATAAATCTAACTGAAACAGCGACTGAGCTGACTGAAGGAAAGGAATATTTAATGTTAGGATGGATGAGTTATTAAATAAAATATGTGTAATTTGTACACATGTATACGTTTTTTTTTAAATAAGAGTGATGACAAAACACTGGATTTGCTGGCAAAGGACTTGTTCATAGGGGAAGCGGCTGCAAGGTAAGCATATGTCATCATTTCAGTTGCAATTAAGGACATAAACGTCAGTACAAACTATAGGTACAATAAAGAAACAGACTGCTGCAAAGAAGGAATAGACAGCCAAAGCCGCAGTAAACGAACAAAAAGCCGAAGCCGCAGTGAAGAAACAGACAGCCGAATCCACAGTTAAAGAGCTGAGACCAGAAGCCGCAATGAACGAACAGACAGCCGAAGCCGCAGTGAAGAAACCAAATGCCAAAACCCCAGTGAACGAACAGTTAGCCGAAGCTGCAGTTACCGGGCGGTGGATACGGTCAGCCGGAGCCAGGGCTGTCAGTTATGGCGATTTTACGCCAAATGTGGCGATTTTTTAGTGCTCTTGGCTATTAAAATTTAGGTTTGACGCCATGGCGATATTGTTGGCGATTATTTTAACAAACGGCAAAGTTTTTGAACTAACTAAAAAATTGATTAATATATTTAGTATGTAAGTATGTTACCCAAAATGGCACAGATGAATCTTTTTAATTTCTTAAATGAAGTGCTATTTAAGCATAAAAACGTTTTTTTTTTACTTTCTATATATACATATAAACATTAAAAAGCTATACTCAAGGTAATATTAACACAACTGGTAAATTACTCCTTTTTGTATAAAAATAACCTTGTTTTCCACAGATTTGCTTTACACGATGTTACATATAAAATAACTACAATACCAATGCTGCATTAAGTTCGGGTTTTAACCTAAGCAAAATTTTTAATATTAAACAATATGTTACTTAAGAAAGTAACTGCCATTCTACGTACGCCCTTGGTCATAAATATTTTCAATTTTTCCCTTGAATTTCTTGGCGTACAAAAAAATTTAATTTTTACTTTAATTAAATAGTAATTTCTTTTTCTTTAATTTATTTAATTGGGATATTCAAATGGTATGCTATAAAGTCATATTGTCTTAAAGTTTTAATATTTTACAATAATTAAAAAAAATTGTTTTTGTGCTTATAAGAAAAAAGTTCTATAATAATAAGACTTTGCACTGTGTTAATTGTTTTGTCATAAACAGTAGAAACCTGAGCCAGACGGCCGAAACTCTTTAGTGAAGCCGTTGATATAATTAACAAGTCGCAGTCATTAATTTGAAAATATTTTTGAAATTACTTATTTTTCTGCAGCTGATTCAAATTTAAAAAATCACACTTAATTATGAGCGGATGCTCACAACAGTAGTATTTTTTCGTTTTGTTTTTTTAAGACATATGACTTTATGACTACCTCGTGAATACCATAAATAAAAAAAAAACATTAAGATATCATATGCTTATTTAAGTGAAATAATTTTCGAGTTTTTTTCGTCAAAAACAATAGATTTTTATTATGGCGGATTTTTTGGCGACTTTTTTTGTTTTTAAGCTCAAAAAAATATTTTTTGGCGATTTTTGGCGATTTTTAATAGCCGTTCTGGCGATGGACCCCGAAAAAAAACTGACAACCCTGGCCGGAGCCAGAGCCGTCGTATCCTACTGTTTGTACTCTAAAAGCAACCGCGTTTGGTATTTCTTAGAGGTATTACAAGTTATACCTGTCGGCCCATCTTAATCAAGCTGCAATCTCCGATACGTTTAGGTCGAGTGTGAACATTTAGAGTAAAATAAGTTTCTATCTACTTATGTTAACTTAAAAACAAGTAAGATCGCTATATTCGGCTGTGTGTCACATTGGACTTTTGAAACCCCGAACCTTTTTTATTTTTATGTTTTTTTTAATGAAATATTTTTTAATTTTTAAATAGGGTTTGGTGTCATATTTTAACCATCTTAGGGTGATTGGAGCAGCTGTAAGGGTTTTTACCCTAATTTTTTTTTTAAATTTTGTCGGGAATTTACGTTTATTTTTTTTACATTTTGTATCGCAATCCCCTTAGGTGAAAGGGAGGTATATATGTTTTAGGAATACGTTTGGAAGGGAAAACTAATGGGGGTCTGTAATACATTTTATTCCTCTAGGGGCGACTCCGGGGAAGATGTAGGGGTTTTTACCTTATTTTTTTTTTTTTTGTATGGCAGCCCCCTTAGGGCATGGGGTTATGAATAAAATATGTTCTAGGAATATGTTTGGAAGGGGAAACTAATGGGGGTCGGTCAAACAATTTATTTCTCTAAAGCCGACTTTAAGGAAGTTGTAGGCATTTTTACATAATTTTTGTAAATATTATATGGCAACCCCATTAGGTCACTGAGATAGGGGGTAAGTATGTTTTAGGAATACGTTTGGAAGGGAAAACTAATGGGGGTCTGTAATACATTTTTTTTCTTCTAAGGGCGACTCCGGAAAATTTGTAGGGGTTTCTACCCTATTTTTTTTAAATTTTGCATGGCAACCATATTAGGGGCTGAAGATAGAGGGTAACTATGTTCTACGAAAATTTTTGGGAGGACAAATGAATTGGGAACGGTCTTACATTTTACACTTTAATCCCAAAAAATTGGATTTCAATAAAAAATTAAATGTATTAGGCATAATTTCCATTATTATGCATGCGTTAGTGTTATATTGATTTGTCACTTCAAAACTACTTCAATCAGCAATTCGTGGATTTTTAAGCTGCGGAAGTATTAATACACATACGTTCGTCCATATCTAGAAACTAAATTTCAGATTTCAATTATGCTTTATAACAATTAGGGTAATAAATTTGTTTTTGGTTTTCTTTAAATGATTAAGTTGAATAAAAATAATAAATTCGTTTATCGTTTTAATTTATTAGACATCACGTTTTTTTGGGCGAGTACGTAACTTTGCAAATATTTATGGCATTTAAATGCTAAAACATATTTCCTTTGCACGCGTATATAAGTTTAGAATGCTAAACTGCTCATTGTGAAGCATATAATTTAGGTTTTATTATTAGAATAGCAATATTAAGGTTTGTGAGCTTACAAATGCGCAAAAAGTTTTGCGTATTTTCATTAAGATATTAAGTTTTTAAAATTAATGCAAATATTTTTACAAAACTATTGTTTATTAGACGTTGTATGCATGCAAATGCAGGTTTTTGAGTATTTGGTCATTGTATATTACTTTGCAGTCTTTATTACAGAGATTCTCAATTTTTTATTTTCGACAGTAATGAATAAAATCATTGATCTCAAAATAAAAGTAAAATTTTAAGAAAAAAAAGCAAGTGGTTTATCTCTGTTGGGGCTACCACTTTCCGTATTCCTATCAAACAAATTAGGTTTAAAGTCAACTGCTATTACAGTTTTGTAGATGTTGCGCCTTATATATTTGATAAAATTGGTCTGTTTGTGTAAGAGCTACCATTGTTTCTGCTCCTTTCAAATCAAAGCCGTCATACTATAATTTTTTTGCGGTAAGTTAAAAGTCGATAGGCGATACAGTTTCTGAGATATAGGGTAGCAAAAATAATATCATAAAATTTGCGCAATTGCAAGGAGGGCACCGGCCCCCTCGCTCGTATCAAAAAAGTTTTCGCCCAAATTAGCCTTCTGCCTTCTATTTCTAAGCTTCCTACAGATAATATTGCTCTGCGCTTTTCCTTAATGTGTTTCAAGCTTCCAAAAAAGTAAGACAGAAAGGCCTTTTTATTAAACTAAAAAAAATTGTCACTGAAACTTTATGACCTTCTAGCATAGTACTTTATCAATCATCATTTTACAATTAAAGACATCAGCCAATAGGGGCTGGGGAGCCTTAAGATAAGCAGACTTGTCAACCGTTAGTCAGGCAAACACGTTGACATTTGTTGATTGCACTGTTTTCCCTGTACTCATGAAGAACCTTAAGAGGCCCCGAACCAGCTACACCATCCAAGTAAAGAAATTAAGGAACACAGAAAAAATTAAAAGTGACTTCAATTACCGAAATGATTGAATCAAACAATAAAATGTTTATATTAACACCTATCACCAAAATGTTTATATTAATTGCTTAAATTGTAAAAACTGAAACTTGGCGATTTTTTTATCTAATCAAACAGTTTGAAGTTTATTCTTACTGAAACGATCAAAATCAAAACTTGCTTGAAACATTTCAATAGCTTGAATAAATTACCAAATTAAAAGAAAAATAATAAAAAAAATTTTTTTTTTTTGCTCGGCCTGGGGCTCGAACTTGGGCTGCTTGTGTGGTGTGGAAATATTGTTAAATATTAAGGGCTTATTTGACATAAAATAGTTTTTATGAATAAGACCGTTAGAATTTTTTTCTTTAATAAATCAAATGTATATAAGTAGATAAGGGTATTTGGACCTGCATCATTTTAAAATTTAGTGTAAATTTTTGGTTTGGTTTTTTTCATACAAATGTTTGTGTGAATGTTTGTGTTATGAACTTAATCAGTTTATGGGTTGCATTGCAGTTACGTGGTGGCGATTGCAATTCACATCATGCAAAAAAGCCACATTAAAATGCAAATTAACATTTTAGAATGTGGTTTTTAAAACGCCAATTCATGACGATGATGATTTGAAATTGAGTTGTAAACTGTAGTGGTAAAGAGTGGGTGGAGTCTTAAGTTTGATATGAAATTAAATTGGGTGTGAATCGGATATTGAGCATTTATAGTAAAATTGGAAATAAATATAAATTTAGCTGCATTTGATTTTAGTTGAAGTGTTAAAAATAATGTTAATGTCAAAATCGAATTATCAAGAGCTTGAAATCTATTTTAATTAAATATAGTTATTGGAAACGAACTTTTTTAAACATTTTTAATTCTTTTTTTTTTTCTTAAGCTTTAAATTATTAAATAATTATGTAAAAAAATGTCATAAATTAATTTTAATTTACAAAAAATTAATATTACTTTAAAAGTTTATGCTTTAAAAACGACAATCTAACAAAAAAATTTATTTAGCTTATACCATGTTCACCCATATAATTGCGTAGATGTGCTAATTACGCAATTAAGGCCTTAATTGAACTCAATTTACCATACAAGATTTCAATTAATAAAATGTGCAATTAGTACTAAATTGTATCACTAAATGAGTTAAACTCGAAATGCAACGCTTCTGATTTAATGAGAACTGTGTTCATTTAGTATAAAAGCTTGAAAGATTTTAATATGTATGCCATGGAGAATAATAAGGTGTCATCGTCCCTACAACAATAAATTCATGTAAAAATTTATCTGTATTTTGTGGTTGATAATTTCTAGCTAAGTTGACAAAAATGTTGCTATCACACATACGGTATACACAATCATATTATAACTAGGGTGACCATTAGTACTCACTTGAACAGTACATGTACTGATTTTTCAATTGGTGTAATGATTAAAAATTTGTGTACTGAAATGTATTGATTTTAAAAAAACTGAAATTTTATTCCTCAAAAAATTGTTTAATTACAGTAAACCTAGGTAATAGTAAGGTAGCAGCAAAAAATGTATTAAAATTATTTTTATCGCTCAAATATTATTTTGAGTCAATCGCCAGCATCCCAAATATTATTAACTATTTTTTTAGAATTTATTTTCTTAATCAAATATTTTCTTTACAAAAATACATAGACACCCAGACGGGCGGAAAGGCTTTAATCAAATCAGAAAGTGATTTTAATTTGATCGCTCCAATTGAAGGTGGTTCTTAGACTATAAAAACTTAAAAGCGTATTGATTTCGAACAAGAAATAAATGGTCACCCATAAAAAACAATTTGCCAAACTAAGCTAGAAAGCATATGGCGTAAAAAAAGTCAGCTGATCAGTTGCTCCTACCTTGTCCAATGTACCTTAAAAATTAAAATAATATTTCTTAACTGTCATATGCGAATTGAGTAAGCCTATAAATTTATGTGTGAATAGAAAACTTAACTGCTGAATTTACTTTAAATTGTCTCATTTTATAATGTATGTTTAAACATGGTATTATGTTGCAGTGATAAATTGTTTTCCAAAAATCTATCGCTTTTGTTTGTTACCTATAGGACACTTTAGCACTTTTTTTAACCATTTAAAACTTCCATAATTTCATCTTATGGCAACACTGGTATAATATGAACTAAAAAACTTACAGTCATTTAACTTTCCTTGAAAAAATTTGTATGAAGTTGCTAACACGGAAGAAATTTAAATTAAACCTATAAATCCCGTTTTTAGAAATATTTCAATAATTTTCTGGGAATTCTGGGATTTCCAACAACAAATTCTTACAAAATAAATATGGAACTCTTAAACATAAATCTTATATAAAGAAAAATTTAAAAAATTAAATTTTAATAGTTCTGATGCACTTGTAAAGTGTTCGATAATAAACTTGCTTTTGCATAGAAACTTTGTCCCTCATAAAGATTCACTTTTACTGTGCGAGAGATAATGATTATATTGATAGAACTGCTGGTATTGCTGCTGCTGCTTCTATAATGATAAGACATTTTATTTATATGAACAAGAAAAACACATTTGTTTTTTTATTATCTTGTTAATTATTTATTTTACTTTTGAAAATGATTTATTTACTTTAACAAACCAATTAGTCAGCAGGATTATTTATGTATTTGATTTGATTTGCTTGAAAATTAGATTTGATTAAAAATCCAAAAATAATTGTTTTTAAGGTTTTTAATTTTAATCTTGTGGTTTTATAAAATTTACCTTTTGAGTTTTAAAAATTCTTAACTGGATTTAATTGATACAATTATTTTTAATAGCCTTGGAGAAAGATAAATAGCCTCTTCTGATTTACATATTTAAAAATGTGGGTATTTCACTCCACTTAGGTTCTTTCACGCTCTTTATACAAAAAGATCTACAAATTTATTGATTTTTGCCGCTCAATGCAATATAATTTGTTAGAAAATAAAACCACAATAATCCCCTTAAACTAACCACAAAATTATAAATGGGAGCTACTTATTATAAATAAAAGAAATTAAATTAAGAAAGCTGATATGTAGCCAAAACGTGTTATACATTTCGGTTCATTTACACCATATCAAACGCATTTTAGCTGATGTTTGTTGTGTGAGAAATTAAAGGGCACTATAAGCAAAACAGTTTACATTTTAAAAATATTTTTCATTCCATTTTCGGTGTAGGACCTAGTTGAAGATTTCAGCTACATCCATTATTAGGCCAAATTTGTAATTTAAGTGTTAAGTTTTGTTAAAAACCTGTGTATGTGTTATGGCGTAAGTTTCTATGTGTGATTTAATAACAATTGTGTTTTCAAACAAATTAAAACTTATACAACTTTTAAACTACTATTCAAATTTATTTTAAATCTGGAAATATTTAAAGAGGAGGAGTCAAGCTTTCAGATTACCTTTTTTTTAAATAATAAAGTTTATTTTAAGACGAATATTAAATAAACCAAAGCTGACTACCAAAATTTTTGGATTTTGATTAACTTAAGATAAATTTTTATTAAAAAATATTAGCTTTTTGTAACAAAACAATCCTAAACTTACAACAATAAACTACAGATGTTACAGGTTTGGTAACAAACGTGTGTAGCTGCTTGTTAAAGAATTTAAAGGTACTTTATCTTTTTAAAGCGTGTTTTCGTACTTGCTATTAAAGATCCATGTAACAAAGAGTATTTGGTTAAAATTACAAACAAATAAAAAAATAAAAAATATACAACTTTTAAACTAAAATTCAAATTTTTTTTAAATTTGAAATAGTTGAAGGGGAGGAGTTAGTCTTTTAGAATATACTAAATTGAATAGTATTATCTAATTTAATAAAAATATGGAATAAACTAAAGTTGACTACTTAAGCTGTAATAATTTATGGAATTAGAGTATTAAGTATGTATAATTAAAAAATGTTTCAGAGTTGCTTCGCATTACTGTTAAGTGTTTTTTTTATAAAAGGGCGTGTCCACAAAAAAAAAAAAATTTTAAACCAAATTTTTGAGGAAGTTTTTCGATAAGGTTCCGCAAAGACCCCTAGAAAGCTATATTTTTAAGATACTGGTAATTAAACTCTTTACTTGAACCAAAAAAATGTTTAATATGTTAAGTACAAATGGGCAACTCCGTTTTGGCGGGTGTAACCATTTTACTTATAATTATGATTGTAATTAAAATTTTTAAATTTGTAATTAAAGCACTATATTCAGCTGAGTTTTGCATGCCCTTCATACTAAACTTTTTGTATGCCTTGTCATCCAACACAGCTTAGTTGCGTTCAATAAGTGGAAACTAGAATAACATTATTTATTTTTTGAGAAGTTTAAAGTCGTTATGTGTTATGGTTTTTACTTTCTTTCAAGAACTACCTTGTAACAGGTTTAAAGTCGATAGCGGTTACAGTTTCCGAGATTTAGCATGTCAGAGAATTTAACTACAGAATACATGCACTTATCAGGGGACTACCCTTGATCCTATTCAAAAAAAATCCTTAAAGTGTGTGGAAACGAGTGGATTTTGTTCTAAAAAACATTGGGATATTTCAGTTTTTTTTTATATTTCGTTCTGTAGATAACCCAATTCACTAATTTTAAGTAGCAATGGCTTAGGGTTGGTTGTTTCTAATAGTTTGACACAAAAACACGCTCCGTGGAATTAGGCTTGGCTCCGAAAACTAGATTTTAGGTCGGCACTAAAACAAATGGTTTCTGCTTAAAATGGGCACCAGAGGACTGTGACAGCGGGCTCTGAAAAGTTTTTGGGTTTAAAAAACGTTTACCTCAAAAAAAATACGAACAATTCTTATATTAGATTTTTTTTATTTAACTTGAAGGTGATATTAATTCTACAAAAAAGTTTGCTGTCTTACCTTGATTACAAAATTTGTAAATATACAGACAAGCAAACAAACATAAGGTATGCAGCTTTTGGCTTCTAAGTGTTGGAGCAAAGTAAAGTAAATAATAGTCAGCTGACTCTTTACCACCATCTTTTATGAAGACACCTTGGATCAGCAGTTATTTTGTTGCCAAAAAGATGGAAAATGGGTCATAGCAAACAAGAGCAAAAACATACATACTTTGAAAAAATTTATATTGTACAAATGTTTTCAGACAAAAGCCTACAAATTTCTAAAAAAAAAAAACCCCATATTTTAAAGTTACAGCTAACTACTTTTTTTCCGCGTAGGTCGGTTTTACATGGAGCTGCCCATATATAACTTAATTTTTAATATATCTTTACTTTTTTTCATCGCTATTTTTACTTATTTTAAAATCAAAAAAATTTTATATCTTACAACATGTCTTAAGACATCCAGATGCCGTTTTTTGCCACATCAATTAAACACGACGGCATTTTTACCCACAACTTTATAATCTTCAAAAGCAGCAGTAGTAAGAGGCACTTTAATAAAAAACTTAAATAACATAAACCACAAAAAGCACTAAATTGAAAAAAAACACAGGCACACATTACCAAAACAACAACAAAAACAAGGAAATTTTTATTTTTGTTAATCTTGTTGTTAGTGATCTTTAATGGAATTAGTTTAGCATTGGAACAGGGCCGGACATTTAACAGCGGCTAGAATACAGCTAAAGGAAAGGGAAGACAAGCAAAACTAATTCAACAAATAACGTTAAAGATGTTTGATGATGGTGGTTTTGGGCATCATCAACAAAAGCAGCGGTTATGACGGCAAAAGCAACAGATACCCAAACTAAACAGTGAAACCAGCCACAAAGAGTCTTAGATGTGAATGTATGAAGGGCAACACTTTCCTTTAGACAATCTTAACCCTTTAAGACAGAGAGCAATTTTAATAAACTTTTTTTTGTTAACAAGTTTATCAATATATCTTTGTCGAGATAAAACGTTTCAATTTAAAATTTTTATTAAAAATTTCAAAAAAAAATTCTTAAAGATTGCTGATAGAAAAAACATATTTTTACGAAAATAAAATTTCTCATACCCTTTACATAGTGATAAGTGCATATAGCAGTTTGTCATTCTGTTTGTAATCTCTACTTGCGGCCCTATTTAGCATATGTATTCTGGATCTTTATAGGTAGGGAAGTCTGAAGACTGGAATACTGTGTGTCTATTGAAATCAAGTTTCCGGAGCCAGATAAATTCGCACGGAAAGCGTTTTGATGTCCAGCTATCAGAAATATCAGTGAGACAATAATTATTTGAAATTAGCAACATCAGCTCCCTACGGACCAAGATGTAAGCAAAAACTTAAAGCAACCCATTTTTTAGAACAAATTCCGTGCATATTATCTAAGCTTACCCCTCAATATTTCAGCAAATAGGGCCACTGTTGCCACAAAACCTGGCACGGATACTTTGAAGACGGAAACCTATTGGGGAAAATTTTTTTGGAATAGAAGCAAGGGAAACCTTAAAAGCTATCGAGTCTTAACCAGCTACAAAGTAGTTTTAGTGTAGAACATACATTTTTGAATAAAAATTAGTTTTGTAGGAACAGAGCGAGCGGTAATTCCCATACAAATAAACCATTTTAAGGAAGTATTGAATACGATATATCTCGGAAACTATAACAGCCATCGACCTCTAACTTTCTATAAAAAGTAATTGTACAACAATACTAGTACTTTGGAAAAAAAATTGAGAAGAATAAGCTAATGCCCCCATACAAGAAAAACAATTTTTATCTAATTTTTTAAATATAAATTAATACGAAGAGTTAGAGGTATTGGCCTCAACCCTTTTAAAAGGTATTTCTTTTATGATTTTTTTATTTAAAAGAGTTTGTTGGAGAAGAGCCTAGAAGAAGCATCGCTCATACAAACGGTAAAATACTGTGAGGTTTTCTATTTTAACAAGTAAGAGCGCTTTTCTCCGGCTGTGCCGAATCTTTTATACCCTTCACAACTCGTAGGGGGGTTTCAACTTTTTTTTTCAAATTTTGTATTGCAATCTCTTAAGAAGGTGGTTATAAGATGGAAATATGTTCTAGGAAAATGAGTTGGGGTTAGTCCTACATTTAAACTATCCACGGGCACCCTGGAAGCGTTAAAGGGGATTATTACAATTTGCCACACTTTGTATGGGAGCCCTCTTAGGCGGTAGAGATAGGAGGTAAATATCTCCAGAAAATATGTTTGGGAGGGGAAACTAATGGGGGTCGGTTCTACACTTTAGGGAAGTTATGGGCGTTTTTACACCATTTTTGTAAATTTTGTGTGGCAAACCCCTTAGGTGATGGATATAGGGCGTAGGTATTTTCTAGGAATATGTTTGGAAGAAAAAAACTAATGGGGGTTTAAAATACATTTTGTTTCTCTTAAGACGACTCCGGAAAGTTGAGAGGTTTTTACTTTGAATTTTTTTAAAATTTTGTATCTGTTAGGGGCTAGAGATAGGGGATTAATATGTTCCATTAAAATGTTTGGAAAGAAAAATTAATTGAGTGCGGTATTACACTTGACCTTTGTAATAGCACCCTGGGAGCTGTAGGAGCGTCTTAAAAAAATTTAAAAAAATTAAGCTTTGTATGGCAACCCTGGAAGAGTACGGTGAAAGGCTAATGGTATGTTCCACAAAAACATTTGTGAAAAAAAACTGATGGGAGTCGGTCTTATATTGCACCCGTGTACAGGCAACTCCGGTGCAGTTATAAAGGTTTTTATAAACAAATATTAGAGAGATAAACAGAGGTAGTTTTGGTTTTTCACTTATGTATATCTCGGTTAGTTGTCGGGCGATTTTTTTGAATTTCAATAGCGATTTGCTTGCAGATATTTCAAAAAGTTGATTTTAGGCATAACACGGACAGACGGCCAGCCAGACGAAAATCGCTAAATCGACTGACCTATGTATTAGGACCAAGAAAATATATACTTTATGGTGTCGCAGATGCATATTTAAAAAATTACAAATGGAACGACAAACTTAGGTTTGCATACCCTTATCACTTATGTGAAGGGTATAAAAACTAGAGGTCTGCTTGACTACACCCAAATGCCGTTTAAATGCATTCGTTTGTTTTTCAACAACATAGTGTTTTTCATTCAATGTTAAACAAACTAAATGAATAAACCCACAAGCGAAAGCAAATAAAAAACAACTTCAACCGAAAACAAAATATTACCCATACATTCATATAAATATATACTGAATAGAATGTGTGAATATTGCTGTATGATTGGTGTAAAAAATTATTATTCATTTGTGTTTGCAAATTTGTCGTTATTGTTGTTGTTAAACATTCATTAACTCGAAAAAACACCTGAATGTTTTTATAAAAACTCTAACTGTAATGAGACTTTGCTATGTTTTTGTATTTTCAAGTGTGTTTTATACACATTCAAAACGAAAACTGTAAAATGAATGTGTTCTTCTTGTATCATTGAGTGTAACACACAATACATTCTTTCTTGTGTTGTTACTGGCTTAACTTTATTTATCTCCCATAGAATGAAAAATGTTTGAATGAATATTGTTTTTGTTGTGTTAAGGCAATTAAATGAATATAGTCATGCAGATGTCTAATAAAAACTAGCACAGCTAACGTTTTATGGTAATTAAGCTAACAAGAACAAAGACGTACATTAATTCATCAGCCCCCCTAAAGGGTTAAACAAAACTCTGTTAAGAGTTTAGTTAATCTATCTTTAGGATCATAACAGCAATTTAAACCACATGAAAGTGAAACCGCAATAAAGCAGCTAAAACAAAGGCAAAACAATAAACCTTTTCTTCTCAAAAAAAAATCGAACGCTTGAAATAAGACACGCGTCAGTTTTTTTGTTAAATAAAAAATAAATAATAAAATAAATCTTTATATATAATCTTATGGTGAACAAATTGAAAAATGATGATTTTATGCTGTTTAAAGCCATCATAAAGTATATTTATGTTTTCTTTAGTTTTATTTGATTTTTTTTTTTTTTTTTGAAGACAAATGTATGTCAAAAGATACTAAAGGTTTTTTGTTTTTGTTTTTGTTGCTTAAAAATATACTTTTTATTGTTACTGTTTTTAGCTAAACTTAAAGGTTTGAAAAAAACCTTACACATTGGACATTTGATATTTTTATTATGTTTTTTTTTTTATTTTCCAAAGTCATTGACTTTGTGCAAAAATGATGATGCTAATGTGAAGATGATTATCAGGCATAATTTAAGGCAATTAAATGCAGTTTAGTGTCAATTCTGTTAAGCAGCTTCAAACATTCAAATGGGAAAAAAAGAAAAATAAGATGGGAAATTTTAAGGAGACAATAGAGTCTTTTAACTGATATTGACGCGGTTGGCAAATAGTTTTAAGATAAGAAATAATTATTTTTGTAATACAATGAAAAAATTGTGACAATAATTTAAGTTTTGGTAATATTAAAGTATTAAGAGAAAAATAATACATTTTTAACTTAAAAATAGGTTATAAGCAGCAACTTCGCTATATATAGGTTTTAATTTCCAAAAAATTGCCTTAACTTTTTAAATTTTTTTTAAGATTGTAACTTATGAAATGTTTAAGTATTGTTTTTATTTCAAGCAATCTATTAATTAATTTTATTACCAAGTTAATCGGAAAAGCAAAAATGGACCTCTGAATTATTTAAGATCCGAATTGTGAAAAGAAGCCGAGTGTAGTAGCGATACCGATACAAATTAGGATCCGATATTCTGTATTAGGGGTTTGCAGTTTCACCGGCGGATCTTAGATGGATAAATGCCTGGAACCAGGGTCTATATTATGGGAGAGACCATCATATTGTCCTAAAATGTATTTGATGGTTGTAGAATGTTCCAGGCGGAGTTACTGGCCATTTAAAGGGCAAGGAATCTGATAGTGGAGATTATTATTTATGTTGAGAGTCAGGTGGCCCTTAAGGACTTGTGTCAGGTCAAGGCTTGCAAGGGATTGTAGGAAGGCCCTTAGGGGGAATATGTAAACATTCAATGCCGACTTTGCTGGCTTCCGAAACACTGCGACATTGTTAGCAATAAAGTTGCCATTGGGCTCGCTCGTTGTGGCTACGCCTTGAATTTTAAACCCCCAATCGGTCACTATTATGGGAAGATTAGGACATGGATGCTTAACATGACGAATCTTCAATGGGTGAAAAGTAGTGACGGCAAAGTGGCTATGACTTTGTGGGCGGGATGAGCGCATTGGGCTCTAGGTCTCTTATGTACTTGGGAATGGGACTGAGGACTATAGTTGGAATTATAACTGAGCACCGCTCGGTTACGGCTGGGACTAGTAAATGGGATCGCGGCACTTCATATTACTGTAGGATGTGTGAATATTAAAAGGATTAAAAGACGATTGAGTATGTTGCCCGTCACTACCCGAGATTACAGAGCCATATTGGGTAAAAAATTCCACGAAGAACTGGGAGATACTTCGCAGTGTATATTGGAAAAAAAATTGGGTTCATCATTGAAATTAGGTGGCAAGGAGATGAAGGCATTGGAGAGGAAGTTTTTATCCGGGTACCTAAATTGTTTTTATTTTTTGAGTTTTTTTTCTTATTGTTGGTCTTCCTACTTTTTCCCCTCTTTACTTGATGTTTAATTTTTCTTTTTTCTTGAATTAAACCAGAAGGTCTCCGAGCATTGATGTATGCAAAAGCTTGCCTTTTTTGATTTACGCTTCTCAGCCTAACCTTACTTTACACCTGCAGAAGTGGAAGGTATGGGGATATACTCATGGAAAACTGTGATGCCAAAAATTACATAAATGGTTCTAATAAGAATGTTATATAGTGTCGAATACGGCGTCTACTCAAGTCATCTTAGGATAAATTCCTCATATTTACCTGATAAAAGCATTGTGTTTTACGTAGAAGTATTTGCTACCTATGATGCAAGTTAGTCGCTTTGTGATAAGAATTTTCGCAGTGGTATTAGGATTCTCGTCGATAGCCAAGTGGCTTTTCAATCAATCATTTCGCACTACGTGTTACGAAAGAGTTGCCTTAAAGAGGTCGACTACCTTTATTATGAATATTTGCGCACAAGGACGACTTTGGTAGCAATGGGGCGTAAGCTGGCTAAACTAAGATCTGTTCTACATTTTTTTATTTGCGGAATAAATTGCAATCTCGCTTGGAAATATCAAAAGCGGAATGTTAAGACATTTTTTTTAAGTGGTTGGGAGCAGGTGGGGAAATCTGGACAAATGTAAGGTTTCTAGGGCAATGCGACCCTCTTTCGGCGGAAAGCGAACGATAAACTGATAAACATGAAATTGGACTTGCACTCCCTTCTAACGATCAGTGTCGTAGCTATCGAAAAAGGAAAAAGGGTTCAAGAGTTTTCATATTCTCTTCAATTGTTCTGTCTTGGTTACAATTATTTGGTATACAACCTTAGTGGAGTTCAAGGGGGCAAATTATATGACGTGTCACATTTTGGATATAATACTCTAACCCGAAATCCAGGAAGGGGTTCTGATACATCATAAATGTGATGAGGGGTATGTATGGTCATATCAAAATGGCCCATTCTGGGCCCTACTTGCCAGTAACAAGGCAAGTTACAACGTAAGCTAAGAAACCAACATTATTTTTAAAATATGCCTTAGAATGTATTAAAAAAAACGTGTACTCGTGCATGGGAGGAATATGGCCCCTTTCTTGCATCTAACCTATGTTTCAATGACAAAACACAATTTATAAAAGTGGATTGCGCCACAAATACATTAAAAATTCTCTTTATTTTCATTCGTTTTAGAACTTCAAAAGCTAATTTAATTTTTAATATATTTAAAATTTAATTGTATGCAGTTGTATGAAAGAAAATATAAAAATTAAAAACAATGTGATTATTTTATTTCAAATAAACATATTTATATCCCCCACTGTGCGGACTACACATCAGGTGCTGAATGTGTTATAAAGAGCAACGTCTAAAAAATAATTCACTTAAATTAACATTTACTTATACAAACAAAAAAAAACGCTCTAAAATAATTAATTAAAATGCTACAAGCAGAACAAGAAATGTAATTTAACATGTTACTAAAGCTTTATGTACTTTTATAGAATAATAAAATCACATTAATTAAGGAAAACTTCGAAAAAAATGAAAATAAAATTCAAAAAGATAATAAAAATAAAAGAAAATAAAAATGGCATTGAACAAAAGATTTAATTAAAAATTTAAAAGTTGTTAGATTATTTCAATAAAATCCATTAAAAATCCTGTAGGGAAGTCAGTACAAAAATTACACAACAAAACAGGAAGCACGATGAAGAAAGAAACAATCTGGATTGGAACACTTAATAGAAATGCTTGTCATATTTAATATATTTTTTTCTTCTTTTGAACAATTGCTAACCGTAATAGCCACGGCAACCAAAAATATGCAAAATCATATTTTTTCAAAATTTAAGCATATTTTGGCATATTTTTACTTTTAAAGGCATATTTTTTGTAAAACCCGTTTTTAAAATATTTTTTTTCAATTTTTTACATTTAATTTGAAAAAAATTAAAAATCTTTTAAGTATTCATTGTCACTTTTTGTAAGTTTTTGTTTTTTTTTTATTTAATACTTTATTTTAAAAGGAAACCCATTACTATTATCACCCGCATCAGAACTTTTGCAAGATTTTAAAGTCGATTCGTTAAGGCATATTTTTGCATATTTTGCATATAACAGCATATTTTGGCATATTTTTCCTTTAAGAACATATCTGTGGACTTTTGACAAAACCACTTATTTGAAAAAATTGAATTTTACAGGAGAGCAAAAAAACTACTTTAACATCGCAAGTACATGCAAAAATTCAATACTGGAAAATAAATCAACTAGCTTTCTTTATAATTTAAGGTTTTAAGACTTTTTAGATAAAAACTAATACTAACTAACAAAAAATTTTTCCAGTGTTAATCGTTACTTTTTGTTTACTTTTGTTTTTTATAATTAGTTTTTAATTTTAAAGCGAATCCCATTCTAGGTTTGTTTTGAGTTGACCAAAAATCGATACCTGACTAGTTTAAAGTCCGTTTAATTACACATTGTTCAACATCATTTTGATTGCTTCTATTTTTTTACCGGAATTTTTTGGCAATGTTAATTCATTAACCCAACTTAATTTTAAATGCTACGTTTTCGAATTTTTTAGTCTAAGTTTCTACCATTATTATTTTTAAAGCATATGTTTTTAATTTGTTAAAACATATTTTTAACTTTTTACCGCATACTTTATGCGCATAGAACCCTTTTATAAGAGAATGTTTTTGGTTACCCTGGTGATAACTATACTTTAAGGCATTAGGGTGTTTAAAACTTTTTTTTAATATTTTTTATGAAGTGTTTTTTGTTTTCAAATCATTAAATAGAAAAAACGCCTGTATGGTTGACAAGCCTAATGATAAAGTTATCTTTGTTCCCCAAATACATTTATTTAGGCTAAACTCAAGTGTGCATAGTTGTTCCATGCCATAACATCAACGTTCAAGTGTTTAATTACACTTGGGAAAAACTCTGTTTTATTTTACAGTAAAAAGAAGCACTACAATTAAATCTCAGAAATAAAGTGTTAATATCGTCAATAAAAGTGGTGCACTTAATAGTTTTTAAAGTGGGGCCTAATTTATTAACATTAAAGTATGGTAAACAAAATGCTTTTTATTAAAATTTTACAAAATATAGAAAACTGTTTCACTTTGAAAATATTTTTAAATGTTTTTAAAATTCTCTTAACTATAAGTTGAGTATCAGATAAATTTTTAAAGGCTTGAATTTGATAGCTTATTTGGTTGTTATATACGTCTTGTTAGTAATTTTCTATAAAAGCTTTTATATTATGATTTAACATTTAAAGAAGTTTTCTTACAATTGGTTTTATTTAATAACTTTTTAAATTTTTTATGATATTTAAGGGCAAAATATTTTTTATTAACGGTATATTTCCTCCCTAATAACTAGTCATTCATTTTTATTCTTGTTTGTAACACAGTAAACATTTTTTTAAAGTTTGTACAAAATCCATGCAACATATGAACGAATTCGTTCGCACATTGTACGAAGTCTTTCGTTATTTCGCACCACAAAACTCTTGCGTAAAACATATAAAATGTACGAAATTCAATAGTAAATTTTAGGAAATAAATTTTTAATTACGAAGTAATTTACTGAATATAAAAAAGGGAGAATAAGTTTCGCTTTTTCTGTCAAATTTCAAAACTTCATGCAATTTTTTTTTTTCTTTAATTAAATTAAAGTTTCGTAAATATTACATTAAATTAAGATTTAGATATGGATAACTTTTAAGAAAAAATAATTAAGAAAGGTTTTCATTACTTGCGTAAAATTTTAAAGTTTAGATTAAATAATATGTTTGTAGAATATACGGAAATGAAAACTACGAAAGTTATTCTCGTATATTGTTGCATGTATTTTTTTTTCAGTGAATAAGCAATATTTCGTTAATTTGTTACATAAGTAAGCCAGTAGAGAGAAAAACATAATTTTTTAAGTCAGTGGAAGCGCTGCCTTAAAATACACGCTTTTAGTTAACATAAAAACACTAAAAAAAATTTTAATAAAAATCATAAAATAATTATTAACAAAAAAGAATTAAACCATAATATATCTATAATTATTTTTCATCATTCCTTATGAGAAGTAATTTTTTAAAATTGCAAAATAAGATTTAAAAAACCCAAATTGAAGAAAATATTTTTACTAATTGAATACGATTTTACATGAAAAAAAACACGAGGTACTAACGAATATCTACACACACACACAAAATTCTATAGGTTATATTTCCTAAAAACATAGTATAAATTCAACTGAAAAAAGGGTTGAATGGCAGTTACTACACAGAAAGAAAAAACACATTCTAAAATCAAAAATGTTATTCTTGGTTTAATCCAAAACCGTACATAAATTTTTAAGAAAGATCCGTACTTAGATTTTCTTAAATCAAGCCTATTCGGATAACTTCAACAAATCAAGCAAAAAAAAACTTGTTGCTTTAACACTTAATTTTACATTTCAAAACAAAGTGTCACGGTGGCCTAGAGGTAGCGCGCTGGTGCTGGAGTGCGAAAAGTCCCTGGTTGGAATCTTATCCGCGGTAAGTACAAAAAATTAAATTTTTAAATTATAAAATATTAAGCATCTATAAGATAAAAATAAAATATAAAAGTATTTCTTCTTCTTTAATAAAGCTCCTTAAAAAAAAATTACATTTCATTTTTGGTTAATCCCGTTTACGCTTAAATCAAACTGTTTAAGCTCATATCAAGAACGGTTGTAGGCTTAAATCAATCCTTTTTTGGATTAAATGTGGCTAAAAATAAGAAATTCGTACTAGAAGAATCGTGCTTGGTTTAATAAATTTCGTACTTGGTGTAAGAAAAACCGTACTCACCGTACTTTTGACACCGCTACGGTTTGATTTAGGTAAAGTTCACTTAGTTTATTTTTTGTGTGTATGTTCCTAAGGTAATATGCCTTAAAATTTAAAAGTAGTTACTTTATTAAACGATAGCAAAGTACATTACCCTAATAACTTTAGCAAAAATTACCTTTTTTAAATTAACTAATCTCCAAACCAAATTAAATTTTTTATTTTGATTTACAATATTTTTTTGAAAATTCCAGAAAAACATAAACTTGCGCATATATTTTACATTTACTTTTATTTATGCAGGTATGTTCAAGAGGTTAACTTAAAAAATGAATTAAACGCAAAAAATACTTTCAAAACTTCACAAAAAAATTTCCATGGGTAAATGCGATTTTTTTTACTATTTGAGTACCGTCGAAAGCAGAGAAACAAGGTCTGAATTTTGAGGAGTCAAACTTGTCCTAAGAATATGAGTGCAATGCTTCTTGAACTGACTACAGGAAACAGTTCTGTTGATAAGAAAATTGGTTTTTTAAACACCTCGAGGAGCAGCAAATATGTTAAATTACTAACTTTTTAAATCATTTCTATTAATTGCTTCCGCATTTCCCAAAAATCCAATTCAAAAAAAAAAATTTTTTTTTCATTTTATGTACATTTTTTTACGCACCTTCATTTTCTAAAACACTTTTTACCATTGACAACTAAATAAATAAAAAAAAACAGTAAAAAAATAATTTTGAAGACGAACCTAATTCCCTTAGTAACACTAGCTTGGATTTTTTGTAATATGCGATTTGAAATCATCTATTTGACTTAGATAGTAAAACTTAGTTTTTTGTGTTCATTCAAAAAGAAATTAACTAACAAAGCTTAGTCAATATAACCTTTATTATTTTTTTTTTTTGTGTGCAATAAGAGCAAAACATACAAAAAGTTTAATTGTTGCCATAGTTGTGTTTAACCAAGCAAGTTCATCGCATTTAAAAATGTGCGTGAAGATAAGTTTTAAATGTTTATCTGCACCAAACTGTATAAAATTATCTTTTAAGTCGATTTAGGCGTTCTTATGTAATTATTTTGAATTAAAAATTTTCCCAACTCATACAAATTGTATTTTATTGTACGATATTACAATAAATTTTTGCGATCGTTGGTTTTATAGAATACTACTGCAAGCTTTCCAAGATGCCACAATGCAACTCTGTGGCTCTTCAAACGTGTTAGAAGGTACGAACTGTTGTTTGAATCAGAAAATTTTTTTCGAACGCTTTTCCAGTTTTAGCCAGGAAGTGATTTAAAGTCGATCGGTAAAATTAAAGGCATCTGTAGAAACGCATAATAAACGAAAACCTACACTAATCAGTAGTACTTTTTCAAGCTTATCGTTATATTTAATATAAAATTAATTTTTGAAAATAATTAAAAATTTTTCTGACGGGACTTTGCTTAGGTATATATAGCTTCGTTACAGCCGAATATGCCAGTTTTACTTGTCTTTTATTTACATTGTTTCGTAAGCACTACGCAAGCAACAAAAAATCAAGAAATGCCTAAATGAGTTGTTCTTCTAGATGCTGCTATTGTTTCTATTGTCAATTCTGGTGCAGAACGTAAAGCTGTTAAAACAAATCTTAACACAATGACATTAAATAAATAATAAAACAAAACAACGACAGCAAAAAAAAATAAACATAATAAACAAAACGGCGAAGAAGAAGAAGACGAAAAGTGTGCCAAAGATAAATTTTATTTTAGTAAAAAAACACCAACAGAGATAGGGATTAATACTATTACGACAAGTAAAGAAAGACGAACTCAAACAGATTGAAAGTGAGAAAAAACAAGAAAAAAGAAACAAAATTTTAAATTTACAAAAAGCCATTCTATAGGCTGACAAAACCTATGACAGGAAGCAGAAATGATTTTTGTTGTCTGCAGCCAAAAAAAAATCGTAATATTTCATATTACAACCATGATTTTAACGGCTTTTTAGTAAGAGGAAAGGAAATCATTTTTAATTTTGGAAAAAAAAATAAGGAAAAGAAAAAGGTGGTCGTTTATTCATTTCTTGTTAGGAAATTTTAAAAGTATTAAGACAGTTTATTTTTTTATCCTTCAAGCACATGTAAAATTTACACTAAAGATATGTATGTGTAAGTGTTTATATAAATGTATGCATGTATGTATGTAAGTGTCTGTTTGTATACTCCCTGTGTTAGATGACATAAAATCAAAGGTGTGTTGTTACAACAACAAAATGTCTAAAGAGAGTTTATTTTTATGTGTTAATAGAAAATACTGTCTGCCACATAAACGGAAAGTAAAAATCGTGACAAAAATATACTAATGACACTTAAAATAAATTTTCGACAGGGGGGAAATGTTTCCTGGCAGCATAAATTAACAAAAAAAAAATTAAGTTGCTTTTTTCTTTAGCACCAAAAATTTTATTACGTAACAGGTGATTATTTTATGGACGATCAGAGAAGAGGAAGAAGTTTTGTTTATTATTCTAAAGAATTTTTAAGAAGATTGATTTGTTTGTAGTGGGGAGGGGAGGGAGTATATTTATGTATTTAAATAATAAGGGAAAGAAAATGATTTACGTATTTAAAGGTTGTCGCCCAATTTATAAATTTTATACAAAAATATTTTTTACTTCAAGTGTTTGTTGTAGGTTAAGTTTGCTCATATGCATTTTATTGGTTTTTACACCAAATCTTCAGTTGACTTCAACCAAATTCTTGAAAATCTTCATTTATATCTTTTTAGTAATCTCAAGAACTTCTTGAAAATTATTAAAACAAACCAAAATACTCTACTGTTTTTTAATTCAACAAACCATTTTTCGTTATTCGACTATTTTAATAAGTAAAATTGGAATAAAATCCTGGGGCCAAAACGCCGCATTAGATTCGAATCGAAATTAAAAAATTTAATTAGAATTCCTATATTAAAATCATTGTCAACTCGATCAATCGACTTAATATCGATTCGAATCGCATGCGACGATTTTGCCCCTGAATAATATTTGAAATTGTTAAAAATATTTTTTTACCTAAATAAAATGATCCGGTGTTTTACATAAAAATGCGGGATTTTTGGCATGTTTATCTTTATTTCATTTGAAGTATATATGTGTACTTATTGACAGTGCTAGTTATGACCCTTTTTCGTCTATCTGGCAACATATGGATTCCGTGTCAAAATAGTATATTTTAAGGCAAAAAGCGAACCAAACCAATCTCGGATACCCTGATGTAAAATTAAGGGTACCCTAGGAAGAGACAGAGTGCTGTATCGATCGAAACAAACTAAAAGAGTGGATAAAGCAAAATTTCCCAACTACTTTTTTCTTAATCATTTTTAACAGTTATTGCAATATGTCGCCGAATGTATAACGTTTTCCTCTCTGGCTACATATTCTCGAGATTCTTCCGCCAACGCTCGATAAAAGTTCCCTGTAATGTTCTAGTTTAATTAGCCGATCATAATATATCAGACCCCATTTGGTAACAACAAATTTAAAGTATGTCTTAAGATCTCTTAGCTTCAATTTGTATGGTACCCGATTTCCTGGCTTTTGAACAAATCTTGTTGCGTTTAAAAATTGCTGCTTAAGTATCTCCTTGTGATTGTGCAAGCTCTTGTCAAGTTTGAGAATCTTCGTTCGTACTTTTCATTCTAGGTCGTCAAGTTTTTTTTCTTTTATTTGTTAAAGCAATAGCTTAGCAGCACTTTCTTGTAAAAATAAATGAGGAGGTTAACAGATTCCTTTAATATTGCCGCCACCTCAAACGTTACGATATATTCCAAAAGCGCCTAGAGAGAGCATATAAATTATTCCCCGATATAAAATTATAAGGGAAAGAAGAATACATATGGTCTAATAGTCAGGAAATTTAGCCCTTACAAGGCAACATACGATTAGGGAATGGGGCTAACAGACGTCCCCGCAAGAAAAAAAATGGTAGTTAGCAGCACCAGATCCCAACATCTTGATATACATAAAATCATGTGGCTGTCGTCGAATCAAGCAACGTTGTAAAAAACGAAAGGCATTCATACATTGTGATAGATATATGATCGATCCGAGAAGCAAGCATCGGCATCATAGCCTTGTGGCAGCAAAGGGTTGGACCCAACTGAATGTAGCAAAAAAAAACATAGGATCTGACATAGCACGGAAGCTTGATGTGAAGAAGCTGCAGACACCGCAGACAGCAACGACTTACTCTGTTTGAATAACCTAATGGCTTGAAGAAAGCACATTTTGCCCTGATAGTGCCAGCGCAATGACAAAGCATTTGCCACTCCATTAAAGCAGGCGCTGTATCCGTATTAGAGTACTCAACGCCGTTCCTAAGAAACCAATGATACCAGAAACGTTTAATGCTACTAAAGCGAAGAATGCTGCATACAGAACAACTCTGCACAGTGAGTAGCAGCACGTTTTGCTATGTGAAGGTATCGGGAAAGAAAGAGAAAAGAGAAATGAAGTCCATAATTTCCTACCAAACAGCGAAGTATTAAATTTAGGGCTTTGCTCCTGGAAATTTAAGGAAAGTAATCGGGTGTACTGAGCAATTTTGGTTTATCCTTTTTTACTATTTGGTTTTTACCTATCAGCCAACAGTTATTGATTTCTAGTTTATTATGTTACCCTTTTGGTAATCTTTCAGGAGTTGCTTGTTACAAAAATTATAAATATCGCCAACATTTTGTCTTAATTTTCTTTTTCCTAACACCTGTTTAAAACCCCTTCCTTTATCTTTCCATTATTTAAAAATATATAAAAAAAAACAAACCAAATCAAAATGATAAAATTTAATTTATTTTTTAGGTTTTCTGAAGTCAGCCAATAATTTCTTATTTTATGCTCGTTTAGTCATTTTATAAGGATAATAAGATGATTTTTTAAGGACTTTTTCATTTTTTTTTTTTGCTTTAACAACAGTTTTCTGACAAGGTGGTTGGTTGGTTGGATGCCTGGCTTTTAGAAATGGTTTTTATTGTTTTTTATACCCTTCACATAGTGATAAGGGTATATATCAGTTTGTCATTCCGTTTGTAATTTCTTTATTATTCATTTGCGACCCCATAAAGTATATATATTCTGGATCCTTATAGATAGGGAAGTTGAAATAGCCATGTCCGTCTGTCCGTCTGTCTGTCTGTCTGTCTGTCTGTCTGTCTGTCTGTCTGTCTGTCTGTCTGTCTGTCCGTCTGTCCGTCTGTTGAAATCAAGTTTCCGGAGTCAAATAAAAAGATACAGATCAAGTAATGGTGTCAAACGATTAGAAATATCCCGCTAACAATCGCTAATTAAAATCAGCGAAATCGGTTCACTATTGACCGAGATAAAAGCGAAAACCCAAAGCAACCCATTTTTTTTAGGACAAAATCCGTGCATATATCCCTATATATCTCAGTAAGTATAGTCACTCTTGCCACAAAACTTGGCACGGATACTCCTAAAGAAGGGACCTAAATAATGGAAAAAGTTTTTTCAGATAGGATCAGGGGAAGGGGTATTTTTCCTACAATTGCACAAATGTGGTAAAATATTTTATGCGCTATATCTCGTAAACTATAACAGCTATCGACTTAAAATGTTCTACAAAAAGTAATTGTACGCTAAGAGATACTCTTTAAAGAAAAAATTTTTTGAGTGGGGGCAAAAACAGGGGTAGCTCCCATACAAATTAACGATTTTTATGAAATGTTCGATTCGCTATATCTCGGAAACCATAACAGATATCAAAATCAAATGTTCTACAGAAAGTAATTGAACGACAACGCCTACGCTAAAAATAAAAATTTTTTGAGTGGGGGCAGAAAAAGGGGTAGCTCCTATACAAATTAACAATTTTTATGAAATTTTCGATTCGCTATATGTATTTTGGAAACCATAACAGATATCAAAACCAAGTGTTCTACAAAAAGTAATTGGATGACAACGTCTACGTCTTAAAGAAAAAATTGTTTGAGTGGGTCAGAAAAAGGGGTAGCTCCCATACAAATTAACGATTTCTATGAAATATTCGATACGCTATATCTCGGAAACCATAACAGATATCAAAATCAAATGTTTTACAAAAAGTAATTGGACGACAACCTACGCTTAAAAGAAAAAATTTTTTGAGTGGGGGCAGAAAAAGGGGTAGCTCCCATACAAATTAACGATTTCTATGAAATATTCGATACGCTATATCTCGGAAACTGTAACAGATATCGAAATCAAATGTTTTACAAAAAGTAATTTTACATCAAGAGTTATGTTCAAAAGAAAAAATTTTTTGAGTGGGGGCAGAAAAAAGGGTAGCTCCCATACAAATTAACGATTTCTATGAAATATTCGATACGCTATATCTCGGAAACTATAACAGATATCAAAATCAAATGTTCTACAAAAAGTAATTGGATAACAAGGGCTACGACCTAAAGAAAAAAATTTTTGAGTGGGGGCAAAAAAGGGGATGCTCCTACACAAATTAACAATTTTTATGAAATTTTCGATTCGCTATATGTATCTCGGAAACCATAACAGATATCAAAACCAAGTGTTCTACAAAAAGGAATTGGATAACAACCTACGCTTAAAAGAAAAAATTGTTTGAGTGGGGGCAGAAAAAGGGGTAGCTCCCATACAAATTAACGATTTCTATGAAATATTCGATACGCTATATCTCGGAAACCATAACAGATATCAAAATCAAATGTTTTACAAAAAGTAATTGGACGACAACCTACGCTTAAAAGAAAAAATTGTTTGAGTGGGGGCAGAAAAAGGGGTAGCTCCCATACAAATTAACGATTTCTATGAAATATTCGATACGCTATATCTCGGAAACCATAACAGATATCAAAATCAAATGTTTTACAAAAAGTAATTGGACGACAACCTACGCTTAAAAGAAAAAATTTTTTGAGTGGGGGCAGAAAAAGGGGTAGCTCCCATACAAATTAACGATTTCCTTGAAATAATTGATACGCTATATCTCGGAAACTATAACAGATATCGACTTCGAATATTCCACAAAAAGTAATCATCAAATAATTCATACATTTTGGTGAAAAAGTTGGAGAGGAGCAGGGGGACTAGAACATCCCATAACATTTAACAACTTTTATTAACCTTTTAATATGAATAGTGCCGAAAACTTTTAAAACTCTCGACCTAAAATCTTGTTCATCTATTTCTATTATCCAAACGAACGTTAAAATTTTGTAAAGTTTTTTATGGGCTTTAAAACTCACACAAGGTATTTTAAATATATTTTTTGCAGTACAAAATAACTCGGCTGGGTATATTAAGATACCAATGTGAAGGGTATATAAGATTCGGCACAGCCGAATATAGCGCTCTTACTTGTTTTTCCTTATCTTTTTTAGGATTTTGCTTAAAACTATATTTAATATATTTCTATAGTTTTTACGGCCCTTAAAAAGGAAAAACAAAAACACAGCACTTGAACTTGTAAAAAGTTTTACAGAGAACAAAAAAAATAATCATTTATATAAAAAAAAATAAGACTAAAACTGTTTTTTAAACCAGCATTATTTTCTTATCTCGAGAATAAATTTAATTTTTTTAAAGTATGAGTGCAAACTTAAAACATTTTCTTCTTTCTTTTTATTCTTTTTATTAAAGAGCTGATGTAAATGTAAGACCAAAATACATAATGAATGAAGTCTTATTGTTCGGTTTTGGGAAAGTTTTGTAGATGTCTGCTGCAATGTGCAGTGTAGACTGAGAGTAAAATATAAAAATAAAATCTTAAACTCTTTTTTAATATTTTATTCATCTCCAGTGCCATCTCCAGGGAATATTTATATATATTTAGTATTTTTTTCTTTCGTAATCGTTCTTTTTACACATTTTAGAGGCTTAATTCTGAATTTTTAAAAAGTTATGTTGATGCTGTGAGATGAATCATGAAAAAGTGTTTTAGATTAAACTGATAAACTTGAGATGAAATATAACGAAAGGCAAAAAACAAGACTGGGGTCAAGTGGATTTTAGAGGGCAAAACTGTAATAAAATATAAAAAATCGTCGATACATACTTACATGCACATATAAATTGTGTTAAAAAACTAAATTTATGAAAATATTGA
This sequence comes from Melanophora roralis, assembly GCA_963583895.1. Lineage (NCBI taxonomy): Eukaryota > Metazoa > Arthropoda > Insecta > Diptera > Rhinophoridae > Melanophora > Melanophora roralis. Next base: position 111,500,143 of record OY757187.1, on the reverse strand, counting down.
AAAAGTTGACATCAACTTATGCAAATGAAAAATTTTTTAAAGCCAAACGAAAATTTGCTTATTTTTAAAAGCAATTACCAATTTTATAAAAACTTTTTTATTACACCTGCATCTATTAATCTAAATGTTTTAACCAAACAAATATTTATCAAAATTTTTATAAAAAAGCATTTTTTATTGAATTTGACAATTGACAATTTGCTTCTTCTCTTTCCTGCATTAGTCCTGTTTTAAAATACATTTTATATTGACAATATTTATCTTTTTAATCCGAAACAATAAAGTGCACTATAAACATAACATTCATGGGTGCCAGATTTAATGAAATAATAATGACAACTAAAGCATTAAATACATTCCTCGCTACAGGCTACCGAACACAACCAGTCAAAAATAGAATACACGTGTGCTTATGAGAATAATTTTTTTTAATGGCTACAAGACAACATGACTACGGGTTGCTGTCAATGCTAATTTTGTGGCGTGGTCGAAATTAAACTAATTTCTATTTGTATACGCGGCAGTTAACAGATTAGTGCTGCTAATACGGTAAGATTTAAAAAATATATCTTAAACAATACAAAAAAACTTTAGGTGGCGCCACTGAAAGTCATATTGCTCATATGTTTATTTTGTAGTGGTAGTCTAGTAAATATTTCAGTAGCAGCCACCCGGTCACAAATGTAGAAAGCAACTTTTGTGTTCGTGTGTTTCTGTGTTCTTGTAGCTTGAATGTGTTTGATGCATGAGCCTGCTATTTCTTTTTTTAAATAACAAAACATACAGTGTATGTCATACACAGAACGTCATCACACATTTATAAGCAGCGCATTATTTAATTGCAAAAACAAAAATTCAGAATGCATACTCTCTTTTATGTTGAGTTTCAAAGTTATTTAAAAACTTATCCGCTGCAGACCTCTCCTAAATACTCTACAGTACAAAAGACAACTTTATAAAATCTTTTTAAAAAAATTTTAAAGTTACAATACGTTTTATGTATAGATATCAAATATTAGAGACAAGGGTCCCTGAAAAATGATTCCTGTATGAAGAAATTATTTAGCTTTAACATAAAAGTAGCTTTTTATGTCTTAAAATCTGTAAAAAAATTTCTATAATTTCCGCAATTTGTTTTGCTTTGAATGATGAAATTTGGCTTTTTTTGTTTTTACTTTTGAAGAAACTGCTTGCAGGCTGTCCCCTGTTTTGTTATTTATTAGCAAGTAAATAAGTAAATAAAACCATCTGTTGGAGAATAAATCTAATCAAAACCATTTATTATCGATTCTATTTATCTTAAGTTATAATATCTATTATCTTTCTTAATTTATTCATGTTTTTTAAATTCAATGGTTAGTGTGAACATACCATTTAGAAACTTACGCTTTAATATACATATTTGTTTTGTAGCCCTTTAATTACTACATATGTATGTACATATGTATGTTTATGTAGTTCTTTAATTCTCTTTATGCTTGCTGCATTGATTCATACAACAACAAAACACTGGTTTATTTATTGCACGTATTAAAGCAACAAATAAACATTGTATATACACACATATGTACATAGTTAAAATATTTCAGTACTGTTAGGAATTTTTGGCTCTTGTTATTGAAATATTTGCAAATTATTATGAGTTGTTCTTTAACTGCCTAGCTGCAATAACCTTTTAATTTTTTGGTTCTCGATCTGCCGCGCTGCAAAGAGACCTTTTTAAGTTAAAATTTATTGTAATAAATTTTAACAAAGTTTAAATATAATAAGAATTGTATCTTATTTAAATTAAAGTAAAGTCTTAATAAAATTGTTTAAATATTAAATTAAAAAGAAAAGTGACTTTTAATTTAAAAACAAAAAAAGGAAAGACTTTAGTTAACTTCGAGATAAGTTAACTCTCATACATTATTTGGTGCCGAAACCCGGGAACAGGGAACAAGGAATTGTGAATCAGTGAATCAACTTGGAATCGTTTTATTGGAAGCTATTGCTCGTGGACTACTTTGAAGTGTTTTCTTGTGGAAATTAATTGTGTGTGCTCTTTGAGGATAGCGAAACTTGGTGCAACAAAATAAGTAAGGTTGTGAACTCTGCGTTACTGTTACTGGAATTTGTGGTTTTCTGGAAAACTGTATGTATGCATGAAATTTTATTGTAAAAATTAAAAGTGTGAAATTGAATAAAAGTTTTGAACAAAATGGCGGAAATTCACCATCTTATTGAGCAACAAAAAGATTTGTTTCTAAACTTCAAGCGAACTGCAAGATTATATGATTTAAAGCAAAATAAAACTTGTGGGTTTGCACAATCGGTTCTAGATGAAATAGAATCAAATTTTTTGCAATTTAAAAAAGGAAATTCCGAATTGTGTTCCGTAGTCCGTGAAAATACTTTTAATGTAGAAGATATTCCGTATTTCGAAGAAGATCTTTACTTTCAATTTCAAGATGAATTTTTTACTCTAAAAAGCCAGTTGCTTGATTTAATGAATTCTGGTTCTCGTTCTCCTGAAATTCAATCCAGTACGTTTGCTGGTCCCTCTAATTCTCGAAATGAAACCTTTTCGGTTCAGGCTCGTTTACCGAAAATTGATTTGCCAGTTTTCACTGGTGACTATTTAACTTGGATGTCGTATCAGGACATGTTCGTTTCACTAGTTCATAATAACCCTGGTCTTACTGATGTTCAAAAATTCTGTTTTCTGAAAAGTTCTTGTAAAGGAACCCCGTTGGATATTGTGAATGAATATCCAGCAACGGATTCAAGCTATGCTTTAGCATGGACCGCACTTCAAAATAGATATCATAATAAAAGGAAAATTGTTGATACTATTTTTAAAAAACTATTTTCAATTCCTGCTTCTGATGGCTCTTCAGAAAGCATCCAAACGGTTTTGGATACAACCCGTACTAGTATTGCCCTACTTCGCACTTTAGGGATAAATACCGAAGGTGAACATGCTATGCTTATATATATGACGGTAAATAAGCTAGATGTTCAGACGCGTAAAGAATGGGAGCAGTCGCTCAAAGCGTCAACTGAGATCCCTCCACTTGACGATTTGTTTAGATTTTTGGAGGCGACTTTTCGTACCTTAGAGACTATTTCTGACCAGCCTGGTTCAAGTCTTAGTGTGTCCTTTTCGAAGTCAAGGATCCCACAACAACAAAATAAAAATAAAACTAATTTTCGACGTTACGCAAATGCTGTGTCTACCAATAGTGACTCCAACTGCCCTTGCTGCAATAAGCGTCACCTTCTCGTAAAGTGTTTCAAATTTTCTGCTCTAGCATCTGCTGAAAAAAGAGATTTGTTGAATTCAAAGCGCATATGTAGAAATTGTTTAACCCCAGGTCATTTTAGTAACAAATGCCATGTAACTTCTCGTTGTCAAGTCTGTCAACAAAATCACCATACTACTGTTCATAATGAGTATTTCACTATCCGCTCATCTGAAACTGTAGCTCCTGAACCTGTTATGTCACCACAACCCTCCTCATCTTCTCAAGTGCTTGAGAACGTAAATGCTCATGTAGTTGATAATAGTAAAATATATAGTAGTAACAAAAGGCCTCAAGTTCTTCTTGCTACGATACGTGTGGTGCTAAAAACCTCTCAGGGCGAGTTTGTTTTACGAGCTCTTCTTGATCAATGTGCTCAGGCCACATTTATCACTAAAAAGGCGGTAGATACCTTAAACTTATCCTACAAAAGGACGTTTGTTGAAATAAGTGGAGTAGGTGGAGATAAGCCTACGGTTTCACATAATTGCGCAAAGTTTTCTATTTTCTCCAGAACTAAAACTAACTTTAAAATTGATTGTAAGGCTCTTGTTCTACCAAAAATAACGGGATATCAACCTATGGGTATAAATGAAAAACTTTTACCTAATTTAAAGAAATTCCCGTTAGCTGACCCACATTTTTCAAAACCTGGTGAGATAGACCTTTTATTAGGAGGAGATGTTTATGGAGATATCGTGCTACCTCAGCAACATAAATTTGATGATGGTTTGTTCTTGCAACTAACACATTTTGGGTGGATAGTTTCTGGCCCTACTCGTGATAATTCTTATCAGCATACTATTACGGTAAATGTTTGCTCCCTAGACAAGCAGTTGCAGTTGTTTTGGGAACAAGAAGAACTTTTAGAAAAGAGGGTTTTAACTGAAGAAGAAATCCTGTGTGAACAACATTTTAAAAATACGACTTCTCGTGATTCGTCTGGTCGTTATACCGTTTCACTGCCATTTAAATCGCTTCTCAAAGGTCTTCCACTTCCAGTATTCGCTCATACAGACTATGCAGCTCTTTCTCGCTTAAAAAATGTTGAATCGAAATGTAAAGTAAATAAAAACTTTGGCAAACTTTACACAGATTTTATGAAGGAGTATGAAAATCTTGGACATATGACCAAAGTTGGCACTTATCCACGCGATTTGGATAAAAATGGATTTTTCTTGCCCCATCATGGTGTTTTAAGAGAAAGTAGTTCTACTACTAAATTGAGGGTGGTATTCGACGGTAGCTGTAAGCGGTCTGGTCAGTCTTCGTTGAACGAGGAACTGGCAGCTGGTCCTGCATTGCAAAATGACTTGCCTACAATTATAAATCGGTGGAGGCGTTTTAAAATTGGTTTTCGGGCAGATTTAGAAAAAATGTTTAGGCAAATTCTTGTGGTTCAAGAACAGCATAAATTTCAACAAATTTTGTGGAGAAATAGTAGCTCTGAAGATATTTCGGTTTACAAACTTTCCACGGTAACTTATGGTACAACACCGGCTCCTTTTCTCTCGATACGGGTTTTACAACAACTAGCGTCAGATGAAAAGGACAAATATCCGTTAGCTTGTAGCGTACTAAATTCTGATACGTACGTCGATGACGTTATTTCTGGGGCTGATAGTGTATCAGAGGCTTACCAATTACACACTCAATTATGTAATCTCCTTAGCGAAGGAAAATTTAATTTGCGTAAGTGGACAACAAACTCAAATGAATTCTTAGATATGATCCCTGTGGAGTTTAGGGAAAAGTTGCAAACATTCGAACTTAATCAACCTAACACAGTTAAGGCTCTTGGTATTGAGTGGAACACTGTAAATGATTGCTTTTCATTTAAAATTAATTTTGAAAATACGTCAGAGGTGACTAAAAGAAGTTTGCTCTCGGATTCAGCAAAACTTTATGACCCGTTGGGTTGGCTTTGCCCTACTACAATTCTCGCTAAAATTGAATTCCAAAACTTGTGGCTCCTTGGAATTGACTGGAATGATCGTCTGCCTGACGACATTGAAAAAAGGTGGTTAAAGTATCGTAATAACCTCAAATATCTTGAAAATATAAAACTCCCTCGTTGGATTGGAACTAGCAGCGGCCTAAAAGTTGAAATTCATGGTTTCTCTGACTCGTCTAAGTTCGCGTATGCAGCTGTAGTGTACGCTAAGACTATTTCAGATTTAGGTCCAAAAGTTTATTTAATGCAAGCAAAAACAAAAGTTGGCCCTATAAAACGCCTAACAATTCCTCGAATGGAACTATGTGGTGCAACCTTATTGGCTAAATTGGTAGATAGAATAATCTCATCTCTTGATCAAGAGATTTCTAATGTATACTATTGGACTGATAGCACGACTGTACTTTCGTGGATTCGAGGTCAGTCATCTAGGTGGCCCATTTACGTTGGAAACAGAGTTGCAGAAATTCAACGCAGATCTCGTACTTCTCAATGGCGATATATATCCACACGTGAAAATCCTGCTGACTGCGCTTCGCGTGGTATATCATCGAATGAACTAGTTGAACATGAACTCTGGTGGCATGGTCCTAAGTGGCTCACTGGACCTTCCGAATCTTTGCCCAAACAACCTAAGCTAAATCTGGATGAAATTTATACAAGCCCAACTTTAAATCTTCACTCGGTTGTAACAGACGTAAGCGCCTATCCTGAATTGCTTACACGATTTTCTTCACTCTGCAAGCTGGTTCGCGTTACTGCATACATACTTCGATTTAAATACAATGCTCAAAATAGTAAAAAATCACAAACTGAAGGTAACGGTGAGATGACAGGGTTTCTATCAACCAAAGAACTCAAGTTTGCTCGTTTAAAGCTAATAAAGCTTTCGCAAGAGATAGATTTCGCTCAAGAACTTGATGAAATTCAAAAAAAAAAACCAAATTATAAAAAACAACGCGGTTGCGCAATTATGCCCATTTTTTGATTCCTCTAAAATACTAAGAGTTGGTGGTAGAATACAAAATTCTGGCCTGAATTATTGTTCAAAACATCCAATTTTACTTAAAAAACACGACCCTTTGACTAATTTATTATTTCTAGATGTACACATAAAAACTTTGCATGGTGGTTCATTTAAGCACAGTAGTGTCGACTACGCAGGCCCAATAACCATCAAAAAGTCAACTGCACGAAATGAAGTAACAACAAAAATTGCCCTTCTACCTGATTGCTTTGGTACCTTAGATCCCGATTAAAACTCCAAACCAAACGATACTGATGATTCCTCCGAGGTTTAAGTACTGTCGTCCTTAGTGGGGGAGAATGTTGGAGAATAAATCTAATCAAAACCATTTATTATCGATTCTATTTATCTTAAGTTATAATATCTATTATCTTTCTTAATTTATTCATGTTTTTTAAATTCAATGGTTAGTGTGAACATACCATTTAGAAACTTACGCTTTAATATACATATTTGTTTTGTAGCCCTTTAATTACTACATATGTATGTACATATGTATGTTTATGTAGTTCTTTAATTCTCTTTATGCTTGCTGCATTGATTCATACAACAACAAAACACTGGTTTATTTATTGCACGTATTAAAGCAACAAATAAACATTGTATATACACACATATGTACATAGTTAAAATATTTCAGTACTGTTAGGAATTTTTGGCTCTTGTTATTGAAATATTTGCAAATTATTATGAGTTGTTCTTTAACTGCCTAGCTGCAATAACCTTTTAATTTTTTGGTTCTCGATCTGCCGCGCTGCAAAGAGACCTTTTTAAGTTAAAATTTATTGTAATAAATTTTAACAAAGTTTAAATATAATAAGAATTGTATCTTATTTAAATTAAAGTAAAGTCTTAATAAAATTGTTTAAATATTAAATTAAAAAGAAAAGTGACTTTTAATTTAAAAACAAAAAAAGGAAAGACTTTAGTTAACTTCGAGATAAGTTAACTCTCATACACCATCATTTTTAGTGTTGGGCGATTTTTTGCAGATTTAAAAAACTTGTTTTGACGATTTGTTTCCAACGATACTGGACAAAAATTATCTGGCAACTAAGACAACATTACTATTGTTTTATCCACAAATTCCATTTTTTTATTTTAGTGCCATTATACACAAAACACCACAATGGGTACAATATATTGAATTTCAAACTTATAGTGTTGGCCCAGTTTACTATTGTTTTTATTTGTTTTTATAAAAAAAATTTTTTTAATTTTTAAATTATCGCACAGCTTAAAATTTTCATTCACAAAAAGACTTTTTTGCATTAATGTCTGTGTAAATGTATTTATATGAATTTATATTAAAAACCACAAATAAATTTTTTATTGTATTTAATTTAACACAACTTATTAAAATGTTGTAAACAAAAACAAAAAAAATTATAGAATCAATAAAATAATAAAGATAATGGCGAATTAAAATTCCAGCAAATTAAATAAATGTAGATTAATGCAAAACTACTATCAAACAACGCACACTTCGTTGTGAGGGGGTAAGTGGTAGGTAAATACAACGGCTTAGGACCATTCAAAGATCAATAGCATTTGTTTGTTTTTTTTTTTTTTGCATTAAACTCGTTAACCACAATTACGACGGCAAATGTCGTATTAAGCCACATGTGATTGGTATATGTAGGTACTTTTGTAGTTAGAGTACGTATGCAACTCAATAGATAAGCAGTGATTCCTCACAGTAGCTTAATGTTGGACATACACTTTTATTAATACTATTGCGGTAATTCACAACTTTTGAAATATAAAAATTTTAAATCAGAACGCTTTTAGTTTCAAACAATTTAAAGCTTGCAATCCGGTAAAATTCTTTTTAAAATTTTATTTATTATTGTTTTACAAGGTTTTGAAAGAAAGCTCTGCCAGGTTTTGGAAACGGTTTGAAGTTATAAAGCAAAAAGCAGGGGTCTGCTATTTCAGATAGTTTAAGTATTGTGTTGTGTCAGCAGTGGCATCAAAGTTTGACTAAAAAAAGGAGCAGCTCAAGAAAGAGTTAAGAAGGGTCCAACAACAAAAATGATTTTTCAGGCTATAAGTTTTCTTTTGTTTTCCTCTCTTTGTTGTGGCTTTTTGTGGGTACTCGTGTTTTGTACATGTTAAGCCCGACTAAAGTTCGTCCCCCGTAGAAACTCTTTGCTAGCATTGATTTAAAATAATCCCGTTAAAACACGACCATACCACTTGGCAGAAGACTTGTTTTTGAACTAAAACATTGAGATACTTAGAGACTGTGTTCTAATTGTTATGCCTTCTGGCGAAAAGAAACCCCGGACTTAGCCTTCTTCTGAAGTTCCAGAGACCAAAATTTTTTATTCCCCTTAGGCCACACCAGCTTTGGTTCTTCAAACAGGGAACTCAGAAAGTCTTGTTCTGAATAAAATAACTTGTGAGACCGTGTGACATGAACATCTGCACAATAACCAAAACGCCCATAACTAAACTAAAAACTTAAACAGCAAACCCGACTTTTTGATACACGGTCAAGCAGGCATAATATGGATGTCAGGACATTGCGATAAACTGGTTATGGATAAGAGCCTTTTAAGGCGATCCGCATTAGAATAAAAGTGCAAAAGCTTGGCAGTAACGCAGGAAAATTTTTACCGATTTCATGTTCTCTCTACATGAACTGCCGTTGCCGTTTTTCGCAAACCCTATCTAACAGAGGTGTGCTTGTGAGCTTGAGTGTGCTGGCAACCCACTAATCATATTGCTTAATTTGGATTTCCTTAGTCTTAGGATATCCCTTATCTTATTCTTATTTAGGCCAATTACCACACAGTATCCAAGCATCCATATATTGCAATCTTAGCCATGTTCTGAGTAATCTTTAACTACTTTTTTGCATTGAAACATTGTCTTAGATTTGATGCTTTCGGACACAATTGCTATTTAAGATGCTGGGTTATTCGGAAGATGTTCACGATCGTTGGGCCTACGTGTGTCCTGACAAATACTTCGAGATGGTTTGGACCTTTTTTTTAACAAGAAAGCCCAATCCTGGTTGTCACTCCGTCTTAGAGCCATCGGTATAACAAAACATGCCTTTAGGCAACTGCCTAAGGGTTCCGTCCAACCAGGATTGTAAATCGAGAATCAGCACAGTGCAATTATCCTTAATATTTACTTGAGGTATAAGATTGGGCAATTCCACTGTTTCCGTAACCATCTAGTGTCGCAAAAATGCTTTGACGGTTCCTATTAACCTGTTCCCCCGTTGCCATTAGGCGTTACACTGCATTTGCCGCTCGTAGCGTATTTAATAATCACTTTCAATATCGGTAATATAATGGCCCACTCATTCCAAGACTACATGTACGTTTGACGTTTTTTAGGACTCTTATGTATGTTGCACTCCTATCTATTGATGTCCACCATTCCGCTCAAGCATAGGTTAGTAATGATTTTATAACGCTTCTGTATAGACAGTGCGCCATCTTCGAGTATATAACCCTTATTAGAGTAGTCTTCGCTACTCTTTCCTCCGTTCTTGAAAACCGATTGGAACTAAACAAACTTTGTTTAAACCAAGTTAAAAAGCATATATAATATACCCACCATATATGTATGTATGTACTAGAGGCCAGCTCAAGACGTCACTAAATTAAGCATCATCTTGATTTTTCAATTCAACTCATATACTTTACGTGTGCACACACAACAATAAGTACTGTGCTGTATTGTTCGCCATCTCTTTTGTTTACTTAACTTAACTTAAATGAAATAAATATTTACACTTAAGCACACTTAAGTTAACAACAACGGCACATCAATTTATTAAGATCACACATTTCAATTTCAATTCATCTCGAAACTTTACTGTTAACGGGATGTTCCTAGTATGATAGTCTTAAGAACGGGGGTTGATTTTTAATGTAATGTACTCACGTATGAATTTTATATTGATTTGCCTGCTTGTATATACATATGTTTATGTATGTAGCAATTCAACATTGTGTGTAATACACAGTTTTGTTATTGTTGACAACACATCATTACAGTCATTTTTTTATCAACCACACATCATGACAGTATATAATTTGCATCAACAAAAAAGCATTATTAACTACATTACATTGCACCACACAAACTGTGTCAGCTACTCAACATTTCAACACTTTAACAGTTTAACACAACAGTACAAGAATTAGAAAATCATCCGGGTCTTCAATTAGCTTGAAATAGGAATTGATGCAGGCCTCTAGTATGTACACACACAGTATAAAGGTGCAAGATAGTACTTAAAATTTAATCATTCATATACGGCATAAGCTTTAGATATTTTTTACGAACTAATGAAAAGCTACTTAAAATTAGAAAATTCTAACATAGGAAGTCCCGCTATTTGATTAGTTTACAATGTTTTGTTTTTAAAACTTTCTCTCGGACTCTTAAAACAAACATGTCTTATCAGAATATATGCAAGTACATACAAGCATTTGTATTAATGTAATTTTTTTGAAACCCCATCGTCTATCTAATTTATGATGTTTTTGGAATATTATAATAATTTGATGCTTACATTTGGCTCGCTCTTATTTTGATAAGTGCTTAACTATTTAATCAAAACGACAATATTACAATTTTATTATAATTTCTATTGTCGTAGTTTTTATTTCTTATCGATTTTGACACCTTTTCCAGTTGTGGTTCATATAAAATTTTGACATTTTAAAATATGTGCATCTAATTATTTTTTTTTTTTGTTTCTTTTATACAATAACATATTATCATACTCTCTGGCTTGCTATTGTTGTTGAATGTGTTATTGAATTTAAACCACAAATTTGTTTTGATATTAAATTACAGGGTCGCAACGGGTGGTAAAATAGATTTTTCGCTGAATAATTAATAGTTTGGTTTGATACAAAGTTTCGAAATACATACATACATGGTAACATGTAACGTCTTTAAAAACTGTTATTTTATGTTAAAATATATTATTATTATTAACAGCAAATATATGTAAAAATTTAAATAATTTTTGTTGTTACAAGCTTCTTAAGAAAAAAAAGCTTTCAACGAACAATGTCTAAATGTATACAATTTAACGTTTTTTAAAATAAGTTTTAGGTTATACATTAGTATTCAAAACAACAACTTAAATATAACTTAAAAATTTATTTTATATTTCAAATCATTTCTAAAAACTTTGCATCGACTTTAATGCAAATGTCTGTTCTTCTTTATTGATTTTTCTTGTACCATCCAACTTGTTTATGTAGCAATTTCAGCAATAAAATACACTGTTTTGAATTTTTTATCCATTAAACTGAGCTTTAATACAAATTACAAAATATTATGGTAATTAAAATAATAAAATTTTAACACCAGCTAAAACAAAAAAAGGAAGAACAAAAACAAGTTTTTTATTTTGATTCATATAACAAAACAAATAGTGTAGAAACAAAAACCGCATTCCACAAAAAAAATCAATGTCTGGCATTAAAAAGATTCTGAAATCGAAAAAGCCCAGCAAAATGTTAAGCTAAAATTATGCGTAAGGAATGGAGACTTTTTCTGTTATCACAAGGGTAGCGTAGAAGCCTTACCAGCCAGACCGGCGGGAGCAAATCGATTTAGATTGTTAATCTGATTTGGATAGTGTTATTTAAAAGAAGTGTAGGGCTTTCACATTTGGCCATTACATTCACTAGCACAAACACATAATACCCTTACCTTCTAGGTATTAAAGAATAAAGGTTCAGATACTGGCTACGGCTACTAGCATTTGTTAAATAGAATTACGCCAGATGCTTCAAAAATGACTATGTTTGAAATATAATATTAGGTTAGGTTAGGTTAGGTTAGGTTAGGTTAGGTTAGGTTAAGTTAGGTGAGGTTAGGTTAGGTTGGGTTAGGTTAGGTTAGGTTAGGTTAGGTTAGGTTAGGTTAGGTTAGGTTAGGTTAGGTTAGGTTAGGTTAGGTTAGGTTAGGTTAGGTTAGGTTAGGTTAGGTTAGGTTAGGTTAGGTTAGGTTAGGTTAGGTTAGGTTAGGTTAGGTTAGGTTAGGTTAGGTTAGGTTAGGTTAGGTTAGGTTAGGTTAGGTTAGGTTAGGTTAGGTTAGGTTAGGTTAGGTTAGGTTAGGTTAGGTTAGGTTAGGTTAGGTTAGGTAAGGTTCGGTTATGTTATGTTATGTTATGTTATGTTATGTTATGTTATGTTATGTTATGTTATGTTAGGTTAGGTTAGGTTAGGTTAGGTTAGGTTAGGTTAGGTTAGGTTAGGTTAGGTTAGGTTAGGTTAGGTTAGGTTAGGTTAGGTTAGGTTAGGTTAGGTTAGGTTAGGTTCGGTTAGGTTAGGTTAGGTTAAGTTAGGTTAGGTTAGGTTAGGTTAGGTTAGGTTACGTTAGGTTAGGTTAGATTAAGTAAGGTTAGGTTAAGTAAGATTAGGTTAGGTTAGGTTAGGTTACGTTACGTTACGTTATGTTACGTTACGTTATGTTAGGTTAGGTTAGGTTAGGTTAGGTTAGGTTAGGTTAGGTTAGGTTAGGTTAGGTTAGGTTAGGTTAGGTTAGGTTATGTTGGGTTAGGTTAGGTTTGGTTAGGTTAGGTTAGGTTAGGTTAGGTTAGGTTAGGTTAGGTTAGGTTAGGTTAGGTTAGGTTAGGTTAGGTTAGGTTAGGTTAGGTTAGGTTAAGTAAGGTTAGGTTAGGTTAGGTTAGGTTAAGTAAGGTTAGGTTAGGTTAGGTTAGGTTAGGTTAGGTTAGGTTAAGTTAGGTTAGGTTGGGTTAGGTTAGGTTAAGTTAGGTTAGGTTAGGTTAGGTTAGGTTAAGTTAGGTTAGGTAAGGTTAGGCTAGGTTAGGGTAGGTTAGCTTAGGTTAGGTTAAGTCACAAAGGGTGATAAATGCAAGCACCCTGGGCCCATTGTGCGCTCTTTTTAACAAAATAAGGCGTTAAGGAGAAAGAAGTTGTGATATTAAAAAGGAGCAAATGAGATAGTCCAATACGGAGAAGGAAAACCAACTCAAATAGCCGTGTAAGCCTCATAATTCCATTGCCTATTCCCGAGCCACCTGATTTCTATGCTACACTAAATGAGGTTTTTCAGTTTACACTCCGAAACACCGCGTAATTATTTAGATAGTTTGTATCCATCCCTTGGACTAAATGGTTCCGCAATGCTGAGGAATGACAAAAACATGTTTTATTGCTTCTTCTTTAACTTTATCCTTACATACCCTCAAACAATCTGGAATCTAGACAGTGAGTAAATACCTTAATCTTGGTCCTAAGACTCAACCTTTCCTGGTTTATAAGCAGCCTAGTGCTTGCTGAGTTTAACCCCGCTATAGCTATCCTTCTAATAAAGACAGATTACTACCCTTAAATATGACACATAAGTTATTAAAAAAAAAAACCGAGTTCAGAATCCCGCATTTCTGATTTATACACTTTATTAATTGTAAGTAAAAACCCTAAAAAACGATATAGTCAAAACGTTTAAAAAAAGTAAATCGTATACATTACGACATCTTATCCAATCCCATACATTGCATATCCACAAAACATTTCACTGGGTTACAATTTGAACTCCCAAATAATAATACTTTTAAAAAAAGCTGGCGTTATTGCTGACTGTCATTTGCATAAATTTTTTTTTTTTTTTAAAATCCCACCATTAAATTAAAATCGTCAAACTTAAAGCAAGAGTAATAAAAACACAACAACAACAAAATATAAATTTCTTTAAAAAAAAATATATTTAAAAAAAAAGAGTGGCAACACCTTTTTTTATGAAGGCGCCAAATCCGCGTTTTTATTTTTATTGTCATTTCGTGTTTTGTAAAATAAAATTAAAATATGTATGTATGTATATGTATGTTTATGCAAAATTTTTGTTTTTTAAGTTAAAATCAGTATTCTGTTACTTTTTTATTTTTTTTTTTCTTTTTTAAGTAGAATCGCAAAATGCCGAGTTTGCCAAAAAAAAACGGAAAACTAAAATTAAGTTAAGCTGAAAAACTTAAGCATTTTTTTTTTGAATTGAGTTCAATGAATTTTAAAATAAACATACAAAATTTAAACAAAAAACTTTGAACAAATTTTATGGAAAATTTATAAAAATTTATGAAATCGATGGCAAATTTTGTTTGAGTTTATTGAAACGAGGATTTACTTAAAAGCATGAAAATGTATAAAAGTACAAGTGAAAGGCAAACATTTTTAAGATTTAAAAGCTATTAAGAATATAAACATATTATAGGTGAAATAATTAAAAAAAGTTTAAAATATTCGTTTTGAACTATTTTTGTATTTTATGAATCTTACACCATGTTCACACATAGACCTTAATAGCGTATTTAGCAAATTTATGCAATAAAGGCCTTAATTGAACTCGATTTACCATACAAGATTTCAACTAATAAATTGATTAATAAGTATTTAATTGATTTACTAAATAAGTTAAACTCAAAGTGCAACCCTGCTGGTTTAATAAGAACTGTGTTCAGTTAGTATAAAAAGAGGTGGAATAATTAGATGACCTCGTCCCTACAACAATAACTTCATGTAAAAATTTTGCATGTAATTTGTTGTAGCTAAATTCTAGCTAGGTTGCCAAAAATGTTGCTATCACACAACCATAATATAACATAATAAAAAAAAATTAACAATCTAAGCTAGAAAACATATGGCGTAAATAAAAGTCAGATGATCAGTTGCTCCTACCTTGTTCAATGTATCTTAAAAATTAAAATACATATTTTTTTAGCTGTCATATGCTAATTGAGTAAGCCTAATTAATGTGTGAACAAAAAACTTACCTGCTTCATTTACTTTAAATAACAAATCCTATAAATCCTACCTGCTTCAAGATGTACGATATTGGCGGTTTATGCGACTTTATATAATTTTAGGTGGTGGAAAATATTAACGAATCAGATATCGGAACGAAATTCGGAATACGATATCTAACATAATTAAGGCGTTAAAAAAATTATCCGGGCCCGCCCACTATTTTCAACGTCCATATGTGTTTTAGGTAGTAGCGATTCAAATATAAAAATTAAATTTGGAGCATATCAAGTCTATTCATGTGATGTTTTGCAAAATAATGGGCGTTATCCGTCCACTTTGGTTTCCGCCGTCATATGCTACTTAATGATTTTCGTTAACACTTTTAGGCGGGCGAAGTAAAAACTCTCGCACCGATTCAGACACCACCGTTGTAGGTATAAAAATAAAAACCCCTAATGAAAAACAATTGTTTCTTTCTTAATAAATATGTTTTCAATCTTTAAAGCAAGCAAATTTGTATGAATTTTAAGGATATTTTTTAAGAACTACTATATAGCCGGTTTGAAATGGGTACCTGTAGATATTATCGATATATGTGGAACGCATCGAAAATTTCATGAATTTGGACTGTTTATATGGAGCCACCACTTTTCCTATTGCTTTTCATACTTTTTCCCGAGTTCTTGACGTCATACCAGAATCACCTTGAGCAATACCTGGCACAGATTTATGCACCACATTCCCTTGATTCTAACCAAAAATTCAAATTCAAATTCTGTTTATGTATTTTTTTCAAACAACAACTGTAGTATTTTAAGAAAAGCTCAAAAAGAAGAAAAAGGAAATTGTGACTTTTTGTTATCTATCTTTGGCATTCGTATGACGATTGTTGTTTTTGTAGAACCGATTCCACCTGATATACATAAGTGCGCCTTTAAACATGCATAGATTTTGTTCTAGAAATTAATTATCTCAGATTGTTGCTTATAATACCTTGATCCATTAATAACCGATCCATCTGGTTTCGGATAGTTTAACACCGTGACGCGTTCAGTGAAATTTGACTGGAAGCATGGTTTTAACTGACGGACCGACGGACATAAATAAACTGACTTTTATATCTATGAGGCCTCAAACAATATTTTTTGTGGGTCGCAAATAAAGATTTTTTAAATTAAAAATTTAATAATAAACTGATGTTGTCCCATATAACTATGTGAGTAAAGGGTGTAAAGAGATAAAAATGTAACACGGACACGGGTCTCGAGGAGTTGCAAATTTATACACAGATTTTTTCTTGGTCTTAACACGGATTTTTACGTTCTTTTTTAATTTGAAATATGCACTCCTTACCTTTATAACATACAATTAGATTCAGAATTAAAAATTGTATTTTTGGAATTCCAACTATCCCAAATATATATATGCATAAGTATGAATTTAACCACTTACCTGATCTTGACAGAAATAACCGAATCCTATAATACCCGCTATGGCCAAAAATAAACAAAATACGATTATGGTTCGTATTTTTGAGCGTGGTTCCATTTTTTTGATTTCGTAAACACCGCTTGGCAGAAGTAAAGCAAAATCACTATCAACTTGTACCGAAACGTTTTTGCGCATATCCTTGATGATTTCTTTGGTCGCTAGTTTTTCTCTCACCAAAGGCATGATCCATAACGTGGAGCCACAAACACGCAAATATTTAAAATAATGAAAATAACAATTAAAACTAAAGAATGTTTAGGAAAGTCTAAAGTTGAGGATAAATACGAAAAGTATATTGAACGCGACATGAAAACAATAAAACGCTTAAAGAACGCGCCGATATAATTTTGAAATGTTCATAGTTCATAGAGGGAAATGAGTACAAAAATGGTTAAGTGTTTGAATCGAAGGCTGTATTGCAAAGTGCTGCATTTCCGTATTTAAGGGTGATTATTTTAAGGGGGGATTTGATTGTTGATGTGGATTATGTTTTGTGTTTTAAGGCTTTAATTTTTTATTTATTTAATTTATTTTTATTGAAGAATTTAATCGCGTGTTTTTATGGCATTTACTGTTTTAATTTTATTTCTTTGTTTCTCTGCTTTTTTTTAAAGGAAATTCCCTTTTAATCTTTACAGATTATTTACACGTGTAGAAAATGTAAGCACTGAAGGTATAAATTAATCCAATTGTTATAGTTGTTTATATAAAGCCCTTATAGTGTTTTGTTGCTACTATTTACATAAAATTAATTTTTAGTTTTTAAATGAAACTTGCTTTTACTTTTCCTAAACTATGAATGTAATTAGTTTAGTCGGCACTATTTTAGCATTTCCGTAATATTGCTTTCTACACACCACCATTAGATTGAGGGCTTACGTCGAGGTAAGGGATTTCCAAAAGATTTTAAATTAATTCAAAAGCTTTTATTCCCGTACATGGTATTTGTTTAAAAACTTTGTTCACTTGAAAGGCTTAGTTTAATGACTTTGCTACAATACTGACTATATTTTTAATAGATTTTTTTTATTTAAATGTAAATTCTATTTTCCTCATTAATGCGATTTGTGTTCTTTTGTGTGTTTTTTGTAGCTTTTGTTTCTAAAATCTATTTATTATAAAACAATTAATGCTTGAAAGCAGGCAGAAAGTGATGAAATGTTTTTTCCTTTTTTGTTCATGTGTGGGTGGTGGTGGTGGTGGTGGTGGTGTTGTATAAGATATAAAAGATTCCTTTTTATTTGTCACCATTTACCAAACCCGAAAACTTTGTAACGTGAAATATGTGTAAGTAATAACGTGATGCTTAACTGCTTTGCTTAAGCACATTTAAACATCCCATCATATTCACGCCAATACTATGGCAGATTCTTTGTCCTTGCCGTGGCAGCAAAAAGAGCATTAAAAAGATTAAGTTGAAACCTGTTTAAAAGATAACGAAATGAAAAAATTTAAATTTACAAATTAATAAGTTTTTTTGTTTATTTTTAAATATAATGGCAAAAAAATTTATAAAATACAAGGATTAGCAGAATAGAATAAGTCGTTAAGGCAAAACAAATTTAAAAAGCAGTTAAGAGCCGAATTTTATATACCCTTATACATACATATATATATACATTGGTCTTTTTAATCTAGCAAAGTTGTTTCGAACCGCAAATTTTACAATAAAATTGAAGTCGGCAGCTCTTCTAATTTTTAACATAGAAAACTAAGCAAAATTTCAATATTTTATAGAAGAAGCTACTTCCAGGCTAATTTTTTTTAATAAAAAAAAATCGAATACATTGTAGAATGTTGGAGAAAAATAGTTTTGACAGTTTTCGACATATTTCGGTATCAAAAGTTTAATAAAAATTGTTTACTTGTATGGAGGCTGTCCCTCCCTCTGCTCCTATCCAACTACATTTTTTTTTTCGAGCATGTAGGTATTGTTGCACAATTACTTTTTGTTGGAAGTTTTAAGTCAATAGCTATTGTAACTTCCGAGATAAAACTTATAAAAACTTTCTTCAAAATAGTTTATTTATGTGGGGGCTGGCTGCTCCCCATGCTTCTACTACTTTGGCATTATTCTGTACCTGGTTTAAAGTCGTTAGCTGTTATAGTTTCTCGGATTAAGCGCAAACAAAATTTACAAAATTTATGCAGTTGCAGGGGGAATTATCTCTTTCCCTGCTCCTGTTAAAAAAATTCTCCCGTTGGGGCCGCCGCCTTTTGAAAATATGTGTGTATATGCATACGTTTGTATTTATAAGGATCCAGAATATATATACTTTATGGGGTCGCAAATGGATATTATAGAAATTACAAACAGAGTGGAAAACTGATATACTAATATCCTATACTATGTGAAGGGTATACCTATAGTAAAGGGCATAGATTATATGAAATTACGTTTTAATACCATTTACATAAGTGATAAGGGTACATGTACGTAAGTTTGTCATTCCGTTTGTAATTTCTTTAATATCCATTTTCGACCCCATAAAGTATATATTTTCCTGGTCCTTATAGATAGAGAAGTCGATTTAGCGATTACAGTCTGTCCGTGTTATAGCTAAAATCAACTTTAAGCACCCCCGTGCTGCATAGACCCGTAGGTGGTATCAAACTATCACAAGTATCTGCGAGCAAATCGCTATTGAAAACCAGAAAACTCGTTCGATAAATGACCGGGATATAAACCAAAACCCACTAATATATCTGTTTATTTCTCTAAAATTTGTACATAAAAACCTCTACAACTGCCCTGTGACTGCCCCTATACAGGTACAATGTAAGACCGACTCCCATTAATTTTTCCTTACGAACATTTTTGTGGAACATACTCACACCTTATCTCCGCTCCCTAGCAGATTGCCATAAACAGTTTAATTTTTTTAAATCGGTCCCACAGCTTCCAGGGTGCTCCGACCCTAATTAGTTTTTCCCCCAAACATTTTAGTAGAACGTACTTACCGCTATCTCCAGCCCCTGACAGGGCTGCCATACAAAACATAAACAAATTAGGGTAAAGACTTTTACAACTTCCCCGGAGTCACCCTTAGAGGGATAAAATGTATCACAGACCCCCCTAGTTTTCCCTGACAAATATATTCCTAGAACATACTTACCCCCCATATCCATCACCTAAGTGGGTTGCCGACCTTCATTAGTTTCCCCTTCCAAACATATTTTTAAACATACGTATCCCCTTTCTTCATCGCCTAAGGGGGTTGCCATAAACAAATTTACAAAAATTATGAAAAAACGCCCATATCTTCCCCAGAGTCTTAGAGAAACAAACCTTTTCCTAGAACATACTTACCCCCCCATGGGGTTACCATACAAAATTTAAAAGAAACATTTACAGTTCAACTTGGACCTTAAATTTCTTAAGAACTGTTAAACCGATTGTAATAAAATTAAAACTGTAGAAACCCCAAAAAAATCTTCTCTCTAGCAAAGTTAAAGCTGAAATTCTAATTAAACTAAAATATAGAATCTGGAAAAACATTTAATAACACATCAGGTATAAATGCTGCAGTGATAAAATAAATTATTTCCTAAAGACTGCTTTCCCACTAATAGCCCAACGATAAATAACCCATTATATCTAATAATTTTCGAAAAATAATAAACAACAATTGAATTTTGGTCCCTCCAATTAACCAAAATTAGGTTTTTTCTAAATTAACATAAAACACCAAAATGATTTTTAGCCACTGTGCGTGGCCTATAGATGTCTGGATAACAATAAGAGAGGGAGAGCTGGGGATTTTACAGATCGAAGGATTTAAAAATTTACTTCAACAAATTGTCTTGTTTCATCTTTTTTTTAAATTTTTTTTTTACATTAAAATTGTTTCGATTTGCCGTTGTGTACGTGTGTATAGAAAAGTATACATACGTATCGTCGGCTAAAATGCAAAATAAACGCATTATAAAGAAATTGATTTTTTTTATTAACTATGATTTAATATAATAAAATGTAAACATATTATATATTTTATATTTTTATATTTTTATATTTTATATAAAACCATAATTTAAAATTAGTGAATCTTAAAAAACCTAAACAAATCCCATTAAAAAAAATGTATTTTCATTAAAATATGTTTTATTTTAATCAAGATTTAATAACTTTAAAAGATTTCCATGTTTTATCCTTTTTTGATTCTCCTGTTAACTTTTTAAAAGTATTGTCACGTTATTTTGCATTTTAGAAGACAATATGTATGCCTTTATCACAAAACAATTGGTTTCATCAAATTTTTAATCTATAGATTTTTTTTTATTTAATTCAACAAATTTTATTGTGCTGACATTTGCACAAAATAAAGGGCAAATTTTTGGTTTATTTTTGCACGTTATATTTGAACGTTGCTAAATATAAACATGAAAAAATTCTCCAACAGCTTTTTTCTACTCAAATAGTTTTGTAGGAAAATTAAAAAAAAATTAAAGGATTTGTTAAAAAAGCATTTTGTGTGCGCTGTTGTTGTAATTGTATTTGTCGCAATTGTAGTACGAGTAGCTGATTGTTATCTATTTTTAAAAATCATGGCAACAGACGGTTAAAAAATGCATTTCCTGTTGCAAAAGTAAAAGAGACGCAAACATACAAATTAAAAAATTGTCATAGCTTAAAAATTCAATTATGTATATGTGACGTACCATAACGCCAGAACCATAACCGTTGCCTTAACATAATATTGGTTCGAACAGCTGTTTACTGTGCTATTGTTAAGTCAAGTATATATAAATGAACCTTAAAAGTCTTCCAATTAAAGCAAGTAAAAGAGTTAAGGAAATTTTTGGCGGTGAACACAATTTTAAGGTAAGCCCCTACTATAGGTCAATAATGGGCTCATCTTTATGAAATTAAGAACAAACGTTATTAGATCCGAATGGCTATCCGCAATAAAATAAAAAAATATTACATTGTTTTAGCCGTTTATATAAATTTGGACGTGAAAATAAATACCAAAATTCGCGACGTGTTTTCAAAGCTTTAGAGTAATTAATTTACAGTGCACATAGTCGCCAATCTGAGCAGGAAATGAGTAACACTAGGGATCAACTAATTCTCACATTAAATGTTTTGGATAACATGCACCAAATTCGAGCCCGTACCGTACCGTACAGAAAAAACCAACGCAGTTATAAATGCAAGTGTGATAAAGGACTAGAACTTATGGATCCGACACCATAATATCACATAATCTCTATGCCCGTTCACTTGTTGGACATAATTAGGAAAAGAGTTTGGCCTACATCTATTAAAGATCCAACTGATACAATACTTTGAGCAAGGGAAGCACTGATTGCATCGGTTGTTAGGCCCAATCATCTTTAATTAGCGATAAAGCTCATATCTGGGGTCAAATTACGGCATTCGATTCGAATCGAAATTCTACTCGATCGATCGAGTTGTCAATTGTTTTAATATAGGAATTTTAATTAAAATTTTAAAATTTTAATTCGAATCAAGTGCCGTAATCGCCCTCTGGCTTAACGGATATGTAAACATGCAGAATTGTAATTTTTGGAGACAGCAGCGGGATTCTTGAGACTCCATTAAATCCCAAAAAATCACTGTTTGGTGTGGTTTTCATGTTAAATGCCCATTTGTTTTCAAATCCTAAACCGATTCCAACATTGCTATGAATAGGAAATGCTATAAGCAAATGCTTCGTAAATTTTTTTTATTTCGTATTATTGATAACCATTTGCAGAAAAAATTATTCCAACAAGACGGTTTAAAAGCTCGTGAAACCATCATATCGTTGATTCAAACTTTTGGCGGCCGAATTACCTGAAGAATTGGGCGTGTAAATTGGCCACTTAGAACATGTGATTTGACACCTTTGGACGACTTTTTCTGTCATCTCTGTCATTGTGCTGATAAAATAGCAGCGAAAAATCATTTAGAAGACAATTTATGCACTTTTGACTATATACGATCGGGGTTGTTCGTAAAAGTGGTTCTAATTTATACCGGCAGAATAGGCTACATAGGGCACAGTCATGGAGGCCACATGCCACAGACTATTTTTATAGAATTGATTTTTCTCCTATCAAAACATACTTTTTTAAAAAACATATTTTTAACACACCCAAAAGTGGATATTAAAACTTACTTAAAAAACATGTAGTTTTACCTTTTTTTTAGATAAAAAAATTATTTTTTCATAAAATTGGTGTTTCCTCATATCTTAAATGCTAAAATTAAGTAAACAACATTTAGTATGAAAATTGTTTAGCAGTGAAAATGTTAAATAAAGGTATGTGGTTTAAATTCCGCAAAAATGAATAATATCCCTCCAATGACAACCCTTTGTAAAACTCATTGACTTTTTAGCAAAACTAAGCAATTCAAGTTAGCTAGTTCCGGTTTTTTTCTACTTCTTTTTCCTAACTTTTTTACTTTAGTTCCAGAAATAGTTTCTATAAATGTTAGACATTTATGGTAAAGCATATTCCGGAATGTCAACGGTTTTTTTAGCGTGCTTCTTGTCTGCATTTAACAGTACATGATCTTATCTTTTTAGTTCTATGTAATACAATTATTTAAATAGGTATGGTGTAACAAAATTAAAAACTTTTTAGTTCAAAATATCATGTTTTAAAATCGCCAGTTTTTACAAAAATTTCTATATCTGAAAACCCTGCCTACAGCTTTTTTTGTTGTAAAAAAACATAATTTTTACAATCATCAGTGAAAAATGATACAAAACAATAACACAAAGGAATCCTCATCAATAGCAAATGCTGAAATTTATTTTCCTGACGCCAAAGTCGTCCCATCGTCTGGCCAAAGTGTCAAAATGACACCAACATTTTCATTCCAAGCAGAGAAGAATTGGATAGAAACAAGGAATGCAGCAATAAAAACGAATGAAAACAAAAGAGAATTAAACAAAACAGCTGTAAACATTTGGCAAAATAACAATTTTGTACAAAAACAATAAAATACTTTATTCTACAAAAACAAAAAGCCAAATTTTTTCCAAACAAATTGCAGCAACAAATTGTGTCAGCTGAGTAGCATGAGTTTTTAAAAGAAAATAAAAAATATTTTAAAAATAAAACAAAATTTCCATTTAAGGACAGCAGCAGACGCAAGCGAAAAGGCAATAATATATTAAAGAAAACTAAGAATTAACAGCAGACATTTATTCACCTTGGAGATATTTTTTTAAATGCAGTCTTAAATTTATGTTTGTTTATTTAATTGCTTTATTTATTTATAAGTTTATTGTTGTTTTTAACTTGCACTCAATTTTGTATTTCTTTTTTTTATATGTGATATTTTCATATGTTTTTACTAAATCTTTTTTAACAATTTTGTGGCGTTGTTCTTTTATTTGTAGTAAATACGATTTTTCTCTTTACAAACGCACTTTTTTGTTATTTTCTACAATCTTACAAACGGGAAAGAAAGCCTTTTTTGTGATTTTCTTAACTTTTGCTTACTTAAAAAATGATTCTCTAAACATTATTTATTAAGTTTTTTGATTGTTAAACGCGATTTGTTTATTCTTCATAGTATTGTTCTAATCGGTAAATTATAATTTATTTAATATTTTCACTAATGAATTTCACGCACTGCCGTTTCAACATGTTTTCATGTTGCTGTCAACTTTACAACTGTCAACGGCAATGTTTTCCGTGTAGAGGAAGCTGACAAACCAAGCTTTTTAATAATGGTTGGCAGCGTAACCAAATTTTTATATTTAGGGCTAATATATGTATTCTGCTTATACATAATTAAGTTTAATATAACGAAAAAAAGTATAAAAATTCAAAACGAATTTAAAAATTTATTGTATAAAAAAAATTTGAATACTA
This sequence comes from Melanophora roralis, assembly GCA_963583895.1. Lineage (NCBI taxonomy): Eukaryota > Metazoa > Arthropoda > Insecta > Diptera > Rhinophoridae > Melanophora > Melanophora roralis. The sequence goes on along the minus strand of OY757187.1, from coordinate 111,475,798 downwards.
GATTTTTTAGGCGCTGTACAAATGTATCGTCTTATAAAATCCTAAAATACGTTTCGTATATATGCACATATTTAATCTAAAAACAAGAACACCTGAAACCTCATTAAAAAGCTATTAGAAGCCACTTATTAATTTTTCAAATAACGAGACGTATGACTTTAAGCCTATCCAACTTGTTAAGAGTTTGGAAACTTTAACAAGCACAATTTAATTCATCTTAAGCTAATTTTTTTGCCTGCACTAATTTTTTAACGTAAGGTACGCTCGGTAACGTCAATGGATTGAATTGTATTGTTGGATTTTAAATTATGAATTAAATTTTAATTTTTTTGTCTTCGTATAGCTTTTTTTTATATATTACATCTTCTAACAAACAAGAAGAATGTTTTTATTTTCTATAAGAAAAATTTATGAATGTTTCTTTTTAAACGGTAAAGAATGTTTTTTAATCGTTTACTTTACACAATTAATTTTCCGTTTGGAGTAACATTAATACCAAATTTTTTAACCTGGAATTCAGGCATATCAACTATATATATTTCTAAAAAAAAACACAATGGCAGCACTTATCAGTTTGCAGTTAAGATGCGCTGCCAACTACAATAAAAAAATTGTGGTTGTTTTGCTGTCAAAATGCTGCGAATACTGTAATAAAGAACAATGCGATAATGCGGCGAGAGCCATCTATATGTTAAAACTTTCATACATTGCAGTTATAGCAAATATATTAACCATGAAAGACCTGCGCCAAGCATGATTTACGGTCTTGTTTGATTATTAGATCGATAAGTTTTACTACCTTGCCAATTTAATTGATACTTAAACAAAATTTTTTTAATTTTGTCAAATTCCTGGGGCCAAATCGTCGCAATCGATTCGAATCGAAATTTAAAAATTTTTATTAGAATTCCTATATTAAAAGCATTGACAACTTGGTCAATCGAGTGAAATTTCGATTCGAATTGGTTTCTCAAACCCGTTTTGTATAAAGTTCTAATTACATGTGATAAAGCAGAGGAAGGGGTATTTTATTAAGTTATTATTCATCAATTACAAGAGTAGTTAAATGTACTGGGGAAAACTAGCTTTTAAAAAGCTACAAAGCAAGTGCAGATTGATACAAATTTAGGCAAACACCAAAACAATGTTATATCAATAAAAATTGCTTTAAAACTTTTCAATAATCGCTCTATTTAATCGCAGAAATAGGATTCTTATAGGCCAATTTAGTGTGTTCCAAACCGTTAAGTTTAGCAATAAGTTTGACCGTTTCCAGTTCTTTAATAAAAGCAGCCAAAACATCTTTGGTAGCTCCTAAATCTTCGTTGCGCAAGTCTGGCAAATCGTCTTCACTTTCTAAAACTAAAGAAAAGTTTGTTATGTTAAACCCTGTTGAAAATAATCTTACCATATTCTTACCATCTATAGCCGCTTCTATGCCAATTAAGCGATCCATCACCAATTCTTGTTGTATTTTTATGTGTTCCATTAGGCGCTGCTGGCACTCAACTGGATCTATAGGTGCCTCTGGTTGTGGTATGTTGGGCACCAATTTGACCGGGGTATTTGGTTCTGATTTGATTTTTTTGGTGGGAGTAACTGGTAAACCAGCAGTGCTCACTTTACCATCCCCTTCTGTATCGGGTTTGATTTCATGTTTAATTTTATTTATCATATCCTCATCCCACTTTTTAGCCCACAAATATAGTTTGGGGTGGCATTTGTTATTGGCGATGTTAATTTTAACTCTCAGCGAATGCATGAAACTTTTTAATTCCAAAAGATTGCCAGTAAGAATGTGTGAACGTTTAAGATATTCTGCCCTTTTGTTAAGTGCATTGAAGTTGGAAGTGTGGTAGTTTGCCACGGGCAATTTGCCTTCATATAGCCAATCCTGATCGTGTTTGAAGCGTAACGATTCACGGCCGCTTTGGGGATTGCGACATATGTAACAAACATATTTGTCGGGCACCTGTGACTCTTTATCGATACCATTGCAAAGACCATGTTGCCAGCATAGGCAGAGTTCACATTGCATCATTAGACCGTCCTCCTCGCAGTAGCCACACAGACAATTAATAATTTCTTCCTGACGCATATGAACTATTTTAATTAATTCACCGTTTTCTTTAATGTACTGGGGAGGAGGTTGATTGATAGCATCACTTTCCATAAAATTTTGAGGTTGGAACGAGCTTGAACCGGAATCAGCAGTTATTGGTGAATCAACACTGCTTAGAGGTGTATTTGACGACAAAACTGTCTTACGACGTTTGGCATCTTTATTTATATCAGGAGTAGCATTGAAAGAATGGCGTGTCTCCTCAAATTCAGCCACACCACTAAAACTCGAATCTGGAAAATTAAAGGAAGCAGTGGAGGCATTTGAGCCCGCCATTGCTGATGCCGCTTGAGCGGCCGTAAGATATTTTTTAGTAGTACGTTGACGATTACTTTTTCGGGAGCCATGTGATCTTTTATTTGTAGTAAACCTTGATCTTTTGTTTGGTGGTTGTCCTCCAATACTAACATTTAAAGCCAATGAATCATCGGTCGCACTAATGGAGGCAAAAGAGCTTTCTAAAGCCGTACTAGAAGCAATTGTTGTATTAAGAACAGAAGTATCATTTTGTGAAGTGTCCATATTCTCCTCAATTTTGATAGCAGCCTCTTCACTTTGTTCTGTTTTGATTTCGGCTGACATTGAGTCTACCGAGGACTTAACGATGCCAGTACTTCTTCGATGAGCTCTAGTTTGTTCTAAATCTTGTTGATGCAGTTTAGCAAAGAATTGTTGATTGGGTATTTGATTTTTCGGCACCGGTTCAGATGCCTCATTGTCTACGGGATGAGTACGTTTTTCTGCTAATTCTTGCATCTTAGGGCAGGAGCCCAGCAGTCTATAAATTAAGTTTATTAATAGTTAAAGCAAAAAAGTATATTTTAAGCACAACTTACTTGATTAAATTACGATGATAATGTTTTACATGAATTTGCAAATGATTCTCTTTGCGAAAGTTTTTGTTGCAGTTTTCTTGTGGGCAGCGAAACAAGTTATCTATAATTTGCACTTTTAAGCCACCAATAAGAACTAGAAAAGAAAGTGATAAATTAAATTTCCTATTAAGTAGTTTTGAGAACCTACCATAACCATCTTCAACTTTAGGGAGCTCTGTTGCATCTGTTGGAGTTATGGCCGGTGTTGAAGTTACCATTAGAGTGGGTGTTGCACAATCTGAAGATACTACAGCTTCTTCTTTCAAACCAACAGTTGGTGTAGAAGTGGGCGTTGGTGTTGAACTCACCTCCGCCGATTCTAAAAGTTGTTTCGGTACCTCAGCCTCTACTTGGGTAACACTTTTATCCTCAGCCGCCAAACTGCTAGAAGAAGTAGTTAACAGTTCTATGGGTGGCAGAGCTTCAGCTATTGGTGTTTCTATATATGGAGATGAAACAGTAGCCGGTAATGGGCCTCTTACAGGTGAAGGGTTTCCCTCAAAACTGCTATCCAATGAAGCGTTAAGTGAGGATTTTGATTTAACCGGCTGATTTGGTACATAATCCGGAGTGTGTGTATAGCAATTGATATCTTTGGCGCGTCTTCGATGAATGCTGAAATCGTAAATGTCAGGATTGTATACTTGACCCTGCTCCTCCAAAAATGTTTTGAGGTCAGCTTTAGATCTAAAGCGTTTGCCATTTGGGGTTGCTAGTATAACATCCCATTTTCCCAACACATTAGAACGTTGATACATGTGTTTTACCCAACCGGGTGGTAAGCGCCAATCTTCTACTATTACTGTAGGCTTACGATGCTCTCCAACCACCAAGAAGCCTTCGCGGCCAATGGGTTGATCGTTAACCCAATGACAGGTCCATTCGCCATCTTTTGGAATTTCGGGAAGATTAAGGGAGGCTTAAATAAAAATTTTAACAAACAACCATTAAAACCCAATATCAGCAACAACAAAGAACACTTACCAAAATCTAATTTTGACAGATCAAGCAGGGGCCAATCTTTTCTGTGTCCACTAGGAACGCGTTTTTTTGGTTGTGAGCCAGAGTTTTGGCCAGAAGAAGGTCTTTTTACTGGAGCAGTAACAGTAGGTGTTACAGGCAAAGTCGGCAAAGTTGCCGCACTGGTATCCGATGTTACTTCAGAGACTGGTAAAGCTGGTGTTACTTCAGATACAACACTTTCCGAAACAGCTGCTGATGGGATTTTATTCATATGTATAGCACGAACATTCTTAACATAGCCATCATCGAATAAAATCTCATACACATCATTGGGTAGAATTTTTTTAACAGTACCAGGAAATTTACGAGGGCCAGTCCATCGCGCTAGACATTTCTCTTCCAATTCAAAGTTGAGAATGGGTTTTGTAGAAATACGTTGCCTTAAGCGCGTGGAATTCATAGGAATCCATTCTTCAGTGCCAGCCATAGTCGATTTAATTTTACCCAACTTTTCAAATTTAATCAAAACCTCGCGATCATCATTGTCGACTTCAACAATGCGCGCCGAGTGCCAGACCCCATCAAAATCTTGAGCCTCTAAGCGCGCCCCGGGATTAAATACAGTAACCGGCTCAAATTTAACATTTGGTGGAGTAGCAGATTGAGCAGACACCATCAGTGAAGGTTCTTTATAAGAATCATCTAAACCACCCTCTGGTTTTTCGATTTTTATTCCTGCCGCTGCATTTAGTTCTGCTGTCTGAGCCATTATTTGTGCTACTGTTGCCGCAACAGTGGCTTTTGTATCTTCATCCACTGTTGAAGAGGTGGTCAATACATTGTTGGCAGCAGATGGGGTTGTAGAGTTCAGAAATTCCAAATCTTCCTCAATTTGGGCTGCATCAACTTTACCCCATGGAAACACTGTAGGAAATACCTTTTGCTTAAGCATATATTTGCCACTACGTTGAGGCTGAAAGTCAGCTCGTCGAAAGTGCCGTGAACACACCAAAACACTTTTGGTTAAATGGCGGTCAGCTCCAACTTTAGTATTTCGTATCCAAATAGAACGTGAATTTTGATCGGCGGGAAACGAATGATAAGTAACACCATGATGCTCCGGCAAACGTGACGTTGAAGTACAACCGGCAATACAACACCGGCGACCCATTGTTTATGTTTTGAAGCACTTTTTTTATTTATTTTTAAAAATGCATGAACTGCGCATGTAGTGGTGCAAAATATTTTTTATGCTTCTTCTTTTAATAGTCTGTGACGAAATTGTGTTATATTTTTACATTACATTTATGCTAAAACATTCATTTATTTTTTCAATATTTTATAGTATTATTGTGTTAAATAGATTGGTTAATAGTTTTCACTAGCTTTTTTAAATTGTTTAAACTATTTTCTATAGTTTTTTTACGTTTTTCACAGAGCCTACTTGTTGTTCACGTTTTTCACGAAATAATGCTAAAGAACTGTTTTATCTATATTTTTTGCGTTTTATAGCAATAAGCTTATGTATATGATAATAGTATTACCAGATGGCTGTTATCATCGTGAGATGTTGCCAACAATAAATATATTCAACTAGACAAACTGTTAAACTGTTAAATTTGAATTTAATAAGGGTGTTTTCTACATAAAAATAATAAACAAAAATCTTCTATAAAAGGACTAAGGGAAACATTTAATATCATTTAAATACATACATATGAATAAACATAGGTGTTACAAATTATTTTTCGACTTAGGTTTTTCAGTGTAATTTTTCCATTTATTTTTTATATTGTAATTCTCCTTCTACTTATCTCATTAGATATTTTCCATACAAATATAGTTTTATAGTTACATACATATATCATTTAGTAAATGTTCACACATTTATGTATAATTAAAAATATAGTCTGTAGATGTTTGCTAAGTCCTTTAAAAATTTTTATAAGACTTTAACATTCCTAAAGCGTATTCCGCTAAGCCAAAATAATTTTTTGAAATTGAAGAAAACATTTTTTATATGTAAACATAGTTTGCAAAAGAGGTAATATAACTTTAAGCTTTTTTACTATTCAGAATATACCTACATACGCACACACAAAGAAATAACAATTTAGAAGCGGAAATAAGTAATGAATATTATTAACTAAAATACATCAATGATAAACGTAAAGAATACAAAAATCTTTTTGGGATGCCTGACTTCAATTTTAAAATAAAAAGTAAAATCAAACCTTTAAAAGCCTGAATAGATGCATAATGCATATAAACATTTAGCAGGGACTGTAGCGGTAGGCTTAGTCGACTTAAATATGCCCAGTTATAAAAAGTCTATAGTACAATATTTTTATACCCTTCACATAGTGATAGGGTATATATCACTTTGTCATTCCGTTTGTAATTTCTTTATTATTCATTTGCGACCCCATAAAGTATATATATTCTGGATCCTTATAGATAGGGAAGTTGAAATAGCCATGTCCGTCTGTCCGTCTGTCCGTCTGTCCGTCTGTCTGTCTGTCTGTCTGTCCGTCTGTCCGTCTGTTGAAATCAAGTTTCCGGAGTCAGATAAAAAGATACAGATCAGTAAATGGTGTCAAACGATTACAAATATCCCGCTAACAATCGCTATTTAAAATCAGCAAAATCGGTTCACTATTGACCGAGATATAAGCGAAAACCCAGAGTAACCCATTTTTTTTAGGACAAAATCCGTGCATATATCCCTATATATCTCAGTAAGTATAATCAACTCTTGCCACAAAACTTGGCACGGATACTCCTAAAGAAGGGACCTAAATAATGGAAAAAGTTTTTTCCGATAGGACCAGGGGAAGGGGTATTTTTCCTACAATTGCACAAATTTGGTGAAATATTTTATGCGCTATTTCTCGTAAACTATAACAGCTATCGACTTAAAATGTTTTACAAAAATTAATTGTACGATAAGGGCTACACTTTAAAAAAAAATTTTTTTGAGTGGGGGCAAAAAAAGGGGTAGCTCCCATACAAATTAATGATTTGTATGAAATTTCCGATACGCTATATCTCGGAAACTATAAAAGATATCGAAATGAAATGTTCTACAAAAAGTAATTGGGCAGGAATGCCTACGCTTTAAAGAAAAAATTTTTTGAGTGGGGGCAAAAAAAGGGGTAGCTCCCATACAAATCGACAATTATTATAAAATATTCGATACGCTATATCTCGGAAACTATAAAAGATATCGAAATGAAATGTTCTGCAAAAAGTAATTGGGCAATAAGGCCTATGCTTTAAAGAAAATTTTTTTTGAGTGGGGGCAAAAAAAGGGGTAGCTCCCATACAAATTGACAATTATTATAAAATATTCGATACGCTATATCTCGGAAACTATAAAAGATATCGAAATGAAATGTTTTACAAAAAGTAAATGGGCAATAAGGCCTACGCTTTAAAGAAAAATTTTTTTGAGTGGGGGCAAAAAAAGGGGTAGCTCCCATACAAATCGACAATTATTATAAAATATTCGATACGCAATATCTCGGAAACTATAAAAGATATCGAAATAAAATGTTCTACAAAAAGTAATTGGGCAAGAATGCCTACGCTTTAAAGAAAAAATTTTTTTGAGTGGGGGCAAAAAAAGGGGTAGCTCCCATACAAATTAACAATTTTTATGAAATATTCGATACGCTATATCTCGGAAACTATAACAGATATCGAAGTGAAATGTTCTACAAAAAGTAATTGGGCAAGAAGGCCTACGCTTTAAAAAAAAATTTTTTTGAGTGGCGGCAAAAAAAGGGGTAGCTCCCATGCAAATTAACGATTTGTATAAAATTTTCGATACGCTATATCTCGGAAACTATAACAGATATCGAAATCAAATGTTATACAAAAAGTATTTGGACAACAAGGCCTACGCTTTAAAGAAAAAAATTTTTGAGTGGGGGCAAAAAAAGGGGTAGCTCCCATACATATTAACAATTTTTGTTAAATTTTCGATATGCTATATCTTGGAAACTATAACAGATATCGAAATCAAATGTTCTACAAAAAGTGATTGGACATCAAGGGCTACGCTCTGAAGAAAAACATTTTCGGATGGGGGGTGAAGAAGGGGTAGCTCCCATACAAATTAACAGTTTTTATAAAATTTTCGATACGCTACTTCTGGAAAACTATTACAGCTATCGACTTCGAATATTCTACAAAAAGTAATAATCAAATAATTCATAAATTTTGGAGAAAAAGTTGGAGAAGAGCAGGGGGACTAGAACATTTAATAAGTTTTATTAACCTTTAAATATGAATAATGTCAAAAACTTTTAAAACTCTTGACCTCAAACTTTCCTCATCTATTTATATTATTCATACGAACGTTAAAATTTTGTATATTTTTCTATGGACTTTAAAACTTGCACAAGGTTTTTTATTATATTATTTGCAGTACAAAATTACTCGGCTGGGTATATTTAAAGACCAATGTGAAGGGTATATAAGATTCGGCACAGCCGAATATAGCGCTCTTACTTGTTTTCATATACCATCGAATCTATAGTTTCTATAGTCTAGTCAATAGCCCAGTTTAATCAAGAATCTTATCTGTATACATTATTGGACATTTAAAAAAGTTGGTTTTGCTTTTTTTTTAGGTTGTGACTGGAAGAACGTGACTGCAAAACGTGACAAAAAACTGTACTGTTCTTGATTTAAGAAACCAGATAAAACTTCGCTATAATATTAAACTTTTTCAAGCTTTTTTAAACTTTAATGATATAGTGCGGGCCAAAAGTTGCTTTTAATTATATAAATTAATTTTTACATTTTAAAACGATTGTAACTGATAATTATTTTTGAATTTTCAATGAAAAAAAAAGATGTACAAGGAAACATCGGCAAATCAAATGAAATATGGTAGACAAATTAAAAAATAATAATTATTTTTTTTATCATTATAAATACGATTTCTTCTTTTTATATTAAAAACATATTCTGTTCTTTAATTTTTTTTACATTAATTTGTACAGGTTCACATGTTCTCAAGCCTTCTAGTACTTCCCTCTGAGAAATTTATTGTTACAACATGTAAGAACGCTACATTCGGCTGTGCCGAATCTTATATACTTTTCACAACGTGCAGGGGGTTTTACCCTAATTTTTTTCCCCAAATTTTGTATGACAACCCCCTTAGGGAGTGGAAAATTTTTCCAAGGGATGATGATTTGCATGGGAGCCCCCTTAGGCGATAGAGATAGGGGGTAAGAATGTTTAAGAAATAAGTTATGGAGAGAAAACTAATGGGGGTCTGTGATACATTCTTTTCCGCTAAAGGTGACCCCGGGGACTTAACCTTATTTTTCAAATTTGGTAGGGCAACCCTGTTAGGGGATGGAGATGGGGTATAAGTATGTTTCACAAAAAATAAAATTAATGGGAGTCGGTCTTACATTGCATCCGTGTAAGAGCCAATCCGGGGCAGTCGTAGATGTTTATATGTACAAACTTTAGAGAAATAAACAGAGGTAGTCTTTTATCTCCATCAGTTGTCAAGCGGTTTTGATGGATTTCAAAAGCGATTTTGTCGCAGATACTTGGAAGAGTTTGATACCACCTACGGGTCTGTGCGACATCGGGGGTCTTCAAAAAGTTGATTTCAACCAAAGACAGACGTGCATGGCTAAATCGACTTCTTTATATATAAGGATTCAGAATTTATATACTTAATGGGGTCACAAATGAATAATAGAGAAATTACAAATGGCACGACAAACTGATACATGCCTTTATCACTAATGCGAAGGGTATAATAAATACAAACAATTTTAAACATCTACAAAAAAAATCTTTTATACAATTTCATTGGCATGTTGACGTTTCAATAATAAATATTTTTTGGCATCCGTATTATGTCAAATAAAATCATGCTTTTTGGCGGCATTTTTCAACTGTCCAACTCGTATTAAACAAATTGTACATCAAGGTGGCAATTATTTTTTAGAATATTAAACAGGCCGGCAACGATTTTATTAAACAACACATCAACTTTGATTCTCTTAAATATTTTATTTTTTGTTTTTAATATACATACTTAAATTAGTTTTTGATTATTTTTAAATTCTACACACATAAATACCTGCAAGTTTAATTGCTTTAGTATCGCATTGGTTTTTTTTAACTTTTGGGGGTCTTAATAATCTAAGTACGAGTGCCAAATGTCATCACCTACAAAAGCAATAATGAACATTTTAACATTGTTGTAGTTATGCACTTGTTTGTTTGTTTTTTTTTTAATATTTATTTTTCAACATTTGGTTGTTTGGAATAGTTTAAGGCCAAAAAAGACCTTGGCCTTTAAAACCATAAATAGCTTCTGGAAATTTGTTTAAGTGATTACTAATGAACTAAAGCTTTAAATATAGTGTGTTGAAAATTTTTTCCAAAATTTAATTTTTGGGTAATTTTGCAAAATATTAACTCCTCGGAATTTAAAATCAGATGTGTAAATTCATATTATTATATGATTAAAAAGTATATAGAAGAGTATTGAACTTTTATACCTACCTTACAGTGGCTTTAAATTTTTTAAGAAAGGTAATGAATGTGGAAAATTTAAATATTTTATATTGAGTTTGAATATAAACTATGAAATAAAGGAACGCTAGATGGACTAAGTCGAGCTTTAACCATTCAAGGTTCTTTCAAAAATGATTTTTTTTGATTTAACTAGGTTGGGGTTGGACTGGCTAAAAACCCCATAAAACCCTTTAGGTACTTAGTGCTACCAGACAAAAAGAAACTGTAACCAAACTAATTACTTTAATGTAATAAAATCCATGGTACTCCTGTAGTGTACCTTACTAGTGTCCACTGCATACCAAATAACCACTCTAAAACTTATACATACCACCCCAATAATGGTAGGGTAAATGCCACTAATAAAAGATCAAATAACGACACTTATCCAGTGACTCAATATGTTTAAATATGAGTCTACTATAGTAAAGTATGTAGGTCAATCAGAATGTGAATGACCAAACTTAAGAGTGTCAAATGTTAATGAGTGCATTCCTCACTCTCACATTCTGATTGGCTAGAGTAATATGCATTGATGATTGCATGGCACTGACAAAGCAGAATATATTTAAGAAACTAACACTGTAAGTTAGAATAAGTAAGCAATAATGTAGAAATTAGTATAAAAAGGGTAGTAGCCCACAAATAAACAAGGATTTTATATTTGAAACAATAAAGTGGCACATCGTTGCCTTGTTTTATGTCTAATCCCTAATTTGGCAGTTCGAGAGAACGCCTAACCATCAAGCTGATCCCCTACAGCTGTATAAAATTATATTGGGCTATAGGGTACACAAAAATTAAGACGACCCCAAAACACTACATGGCGATCCTGCCAGCTCGGACCAATAGCTAACTGAAGAAAAATAACATATTTATGGAGGAAGAAATAAGTGAAATTTTCGAGCGATGGGAAAAATACTTGACAGAACAGTATAACCCAGGACCACCAGCAACAACAGCACCAACTTATACTCCATCTCCACTGAATGCAGGCCCGAAGGCTATAAGCATTGAAGAATACCGTAAGAGGACTGCGGTGACCAAAAAGCAACCCCAACCATCCAAGGACATCCAGAAGAAGAAGAAACGTGCGGGAAAGAGATTCCAGGCGAGAAAACAACTAGCCATACTGTATCAAAGGCTCACCCTAACAACCACCAAAGAAGAATGTGCCAACATCAAAAGGACCATAAAACAACTAAAACTACAGACAAAATAAGATTTGATGTATGAACATTTGAATCAAAATTTTACCAAAATATGTTGTTGTATTTTATATGTTTTCGTATCAAAATTATAATATTAAAATTAGAATGACTTGGTGGAAAAATATATTAAAAGCTATCCCTTTATTATTTGCGGGATATGAAGTAGGGAAACATGAAGATTCTGAAAACGAACACAATCAATTAATAGAACACATGAGAGTCCACACAGGGAATATACAGAATAAAAATGACACGGAAAACTTAAACATCTCTGAAGTAATTATGATAGTGATCCTAGCAATATTAGCAATTGCCTACATTATTAGACTAGTATGTACGATTATAAGTAGAAGACAATAGATAACTTAACACAATGTTCTCGAAAAATATGTCAACATTATTAATAATTGTCATAATCTTGTCTATATTATATATAATACATAAACTTATAAATACCAATAGAAATACAAATATTATAACTAATGTATAAGTTGTAAGGAAAAACTAAATAATAAAAACGAAACTAAATTTTGCTTATAGATAAGCCTAAGAAAAATATATGGAAGAGAAATTAAATAATTTGAAAGAACTCTGGAAGAACTTAAAGAAGAGTCCAGGGAGAACCTACACCGAATCAACGGTATTGAATAAATTGGAATATATCAGAAATTTAAAATTTGAATTTCAACTAATAGAAGTAAAAGGAGACGATAAGGAACAGTTAGCGTTAAAACTAGAATTTAATAATCTTTACAGACTAGTAGAAGAATACTTAGGTAGTAATATAAAGAAACCATTAAGGACAAAAGACTTAGACATGACATCGTTTAATTTAGAAACGGTTGCAAAGGCATTACCTTTGTTTACAGGTAATTATATTGAATTGGACAGTTTTATAATAACAGCGGAGTTATTAAATAAGACCCTATCGGAAGCAGCAAAAATAGATTTTCTTCAGTATGTTTATCATGCTAAATTATCCTCGAATGTCAGAACATCAATTGGAAGCTATTCGAAACCTGAAAATTTCGAAACGCTTAAGAGACTCTTAGAGAAAAGATACAAGAACAATAAAACAATCCCAGAATTACAATCCAAACTCACTACATTATCCCAAGGGAAGATGTCTATTAATTCATATAGGGAGAAGATAATGAGTATAATTGACAACCTAAACAAACTAGGCATAGAAGAGTTAGGAGATCAAGTAACAGAGGCTGAGAAAAACGTTATAGTCCGATTAAATAATAAGCTTGCCTTAGATACATTCAAGAAAGGTCTAAATGAGTACTTTAAACCAACCATATACGCTGCCCGACCAACTACACTACAGGAAGCATCCGACCTTGCAGTCGAAATTGAAAATGAGAAAAAGGCAACGCAGCACGATATCCTACATATCAGAAAAGAAGAACCACAGTATCAACCACAAAACCACAACGGAAATAACAACAGATTTTCTAACTACACCAAGAACAGGCATCATGATAACCGAAACCTTCACAAAAACAATATTAATAACAGGAATAATGGCAACAATGCAAATTTCAACAGAGGCAATGGTTACAACAGTAATCACAGCTTCAACAACAATAACAACACTAGAAACAATAACTATGATAATAACAATTCACGAAGAAATACAAACTTCTCTAGAAATAACAATTCTAATGGAGTAAATAACAACTACCAAAACAACAGAGGTAACAACAATGACAGTAGAGGTAATAACAATAATTCTAACAGAGACAATGACAACAGAAGCAGCCACAACAGAAGGTATATACGTACAGTTCAAAACGAGGGAAACGAAGAAGGCTCGGAATACAGGGATATTCCGGACAGCCAAAATTAAAGATATACAAAGTTTCAAATAATAATACAAATTTCATAACTGCTAAATACGAAAACAAAAATTTAACATTTCTTGTCGACACAGGAGCCGATGTATCATTATGTCGCACCAAGGAAATTTTTGATGATGAACCATTAAATGTGGAGAATAGATGCAAATTAACAGGCATCACTAAGGAGGAAATACATTCATTAGGGACAAGTGAACTTGAACTAACAATGGCAAACCAAACATGTAAACACAACTTTCATCTAGTAGACGACAATTTTCCAATAGAAACAGACGGAATAATAGGAAGAGATTTCTTAAGAGAGTACCTATGCAAAATAGATTACGAGACATTTACAATTTCTTTGTTCATCAACAATAAAACAATAACTCTGCCAATGCAAACAAAATCATTCGATACCCTAAAAATAACCGTACCCCCACGAACAGAAATTATACAACCATTGAGATTGAACCTTACAGAAGATTGCGTCATATTTAATACCGAACTGAAAGACGGAATTTTTTTAAGTAATTCAATAGCACCTAAAAACGGTATGACACACGTCAAAATTTTAAACACAACAAACGAAACAACAACTTTACAGGGCATTAAACTACACACTGACCCATTAAAAAACTACGACATATTAAGTTACAACAATATAAACAGCGACGAACGTTTTAACAAAATTTTAAATGAATTGCAATTAGACCATGACGATGAGTACGCAAAAACAAAATTAACAGAAATACTTAAAACATATCAAAACGTTTTTCATTTAGAAAACGAAAAGTTGAGTGTCAACAACTTTTACAAACAAGAAATCATAACCTCAGACAACACTTCTGTGTACATAAAGAACTATAGATTACCACATTCACATACAGACATAATAAATGAACAGGTAAAGAAAATGCTTGATGACGAAACAATAGAACCATCCGTTAGTCCATACAATGCTCCACTCCTCTTAGTACCAAAGAAAAATATGGAAGATAAAAAGAAATGGAGACTTGTTGTAGACTTTAGAAAACTTAATGATAGAATTGTTAATGACAAATTTCCTCTAACTAGACTGGAGGATATTTTGGACAAATTAGGTAGAGCAAAATGGTTTTCTACACTCGATATGACTAATTCTTTTTATCAAATTGAGTTGAATAAAAACTCCAGACCACTAACTGCATTTTCAACACCACAAGGGCATTTTCAGTTTAAAAGACTTCCATTCGGACTAAAAATTTCATCTAACAGCTTTCAAAGAATGCTTACAATAGCATTATCCGGACTAGAATCCGAAGCATTTCTCTACGTGGATGATATAATCGTATACGGTTGCAGCTTAAATCATCACAATCAAAACCTGATAAAGGTTCTCGACAGACTGCAAAAATACCATTTAAAACTGAATCCAAGGAAATGTTGTTTCCTAAGATCTGAAGTTGTTTACTTGGGACATTTAATAACAAAAGACGGTGTGAAAACAGACCCATCAAAATATAAGGTGATAAAGAACTACCCAATACCAAGAAACACGGACGAAGTACGACGATTTGTTGCATTTTGCAATTATTATAGGAAATTTATACCAAATTTTGCAGACATTGCGAAACACTTGAATATGTTACTAAGAAAATCAGCGAAATTCCTATGGACAAATGAATGTCAAAATGCTTTTGACACCTTAAAAGAAAAACTAATGAAACCCCCAATTCTACAATACCCAAATTTCGAAAAACCATTCATTTTGACAACCGACGCCTCAAACTACGCACTGGGAGCTGTCTTATCTCAAGGCGAAATTGGCCAGGATCTACCAATTTCCTATGCAAGTAAATCTCTACAGAAACACGACTTGAACAAACCGATAATTGAAAAGGAATTGCTCGCAATCCATTGGGGAATAAATTTTTTCAGACCATATTTATACGGTCGAAAATTCATAGTAGTAACAGACCACAGACCACTAATCTCCCTATTTTCACACAGGAATCCGTCATCAAAAATGACAAGAATCAGGCTAGATTTAAGCGACTATGATTTTACAATAATGTATAAGAAAGGGAAAATTAACACTAATGCGGACGCATTATCAAGAATTG